>CM026556.1:7999402-8599402 GCA_015143295.1 Tetracentron sinense | reverse complement strand
GATACCTTCAAGGTAAATTACAATGCCCAAGAAACAAAGTGGGATTTGAATCAGTTGATCACATTGTGTGTCACTGAAGAAGAACGACTGAAAGGTTATAAGGCTGAGTCTGCACATTCTATTCTTCGTTCCCAACATAAGAGAAATTTCAAGAAAAATAGTTACCAAAGGAACATCAACCACAAAGGAAAGGGACCTAAGAATGGCTTTAAGACAAAGAAGATTGAAGATACTGATGCATGCTTCTTTTGTAAGAAGAAAGGACATTTCAAGAAGGACTGCTATCAATTTAAAAATCAAATGAAAAAGAAAGAGGGTATTGATTTAGTTTCAGTTTGTTTTGAGTCAAATTTAATAGATGTTCCGGAAAATTCGTGGTGGGTTGACTCAGGTGCATCTGTGCACATCACTCATTCTTTACAGGGGCTCAGCAGCAGGAGAAACCCCAAACCTGAAGAAAGGCTCTTTATGGGAAATGCCGAGGCTATGAAGATTGAGGCTGTTGGCAGCTATAAACTCATTTTGGATTCTGGATTCGTCTTAGTTTTGCATGATGTTTTCTATGTTCCATCCTTTAGACGAAATCTCATATCTACTTCTAGACTTGATGCACTTGGTTATGGATTTGTATTTTGTAATGGTAGTTTGACTATAAATTATCATTCGGATGTTGTTGGCCGTGGTTTATTGGTAGATGGTCTATATCAATTATTATTAGATGGACTTTTTGCACAATCTTTGCTATATGCTAATTCTGTTCTCTCCGGATCCAAGCGCCCATATCCAGTAAAAGAATCTTCTATGCTTTGGCATAAGCGTTTAGGTCACATTTCCAAAAAACGTCTAGAAATGGTATCTTAAACCATTTAGATTTCAAGGACTTTAGCACATGTGTTGATTGTATTAAGGGAAAGATGACAAAACAACGGAAATTCGAAGCAACAAGAGCCTCAGATCTATTAGAGTTAATTCATACTGATATTTGTGGACCCTTTCCTATCCCTACTCGAGGTGGTCAGCGCTATTTTATTAGTTTCATAGATGATTTCTCTCGTTTTGCCTACGTCTACCTGATTCATCACAAATCAGAAGCTCTTGACGTTTTTAAACTTTATCTTGCTGAGGTGGAAAAACAAGGGTGGTGCTACCCGCACCTCACTTTTTGATGAATATACACCATAAGTTTAAAAAAACCATAGATAGACGATTATACCCTTCTTATTATCTTCTTCCACTTTCTCTTTTTTCTTTTCAAAACTTCAAAAGCAACCCCTCTCATCATTGGGAACTACCTGAGACTCGTTGTTTAGGGTGGCCTGAAATACGGATAATTCTAAAATCTTCTGCAGAATTCTTCACTATAGATGCTAAAGTTTATCTTTTCCACTCATGTTCCTAAACCGAGAATGGAGTCACGAATGACAAGTGTTGGACCTCTCTTTTCTGCATCTTTATTTTAGGCAATTTTATACATATTTAAATGCTGTGTTGTTTTGAATTGGGTTAAGTTGCAGAAAAATAACAAGATGGATATGCTTGGATGTGGTTAGAGGATTGCTATCAAAGTTGATTAGAGTGGTGGTATTTCATATTGAGGTTCAAGGCTTCTATCAGGGACTACCTCAAGTCCCTTATGCTTTAATATTTTTGCAATGACCAATACTTGGAAGGTCCAAGATCCATGTGTGGTCGAGATGTCAGTACCGGTTAAAATTCTTATTTTGAGAACCCGAGCATCAAAAGCTAACTAAATTGCCTATCTAAATATGAAAGGAATCATCTTTGGTGATACCCATATTGGGACCCTCCTTGCTATACACTTCTCTACAGACTCCACATTTTATTTTTTCTACCCAATAGAGAGAGAGTGGCGATGGCGGTGAAATAGGAACCAGAAAGTAAAAGATGAGACTAGGATGAGGAGAGAGGGAGGTTGCCCAAGTTTGGACAGAAAAAACCAGGGAAAAAAATGAAGAGGATGAAAGGGTATTATTGTCTTATTGTTCTATAGATTGTGTTTTTTTCACTTATGGTGTATATTCATCAATTGATGGTGTGCGCCTAACACTACCCAAAAACAATTAGACAAAAGGATAAAAGTTTTTCGATCAGATCGAGGAGGAGAGTATTTTGGTCGAATGGATCATAATGGTGCTAATCATGGAAACTTTGTGCAATTCTTGAGAGAACATGGTATTGTTCCACAATACACTTCCCCCGGAACACCTCAGCAAAATGGTGTTTCTGAAAGAAGGAATCGTACATATCAAGAAGCAGTTCGTAGTATGATGAGTCATTCTAATCTTCCTAACAACTTTTGGGGTGAAGCATTGAAAACCGCTGTCTATATCCTCAATAGAGTCCCATGCAAGGCTGCACCTGAAAGTCCTTTCAAGCTTTGGACTGGTAGAAAACCAAGCTTAGGCCATCTTCATATTTGGGGGTGTCTTGCTGAGGCAAAATTGTATAATCCTGAAATCAAGAAACTTGACCCTCGAACTGAGACTTGTTATTTCATTGGATATCCTGTAAGATCCAAAGGGTATAGATTCTATTGTCCCTCAAGACCAATGGAAATTGTTGAAACCAGTCATGCTAGATTTTTTGAGGATGACTATATCAGTGGGAGTTTGAAGCATAGAAAGTTCTCTTTTCAAGAAGAATGCATTGATGTTTCAGTTTTCTCTTCATCAGATGCTATGAAGCATTCTTCTATTCTCCCAATCATTACTCCCATTAGAAATGTTGAAGAATCAGTCCCTCAAGAGCTGATTTCCCAGGATACTATTTTACAAGATGTCATTCCACAAGCATCAGAGGCATATGAGGATCAACCTATTGCTCTGAGAAAGTCCATTAGAGAGCGAAGACCAGCCATTTCTGATGATTATATTGTGTATCTACAGGAAGGCGAAAGTGCAGATATTGACTTCATTGATCCCCTTACTTTCATAGCCGCCATGGAATGCAACGAATCTCCACAATGGCGGGCAGCAATGAGAGAGGAGTTGCAGTCCATGGAAAAGAATGATGTCTGGGATCTTATGGTTTTGCCAGAAAATCGTAAGAAAATTGAGTGCAAATGGGTCTATAAGACCAAGAGGGATTCACAGGGAAGAATCGAAAGATTCAAGGCTAGGCTTGTTGCCAAGGGTTTCAGACAAAAACCAGGAGTTGATTTCAATGAGACTTACTCTCCCGTCTCTTCTAAAGATTCCCTCAGAATTATCCTGGCCATTGTAGCGCACTATGATTTAGAATTGCATCAAATGGATGTAAAAACCGCCTTCTTGAATGGTGATTTAGAAGAAGAGATCTACATGGCTCAACCTGAAGGTTTTGAAGTACAAGGAAAGAAACATCTTGTATGCAAGCTTAAGAAGTCTATTTACGGGTTAAAACAAGCCTCAAGGCAATGGTATTTGAAATTCAATCAAGTTGTGATCAAGAATGGCTTCAAGGAGAACATTGTTGACAAGTGCATCTATCTGAAAAAATGTGGAAGCCGATTCATAATTCTTGTGCTTTATGTCGATGATATCTTACTAGCTAGTAATGATATTCACCTCTTGCATGACACAAAGCATTTTCTTTCACAAAATTTTGATATGAAAGATATGGGAAATGCAGAGTATGTTTTGGGAATTAAGATCCATAGAGATCGATCAGCCGGATTACTGGGTTTGTCACAAAAGGCTTATATTGAAACAGTGCTTAAAAGGTTCGGGATGCAATGTTGTGCACCTGGTGAAGCCCCAGTAGTAAAAGGTGATATATTTAGTAACAAACAGTGTCCTCATAATGAAGTCGAAAGAAGTCAGGTAGATGTGACAGAATATGCTTCAGCCGTGGGGAGTCTCATGTATGCAATGATTTGCATACGGCCTAACATTAGTTACATTGTTGGGATGCTTGGTAGATATCAGAAGAATCCTGGTATTGTTCATTGGTGAGCAGTAACGAAAGTATTACGATATTTACAAAGAACCAAGGATTTTATGTTGATCTACAGGCGTTCGAGCGAGCTAGAGGTTGTTGGCTACATTGATTCAGATTACGCCGGGTGTCATGATACCAGAAAATCTACTTCTGGATATATTTTCTTGCTCGCTCAAGGAGCCGTTTCTTGGAGAAGCTCCAAGCAATCTATAATGGCTGATTCGACCATGTTCGCTGAGTTTATTGGTTGTTATGAGGCTACTAGGCATGCAATATGGCTGAGGAATTTTATCGGTGAATTAGGAGTTGTTGATTCTATCCAAAAACCGTTGGTCATCTATTGCGATAACGAAGCTGCTACAAAATTCATCAAAAATGAAAGGGTGACGAAGAGCAACAAGCACATACAGGTTAAGTACCTTCTCGTATGTGAAAAGGTTCGTGAAAGGATAATTGAAATTCCTCATTTGAGTTCTGCCAACATGATTGCTGACCCACTCACAAAAGGACTTCTGCCAAGAGTCTTTAAGGATCATGTATCCCGCATAGGAGTGTTGGAATCTTTTGATTCTGCTACTTGAGTGGGAGTTTTCTCACATTGTTTGAATTACAGATTTTTGATGTGAAACTGTCCATGATTTTGATACATTTTTTATCACATGCATATGCAATATTCCTTATTTGCCTGTGAGTATAAGTACTCGGTTAAAGGTTGCTTGGGCTAGATGTGACTTGGCATCACATTGGTAAACCTTCATCCTTGATAGATGGGTGATGGATTTCACATGGTAGTTGGCCGTAAGATATCAGGATGACATACCTTGGGGTATGAAGCGGGACAAACACAGGAATGCACAAAAGGGATTATGTAAGAATACGCAGTTCCTGATTTCACTTAGAAAACCACAAGGTAAACTCTCAGATTTCTTGATGATGCTAATACTGAGACCAAGGAACTGTCCTAGGGTCAAACGGGAACACTATGGACATTCATGATCCACTATTAGCGGCATCTCTGAATTTGGATGATGGTTTAATAACACCTAAATCGTGACAGTCAATGTTTTTCAAAATAAAAGGATGGCCATCCGCTTTTCAATTTGTCAGACCAGACAGTTGTTTTCAAAACAAATTGTTTTCAAAATAAACTACTATATATATTATATGTATGTTCGGACCAAGTGGGAGATTGTTGGGTTTTTATGGTCCTTCACATAATTGTTTTTCTGAAAAGTCTGGTCTGATTTTTGTATTGTCATGATTTTTGGTGTTGCTTGGAAGCTCCCATACGCAATAATAATGGGACTCTTGCAAATATCACTAAGACTCCTCTTTTGAGGTTTTCGTGGTTTTCGAAGGGCCATTTGCTCTTGGCTCGAAAAGGTTTCGTGTTCTTGGGTTTTTCTTTGATGGGAAGAAACCTTAAGATACACTATTTAAGTGGTGGCCATCCCCTCCTCCTCTGACACAGCAGAGAACCCATCTAGAGTGTTATAGAGAGAGAGAGAGGTAGAGCTACCTTCTGATCCAGAAATTGGCGATCGTTGCTCAAAGCAAAAGGGATTTCTTTTGAAGCTAGAGACAATAGCTCTCTAGAGGTATGTTAATCTTCATATTTTTAATTGAATATTTGTGGTTTGATTGATCTTTCATGCCTAGATTCATGGGCAAAAGTCAATTTACGTACTGTATAGTTCAACATCCTTTTCGCAATTCTCGGGAGAGCTTGTTTTTCTAAATCAAGGCATAACATTTAATCATTGTTCCTGTTTTCATACCAGACAGTTAATCAAGCAACCTATTTGCTTATGAGACAAAGATCCTAAAAAAATCAAATTCAAGAAATTAGATTAAAAATAAATAAAGAAAGAAAGAAACAGAATGATAGGTACCCACATCGGCAAAAGCAGCATCCAAGTAGGAGACATTGATCTCTACCGAAACACCGACCATCGGAGCTCCGACGGTGAAGATAACAGCCGACCCAACCAAATCAACTAGAGACGCCGTTGCCCCACCGTGCAGAAAATTACCAACGTTCTAAAACAAGCAAGAAAATGAAAACCCAGATCTCAAAATCAACTCGAATACAAAAGAAAAAGAGAGAGAGAGAGTGATTTTTCTCAAAAGAAATTACCAGAAGACGAGGAGGGACTTTCATGGAGCAGATGATTCGACCAGGTTCGATTAGATCGACTTGGATGTCTTTCATGATAAAGGGGTCGAAGAATTGTTTAGGCAAAACATCGATTAAAGGATCATCACCTCCTCCCTCCAACAATCTCTTCACAGACTCCAAGTCCATCTCTCTCTCTCTCTCTCCACAGTCCCTGACTCTGGATTTCGTTTGGTGCTTTTTAGAAACGTTTTTTCAAGAAGGTGGAGGGACGATCCATCCGGAGTCTGGAGTCTGGACGATTTGAGCAGATGGATTACCCAGATTCGTCTCCTTTAAACCCGGAAATGGTGGTGCGCAGATTTCAACTTGCCCACTAACGGGACACGTGTCTTTTTTCCTTTTATCATATTAATTTAAGACTAAGCAAGAATCTCGTGATGCTAAAAAAAAAGAAAAAAAAATTGTGTATAATGATATTAAGATATTTCCTTAGACATTTGATAGTATAATAAAGTGATTTTTAATTAAAAATAAATAAATTTTAGGAGTCGTGAAAATTATTGGCGTAATAAAAATTGAAAATTGACACATGGTCCTATTCCAAAACCTACCACCACCCAATTTCAAATGGCAAACGATTGGCTCTAGTGGACGCCCGAGCCGAGCGTTTGGACATCCACAAATGATGAGACATATGACATTTTAAAGGGGAGAGATGTCAAGTGGGGAGAAGTCAAAATTATGGGGAAAAATGAAATGACTTCTCCTCTAAATTATTGTTAGGTGCCCTATCATTTTTAGATATTGGAGCGCCCACCAAAGTTAATCTTTTGCCATTTCAAATTGACATATGACAATGAAACTATTATTTTATTTAAACTTTATTTTTATTTTCCAATGTGATGAGATTTGATTGGGTTGTCATCTTGGAAGAGGACCTTGGGTCCTCAAATCAAAACTCAATAAAAATTAATGGTTATTATCACTACTCGACCTAACTAGCCAATATGAAATTGAGCAAACAAAATCATTCAAACTATACGAATACTAAGAAATGTGTAAGAAAAAAACCTATCTTTTACTAAGACAAACGCACATTATCTATCCTTAACAATCAAAGTTATGATACAATTCACATTAAAAAAAGAAGTTATAATTCAGTTAGTAGACCTAGTATTATTAGCACAAGCACAACTGTCCACCTTGATTCAACCAAGCCAAGCATAACAACCCAATCTTCTTCCAAAGATAGAATCCTATTATCCAAGGCTTCTATCAACAGCTCAACTCAATATGTAAAGGATAGAATCTTACCATACAAGGATTCTATCAACAAATCATCAGATTCCTATGATTTGATCCTTGAGGCTCCCCTCTTTTGGTGGAACTTTTAAAAGTTCAGAATATTAATGTTTTGGAACAAGAGGTAAGAGTCTTGGAAGAGAGGGAAGAGGGTTTCTAACCCTTTTAGTTGATAGTATCTCAAATTTATCATTTCAATTTAATTAGAAGTTCCACATCTATGGAACTTTAAAAAATCCAAAAATATTTGTAGAACTTGAAAGTTCCATATTTTTAAAACTTTTGCACTCCATGAAATAATATAGTTCTAGATATCAAGAAAAATAGGCTTGAAACAATGAAAGTTCTAGACTTTAAAAGTTCTACCAAAAGAATCGAGCCTGATTGATATTTACCTTTCGTAATATAGGAACTATTGTAAACTAGTCAAAGTTATATAAGGCAACAAATACCATTTACTAGTGTTTGGTAGAGCAATATATTACCAACAAGGACATGGCTATTGGCAATAAAGAAAGGACGTGAGCAAGAAGTTAAATGTTTAAGAGTTTTTGTTAGATTAGGAAAGAAACTTCTTTTGTTTTTAGTTGATTCATTAGAATAGTAGTCTTTCTTAGTAAGAGTTATTAATTATTACGGATCTTATTGGAGTTTGTTATTTAGGAGAAGATGCAGTCTTTATGCTTTGTTTGGTTGCCGAGAAAGTAGGGACAAAAAATAAAATTGAAATTTTTTTTCATTTGATTACACTAAGAAAGTAGAAGATAGAAAAGAAAATTGTCTCCATTATGCTGTGTTTGGTTGTCGAGAAAATCTGAAAAAAAAAAGAAAAGAAGAGAAGAGAAAATAAAAGAAAAGAAAAGAAGAGAAAATTATAAATTTTCTGTTATTTGATTGTTTAGAAAATTATAGAGAAAATTTGTTGAGAATTTTTTAAATTACCAAAAAGCCCCTGCTTTTTAAAATTACCAAAATACCCCTGATCCTTTAAAATAACTTCAAAATTTTAATTTACTCAAAATTATTTTTTACACTTTTTGAACATTTTTAAAGCCTTCTAAAAAAAAAAACCAAAACAATTAAAATAATACTGGTAGTGTCCCTGTCTTCTTCCTCATGACAGGGACATTCCCAACACTTTTTTTTTCAATTTTTTTTTTTTTAATATATCTTGCTTATTTCAACTAAAAACCAATGATGAAATTGTTAAAAAAATATTTTAATACTTAAATCCTTATCTAAATCAAGATTAAAACCTATCATAATCCTATTTCAACTTGTTTAAATCAATCCACACCCCAAAAACCGTGAGTTTATCAAAACTCTCATATTTTCATCTGTTTTCAATCCAATCCACAGAGATTTCAATTCCAATCTACCTCAATTTCAAATCTATAAATAATCTCCATCAAACGAAAAAGGGTAAACAAATTTGGAGAATGATTTGTTCCTATATTTGGAGACGAAGTAAAACCGTTGGAGTAAAGTACCTGGAAACCAAGCTCGCTAGAGAGAAGTATCTGGAAACCAAGCTTGTCGGAATAAAGTAGCCGGAAACCAAGCAAGAGGATGACTGAGAAAGAAGAAGAGACGAAGAGAAGCAAGGGAAGCCCTAATACTTTTTTCTCTCCATTTTCTAAAAGATTTTAAATCTATAGTTTGATAGAAAATTTTAAAAAAATTTCTCCCCAGTTTCTTTTCCTTTTCTCATTTTCTATGTAACCAAACAATGAAAAATTAAATTTTCGTCCTATTTTTTTTTCCACCTCTTAATTTCTCAACAACCAAACACAGCATTATGGATTTGTAATCTCAAAAAATACCTTAGATTTCGGAGTAATAAAGAAAAAAATATATACCGGGCCTTTTTTTTTTTTAACATCGCTCACTTCTTCATTCTCAGCCATCCTCTAATCTTGATTTGGTGATTCTGATGGCTCTGGCAACTTGGTTTTAGGTACATCTCTCTTGCCACTCTCTCCTCTCTCTCTGATGAATGGGTATCTAGAGGAACCAGGAGGGGTGGGTAGATTAGTGCTTAATAGAGCTCTTCCTACTTACGTTAATTGGCTTATCAAAGCTCTTCATACTCTTTTGATGGTGAGGCTTAGGCTTCATGGGTGGTTGAGACGAAGATGGAGTGAAATCTCTGCTTCTTCTTCCATCTAGAAGGGGATTGTGCTTACGTTATGGCAAACCTTAATTTTCCTAATTTTTTAGATAACCAAACGATGAAAATTTTGAATATTTTTTTCTTTTATCTTCTTTTTCAGATTTTCTCAACAACCAAACATAACATTAGTTAATGTTTTTTTTTCATTTAAGACTCTAGTTATAATCTATAAAAAGGGAGGACCGTGTAAATGGTAGGGGGACTTTTTTTTCTTGAAAATAATAGATTTGCTTCTTACTGTTGAAGATGTAATAGCCAAAACTCTAAGCACCTCAATTACCAAAGCACAAAGCTTAAATACCAAGCAACAAGGTTTCACTATATAGAGAAGAGAGAAGAAGTAAAAGCTTTACTAATTAAAGGAATATAAAAAAACAGCCACCACTTTTCACTTACGTTTTCACCTTTCTCTCTCTATATATATAAAGCAAACCTCCTACTTAAGATAAGATAAGATAAGATAAACTCCTAAAAGATAACTACAAAAGATATCTATAAAGATAAACACTATTTTATCCCTATCCAACTAGACTCTACTTATCTTGTGGATAAGTTAGAGTTTGGTGATGACTCTTAACACTCCCCCTCAATGCCAAATCTCTACTAATGATGCCAAGTGCATTTCTGAACTTTGTGAATTTTGACGAACAAAACCCTTTCGTGAATATGTCCGCCACCTGCTCATTTGTATTAACTGGCATAAAATCAATTTCTCCTTGAAGTACTTATTCTCAAATAAAATGATGATAAACTTCAACATACTTTGTTCTAGCTTGAAATACTGGATTTTCTGCCAATCGAATTGCGTTTTCATTGTCGCAATACTGTCTGATCTCATAATTTGTGGTTTGATGCAAATCAAACATTAACTGCATTAACTACGCACTTTCTTGCGCTGCCATAGCTGCAGCCCGATATTCTGTTTCTGTTGTTGACAAAGACATAGTTGGTTGTCTTTTGCTGCACCAAGAAATAACACCCGAACCAAGACTAAACATATAGCCTGTAGTTGATCTTCGAGTCGACAGATCACCTGCGTAGTCTGCATCACAGTATTCTACAATTTTGCATTCGACAACTCTTCCATACCAAACACCATGATCCATTGTTCCTTTTACATATCTTAGAATTCTTCGAACAATCTCAAGATGTGGCTTTCTTGGACTATGCATAAATCTGCTCACGACCCCTACTGCTTAAGAGATATCAGGGCGAGTTAGAGTTAAGTAAATCAAACTTCCCACTAACTGTCTGTACATGCAATAATCTTTAAGTTCTTCAACTTCATCTATACGAACTTTAGTATTGACATCCATCGGCGCAGTCATCGGTTTGCAATCAAACATTCCAAACTGCTTCAACAGGTCACTGGAATATTTTTGTTGACATAAAAATATTCCATGTTTATTCCGATCTATCTCCTGTCCAAGAACGTGCTTCAGCTCTCCAAGTTCCTTCATCTGAAATCGAATTTCAAGATTCATGCAGATTCTTTTAATTTCTTCTAGATCATCTCCAGTAATAATCAAATCATCAACATAGACTAGCACAACTGCAACTTTGTCTGTTACAAATTTTACAAACAAACTTGAATCAGTTGGGACTAGAATATAACCACTGATTGTGAGAAACTCAGCAATCTTTCCATACCATGCTCTCGGGGCCTGCTTTAACCCATATAGAGCCTTTCTCAATTAGCAAACATATCGAGGAAAATGAGAATTTTCAATTCCCTTGGGCTGATCCATATAGATTTCTCGGTCTATTTCACCATGAAGAAATGCATTCTTCACATCCATTTGCCACAACCTCCAATCCTTACTAGCAGCGATAGCAATCAAAACTCGTACTGTTGTTATCTTAGCCACAGGACTGAAGTCTCATCATAGTCTATTCCATATTGTTGTAAAAAACCCCGAGCAACTAATCTAGCCTTGAATCGTTCCATTGAACTATCTGCTCGGGTCTTGATCTTATATACCCATTTGTAAGAAATAAGTTTTACATCATCCGGTTTTGGCATTAGATTCCAAGTCTCATTCTACTTTAAGGCTTGAATCTCATTTGTCATAGCTTCCTCCCATTCAGGAACCCCTCGAGCTTCTTCAAATGACTTTGGCTCTTCAATCACCAAATCTTTGCCAATCATTACTTACGCTAGATCTGCATTCACATTCTTCAGTTTTGACTTTCCCATTGCATACTTTGGATTTGGCTTTGGTACTCATTGTGACCTCCTTAAGACATGCTCATCTTCTTGTTCAGACTCTTCAAGTTGTGAGGACCAATTTTCTTCTATAACAGTCTGTTGATAAGTTCCAGTTTTTCAAGGGCTTACACTAGATGTCATCTGTGACACATCCTCATCAACCTGTACAATTGGTTCAAGTGTCTTCTGATTAGAAGGACACTTAAGTCTCATCTCCTCTTCAGTTCCTCTTCAAACTTTTGATTAACTGGAAGATCGACATGATCAACTGACCACCATGATGATGACTCATCGAACACAACGTTTCTCGACACATGTACTCGATCTGAGGTTGGATCAATACACTTCCAGCCTTTCCTTTCTGATTCGTATCCCACAAAGATACATCGGATCACCTTCTTATCAAATTTACTGCGAAGATGGTTAGGCACAAATACATAGCATACACAACCAAATATTTGAAAGTGACTTACTGTAGCCCTCATCTCATACAGCTTCTGGAAGGGTGAAAGGTACTCGAGCTTTGGTTGTGGGAGGCGATTAATAATATGATTTGTAGTCATCATGCATTCAGCCTAAAAGCTAGCTGACACATTTTTTGAATGTAACAGGCTCCTGCATGTCTCGGCTAGATGCCCGTTCTTCCTCTCCGAGACCCCATTCTGTTGCGGCGTATAGGGACAAGTCAGTTGTCTTTGGATACCATGCTCTTGTAGATACTTGTTGAACTCTTCTGAAATATACTTTCCCCCATTGTCCGATCTTAGACATGTTATCTTATGTCCAAGCTCATTTTCCACCTTACTCTTAAGATCCTTGAATTTGTTGAGTACTCCCCCTTTCTCCTTTAGGAAGTAAATCCAAGTATATCGTGAGTAATAGTCGATGAATGTGAGCATGTATTTCATACCTCCAAGTGAAACATCTTTCACTGGACCGAACACATCTGAATGCACCAATTCAAGAGGAATCTTGGCTTGAAACTTTGACTCAGTATAGGGAAGCTGATGTGCCTTGCCATACTGACATCCTGCACATACTGAATCATCTCGGATCTCCAGATCAGGAAGCCCTTTTAATATGTTTTTCTTCATCATAGCCTTTAATTTGACCAACATGAGCAAGCCGAGTATGCCACAAATCAGCCGTTTCACTCTTTTGAGTCTTGTCTATATAAGCAACCTTAGCTGACATAACATAGACGGATTCAATTCTTTTGCCTTGCATGATGGGAGTGCCTTCGATCTGCATCTCTTTGTAGATCTTCACATCATCAGGTCCGAACACGACTGTGTTTCCAGATGTCGTCAATTGAGAGATAGACACTAGGTTCTTCTTCATCATTGGGACATGGAATACACCTTGAAGCAAGGTTGAATCCTCACTTCCTTTTGGTATACATACAGTACTGTCTACATGAGTGATTGACAGCCTCGCATTATTTACTGTCACTACTACTCGTTGGCCATTATATTGTTTCTTTGAAAGAAACTTTTGATCATCTCCAGTCATGTGATTTGTGCAACCTGAATCAACTATCTAGTCAGTAGAATAGTCTATTCGATTATTATTACTCGTAGGCATGGTCACTGTAGTAGTCAATCCAAGTGCATCGGATTGTTCTTTAGTGATAGACAAATAAGCACCCCACTCCTCTTCCTCACCATCAATTTTCTGTGGTAGGTCTTCTGAAGTTGCTGCATTCCTTTCATCTTTCTTCTTCTTGGGTACTCGACAATTTCTGGCAAAGTGACCTGGCTTGCCACAATTATAGCACGTTCTAGTTCTAGGATCCTGAGAGTCACGTTCCTTGGAACTATCCTCGCTCTTCCTTGAATTCGAGTTCGGTTGATACTTCAAATTCTTTTGCTTTCTCTGGTCATTAAAAGACCTTTTACTTTTACCAGTATACAAGGCTTCTTCTTTCTCATTAGTAGAAAGACCAGACATCTGCTTTGCTAGACTCTCCTGGTTTGCTAGAAGGCTTTCAAGTTCCAAGAGTGATGGTTGAGTCGGCCATCCATGAATTGCTGTCATGAACCCGTGGTACTCAGACTTTAGACCTCGAATGATAATCCTTCTCATACGAGCATCTGTAATTTTTGACTCCGCATCAAGTTGCGATATCTCAAGACAGATTCCTTTTACTTTCATAAAGTATTGAGAAATCGACATGCTTCCTTGAGATACTGAACTGATCTCGTTCTCCAGCAATTGCAACCTTGCATCATTAGATCTAGTGAAAAGTGTGGATATCGCATCCCACGCTACATTCGGAGACTTGGCCTCTCGAATATGTTCGAGCAATTCTTTCTGAATTGTAGCTTTCAACACGAACAAAGCTTTGTCTGCCTTTATCTTCCACTTCCTTAATTTCTCAGCATTCTCTTCAGTTTTGGGTGGTGCGATGATTTCTTCACCTTTCATCACCTCCCAAAGATCTTGTCCCTATAAATATGATTCCAAACAGGATCTCCAATACTCATAGTTAGTATTTTTCAACTTCTCTATACCGCTTACAGAATTTGCATGCTCCATTGATCTGAGTTGACGAATACAAGGTATTTGATGAGATCTTCAGACTCACCGTTTTGAGGTCTTCCCGCCCATTCCCTGAACTAAGCTCTAATACCAATTGTTGAAGATGTAACAGCCAAAACTCTAAGCACCTCAATTACCAAAGCACAAAGCTTAAATACCAAGCAACAAGGTTTCACTATATAGAGAAGAGAGAAGAAGTACAAGCTTTATTAATAAAAGGAATATAAAAAAAAGCCACCACTTTTCACTCACGTTTTCACCTTTCTCTCTCTCTCTATATATATAAAGCAAACTTCCTACTTAAGATAAGATAAACTCCTAAAAGATAACTATAAAAGATATTTATAAAGATAAACACTATTTTAACCCTATCCAACTAGACTCTACTTATCTTGTGGATAAGTTAGAGTTTGGTGATGACTCTTAACACTTACTTCCTTTTTAAGGAGAACACGAGTTACTCTTATGACACATCTCTTGGATAAGAATTATTGTTAGATAATTCTTCTTCTTCCTTTTTTTTGTTCCCCTCTGAGTTATACTCTTGATTTGGTGGGGGGTAAATACCTGCAGTGCTGATCTCAATACCATGTGTAAGCCTTCGAATAGTTACTACACCTCTAATCTTCTGGAATAAATAGGCAGGATGACCTACGAATACACTCCGACGATCAAGTCAATAACAGAACGGTAAAAAAGGGATAGAAGCAGTGGTTTTGGGTTTTTAGAGGAATGGAAGCTCAAGGTGCTTGAGTGCAGAAGAATGTGGATCCCTTTTGCTGCTTCCTGCCTCTTCTTTTATTGGAAACAAATTAGCTAGGGTTGGCTAGTTAACTTTCTACTCTTGCTTCTTCCTAGAATAGAAGTTTTTCCATTCATGTAATATCCTGTTAGTGAGGTGATAGATTGAGTTTCCTCTTTGTGAAGGGAATCGCCTTGATTGGATTTGGGATCTCCAAAATTTAATTGATCCATACTGTTGCGTAGCCAGCTTAATGACTTGGGTGCTCTTTATTTCAGAGTTTCTGAGCTTGGGATCGAGTTGGGAATGTGCATCCCGTTATGATTTCTGCCTCGGAACCGAAGTTGGAGTTGGGGTTGGACATATCAACCAGGATATAAGTCTTGATCTGATCAGTGATGTTGGTGTTGCCAGTTGTCTTTATGCATGTTTTTACCGATTTTTACCCTTACACTTCGCACTACTTATTATTTAATTTGTGTAGATTGTGACTGTATCAATAACTCCAACACATACCCAAAATATTATACCTAGAAATATTATCTCTTAGCCTTAAAAAAAAAATAGGCCACTACTGAAACAAATTGTCAATCTGCACTGAATTATGCAATTTTCCAAATGGAACCATATGCTTTCTCTAATTTCAATAATAAAAAAAAAGCATTAAAAGAATTCAACATTTTTTTTTCATATCATACAAAAACACACACAACACACTATCCCAACTCACACACACCTAAGTGACACAAGGTCATAGCTCCCATACAACCTTCTTGAAGAAGAGAGGTGATGTTGTAAGGGTTCACCAACAATCAACTAACCCAACCGATGTGGGACTAAATTGCAAGTTTTTTTTAATATCATACAAACACACACTATCACAACTCACACTCACCCAGAAAAAGAATTTAGCATTCAGAATGAATTTTAGAATCTGTTCAAATTTGAACTTTCTGTTTTTTGTATTTCAAGTGCCCTACTCTATCAAAAAAAAAATATATATCAACAATACCCACTCACAAATCTGATAACTAGCATTTAATCAATTCTCATGGAATACCCAACAGTTAAAAACCTGCGTTAAAATTAAATAAGAAAACTACCATTTTACGAATAACCAAAGCCACTTTCAGCCATTCCAGAATTTGTTTGATGAACAAAAAGTTACTGTAAAAAAAGATAATAACCATGCCATGGGACGTGTATGTGTGTGGGTGTGTGAGTCATGTATAATGTGTGTGAGTTAGTTATTACTATAAAAAAAACATGAAAAATCCAACATTGATGGGTTCGTCTTGTGCTTGGGGTCCTTAAAGGCCCAGCTTACTCTCTTTTTCGAGAGGGTCTCCAGAATTTAAAGTCCATGCAGAAGTAAATATTATTACAACTTTATAAATTTAAGTCATGTGATGTTATTGTGTATGTGAGATGCATACTAATTTATAATTATTATCCGAATCACTTACAGAATTACTACAATCGCCACACCCTTAATTACCCTAAAATCTCTTTAAGAAGAGGTGTGTTGATTAATGGAAAGAGTTGTATCCATGTGAAATTTTAAATTGCAGGTTTCAGATAGTGAAGGAAATATTTTAGCCAAAAATAAAACATATTAAAAGATATAAAAGAGGGATAAATTTAAAAAATAAGTCTTTAAACCTAATGGTTCATCACCTAAATGTGCTCTGGAGTGTCACGTGTCCAGCCAAAAGCAGAGCCATGTGTCCACCCAAAAGCTCTGCCTTTCGGGGGCAAAGGGGTCCATGGCCCCCCAAATGTTCTGATTTTTAATATCCCACTGTATGTAAAAAAATGTTTTTTTTTTAAATTTTTACTCTTATCTGTATGTAGTGTCCCCCAAACTAGCTCTAGTTAGTTGATTATGTGGGAAGTTTGGCCCTTCCAAAAATTTGTAATTTTTTTAATAAGTATAATATAAAAATTAAAAATATAATTAATTTTATTTAAAACAGTAATTAAGTTTATTTAGAACAGTGATGTACCGCACATTTGGGTAGATAGTTGTATGCCGGTCTTCATCTCCCTTTTAACACTCCTTAATCTTAATTAAATTAAGGTTAATAATATTTTTTGTAACTAAGGTTGGATGGATGAACCCGTGGGTGTTAAGAAAGGGTCGTGGACTAATGAGGACGGGCATTTAGCTACATAGCCAAATGCGTAGTCACCTACTATTTCCCTTTTATTTATATATTGGCTCTCAAAAAAGGGTATGCTATTACAAATTTTATGATCATAATAGACTCATTACTCAAAGGAAAAAAATCTTGGGGTTATGCCCCCAGGACCCATTACTCACAAAAAAAAAACCCGAGGGCTACACCCCGGAACCCCCAAGTCCCATACTCTCAAACTCATTAATTTTCTTATAAGATCTCTTAAAAGCTTGAGAGATATTTGTAAAATATATTTTTTAAATGACTAAAATGTATTTGTTATATTATTAAATAATCACTTAGCCAAATAAGATTAACTTATTCATGAAAGATAGCGTTTATTGCGCAATCAAATATGATTGCAATAATCCGAATCAAACAAGGTGTTAGCTATTGTTGCTTTAAACAGCTACATAAATAATAAATAAATACTTTCTACTTAGAACAAAGTGGAAAATGCTTCTAACCTCTCTTACCAGTTAAATATTTTTATTAAAAAAATTGGAATATAAATAGGGGTGTTAATGAGGCCGCCTACCCAGGCTGATTATTAATAAGATTGGGCTTGGGTTGAGCTTGGAGTCTAAAGCCCATGGCCCGTTTCGGTAGGTTTCTAATGCTTAGCCTAACTAACCCAGTCTGATTATGCCTGTTCATTTTATAGGTAAAAGTTTGCACATGATTTTTTAGATGGATTGGCCCAGCCTAGCCCGAGGCTCGCTTAATAAGTGGACTGACCCAACTCGGTCCATTTATTAATCGGCCGTAGTCGAGCTCGGGCTGGACCGGTCCAGTCCAAACCCGACCCATTCATACCCCTTAATATAGTGAATGCGCATTTGCACAGAAAAGACAATCGACGTGTTCTTGGTTGACTTATGAATGCGGAGTTTAATTTTGAGCGGTGATTAGCTTATCGTCGTGTCCTTGAGTCCCTTTTAACCATATTTTAATTATGATTAAATTTAACTAAAATAAAATTAAAATATTTTTTCTTACAAACCATGGTTGGATGGACGAACCCTAGGAGTAGGTGAATATTAACCACAATTAATGAGAGTTTAAAAAGAATATGGACCAATGAGGACTGCGTGTGTGCTATCTAGTATACTGAGCGAAAAGCTAAACATTTTCCTTTAATTTTCGAGGAGAAAACTATCAGATTAGTAGACGGATATTGTGATAAATAATAGAGATGGAATCACAGCCAATTGCAGTTGATGTCGTGGGAGAGTTCAATCGCACCCACAGGCTAACAGATGTCACTTTTTACCTTTATTACTTGGGGTTAAGATTCACTAACGCTTAATGTTCAACGATATACTTCAATTTTTTAAAAGAAATATTAAAAATTATTAACCTTAATTAAGGGTTACAAATTCTTAATTAGAGTTAAATATTTTTTTCTAAAGAACCAAAGTTATATTATTGAACCTCGAAGGTTAGTGAACCTCAGCCATAGTTAATAGAGGTTAAAGGGGACACATGTTAGCTTGTGGGTGCGATTGAACTCTCTCTAAGTGTAGAGACCAAAATTTATATTTATGTCATTATCAAAATTAAGGAGGGTAAATATGCCAAATTAAATATGCATTGTGTGTTTAATATTAATTAATGTTATGAAATGTTTAAAAAGTATAAACGACTAAAGAGAAAGAATTGAAAATGCAAGAAACAAGGAAAATTCAATAGGGCATTTGAACGGACCCCCATCCGTTTGAAGCCGTTCGAACGGACTCCTAGGTTGTTCGAATGGTTTGCAATGAAATGAAAAACAGTAGCTTGCCTATATCCACCGTTCGGAGGGCGTTCAAACAAAAATCAAGAGTCGTTCGAATAGCCACTTAGGCCATTCGAATGACTAGTGCAAAAAATTAAAAAAATTGCCATTGTGCACAGATTTTTAGGATTTAAACCCCCACGACAATAAATAGGCCTCCTATCTCAAGAGTTTTAGAGTCTCTAAGGGTTTTAACCTAATTTTGCAAAGGAAAAGAGAAAAAACTAGGGTTTTTAAGGATTTGCTTGGAGAGAGAAAAACCTAGGGTTTTTAACCTTGCTGGGGATTATGGTTGAATTAACTTAGTTATTGCGTATCTCTGGGACGCTAAAGTGCCTTGGGTTCATGTTATAGGGAGAGTGTCCACATAAACATCTTGTCCCTGTGATCTTCCAAAGTAATAAAACTCAGATTCACAACGAAAGTATAGAGTGCCCATATCAGTTTCTCATCCATGCGATCCTTTAAGGGTGGCAATGCAGCTCAAATTCACTACAAAGGGATAAAGTGTCCATATCAGTTTTCCATCCATGCGATCCTCCGAGGGCAGCAATGCAGCTTAGATTCACGACAAAGGGATAAAGTGTCCATATCAATTTCTTGTTCCTATGATCCTCTGAGGATGGCAATGCAGTTCGGATTCACGACGAAGTGATAGAGTGTGCATATCTGTTTCTCGTCCCTGCAATCTTCCAAGGGTGGCGATACAACTTGGATTCACAATGAAGTGATAACCTGTCCATATCAGTTTCTCGTCCTTGCGATCCTCCAAGGGTGATAATGCAGCTCGAATTCACAAAGAAAGAGTAGAGTTTTCATATCTGTTTCTCGTCCCTGCGATCCTCCGAGGGCGACAATGCATCTTAGATTCACAACGAATGGATAGAGTGTCTATATCAGTTTCTTGTCTCTGCGATCCTCCAAGGGCAGAAATGCAACTCAGATTCACGATGAAGTGATGGAGTGTCTATATCAGTTTCTCGTCCCTGCGATTCTCCAAGGGTGGAAATACAACTCGGATTCACGATGAAGTGATAAAGTGTCTATATCAGTTTCTCGTCCTTGCGATCCTTGAAGGGTGGCAATGCAACTCAAGGATTCACGACAAAGGGATAGAGTGCAATATCAATTTCTCATCCCTACGATCCTCCGACGGTGGCAATGCAGCTTAGATTCACGACGAATGGATAGAGTGTCCATATCAATTTCTCATCCCTGTGATCCTCCGAGGGCAGCAATGTAGCTTGGATTCACAAATAAGGGATAAACTGTCAATATCAGTTTCTTATTCCTACGATCCTCCGAGGGCGGCAATACAACTCAAATTCACAAAAAAGGGATAGAGTGTCCATATCAGTTTCTCGTCTTTGTGATCCTCTAAGGGCGACAATGCAGATCGGATTCACGATGAAAGGATAAAGTGTCTATTTTAATTTCTCATCCCTGCGACCCTCCTAGGGCGACAATGCAGCTCGGATTCATGACGAAGAGATAAAGTGTCTATATCAATTTCTCATCCTTGAAATCCTATGAGGGCGGCAATGCAAGTCAGATTCATGATGAAGGAATAGATTATCAATATCAATTTCTCATCCCTGTGATCCTCTAAGGGCGGTAATGCATGTAACGACCCCAAATCCCACCTTGACCAAAATGGGACCTTGGGCGTCACATCTCTTAAACTTGCTTAAATCTCATATCATACAAGGCATACAAAACACGAGTCTTCAAAAATGATAGTAATAAAATTAATTGAAAAGACAAACCATCTTGCACAAGTCTATGGTCAACATAAACATACCCTACCAAAACATAATAGTCTGATGTCCAATTATATAGTGACCAACTAAGTGACATCGCAACTATAATTGAAACAAGGTATCAAATGTCTATTACAACTCTTTGAAATTGAAACAACAGTCTAGTAATAAGGGAAGCTATCTAGATCTCTCGCTCCCTTGAAAAAAGATCACATTCTTCCTCTACCTCGTAAGCCTCCTCCACCCAAGGCTCTGCAACTATCTTCGGCTCTAAATTAGCCAAGGCAACAATCTGACTGACTACAAAAGCACTCGGTGTATATAAAATTTAACTAACATCATAGTATCCCTGCACTTAGTCAGTACCATAATCAATAACATAATCAGAGTGCGAAAGAACATATGTCCATATGCATCACATCATCACCCTGACTCGTGTACACTTAGGAAACAACATGCTTATGAGATGCTTATGCTTATAAGTCTTTGAGCAGCGTAACAATATTCATGCAATCCTTATTCAGGCTTATTCAGATCCCTCATCGGGCTTATTCAGTCCTACCAGGTGTATGCAATGCTTATGCTTATGAGTCTTTGAGCAGCATAACAATATCCATGCAATCCTTATTCAGGCTTATTCAGATCTCTCATCGGGATTATTCAATCCTACCAAACATATGCAATGCTTATGCTATTATCAATGAGTGACCCTTACATCACTACAAAATCAAAGGTTTTCAGTGGCGGTTCAAAATCACCGCTGTAATACCTAAAATCGTAGTTCAATAATATAATGGTGGTTTCAAAAACCGTCGTTATATAGGTTGTCGGAGATCAATTTTACTGTGGTTTTAATAATCGCAGTTGAAGACAAGCTTTGTGGCGGCGATTTTTTATACTGTTAACGACGTTTAATTTAGGGCAATTACGTCAATTTATGTCCGGATTTAACGGTGATTTAAAGTTGCCGCTATATATTGAATAATTAACGGTGACTAAAATCCGTCGTTGTTACTCTAAATATATAATATTATTTATTACCTATCACGGCAGTATATAACCATTGCCAAGTGCTTAATATATCTGCGGCGGTTACAAACCGCTGTTGATACTAAATAAATACAATATTATTTATTATCTATAACAACAGTCTGAAACCGCAACTGATATTGAGAAATTAAAAAAAATAAATTTATTTTATTAAAAAAAAATTACCTGTATTATTTGTACCTATGAGCAATATAAAATATATTCAAACTATCCACATAATCTAATCCATCAAAATCCACATTCAAATTATATAGAAAAAAAATCAATCAAAATCCATTCACATAATCCATCAAAATCATAATAAAAATGTCTCATCAAAATCATAATATATACATGCCAATAAAAATGTCTTAAAAGTAAAAGAAATAACATATCCTAAGGCTGCCTAGTAGCTCCATCTTGCTGCCGACTCCCTTTTACAAAAACAAGAAAATACAATTTATTATAGAATATCGAAATGATAAAATTTAAGGATTTAAGCACTAATATGAAAATTAAAAAACTAATCTCTGATTTTTCATACTTATTGAGATTAACACATAAAAGTCTAGTTCATTGGCCTAAAACCTACAAGTGCGCACAAAATCCAAACCAGTGCTCGAATATTGATTCCGTTTCTTTCAATGCGTGTATTTCGACCCAACCTAAGTGTGAGAATTTATTTCGAAAGAATCCGAGGCCGTTTGTCTGATTTGGGCACTGAGAGGCCCGAAATCCATACTTAGAAACCATAGTTTGGTCTAAAGCTACAAGCGTGCACAAAATCCAAACTGGGGCTCGGATTTTGATGTCGTTTCTTCCAATGCGTGTTTCAACTTCTATTTTGGGTTTTTTTTAATGAAAATTTTTATACCCTTGAGAGTTGACTCTGCTAGGAAAATTGGGAGAGTTTTGACTTTGCTTAGGGGAAATTTGGCTCTGCGGGGAGGCTTTGGAGAGGTTTTGACTCCACTTGGGGATGATTTTGGAGATATCTGGATCCCTTTAATGACCGCACCTGATTGTCAGGTTGCCTACGTACCCTTTGTAGGATCAGGTCATAACATAGTTCAGGCAAATGTCATAAAAGGCAAGGGAGGGTGTCCCTGAAAAAGTTATATGAAAGAAGGGCTGTTAGGCTCAAGGGGGTAACTAGCAGATTTCATTGAATTAAAAATGGTTTGCATTGCTAGGAATGAGGAGGGTGCCAAGGATGACCTCCTGTCATTTCCCAGAGAATCTACAAGTGTAAAGCGTATATCAGATCTAGACCCTAAGCGTAGTATCGTTTGACTTTGTCCATATTGATGGGCTCTCGGAGGTCTTCGTCATCCATACGATCGAGTCTAAGGGTGCTGCTAGAGAATTTGTCTCAGATGATGAATAGGCCTTCATAGTTGGGAGTGAATTTACCCCTTGGGTCAGGGCGGTTTGACAACATTTTTCGTGGAACCAGGTCACCAACTTCAATGCTTCGTGGTTTGAATTTCTTGTTGAATGCCCTAGCCATGCGCATCTGGTAGGCTTGAGAGTGATTAATGGCTTTCAGTCACCTCTCTTCTATTAGATTCAGCTATTCATACCGGGTTTGTGCCCATTCAACTTCTAAGATTTCTGCTTCCATTAACACCCGGAGTGATGAAATTTCTACTTCGATGGGGAGGACTGCTTCCAGACCATAAGCTAGAGAAAATTGTGTTGCCCCAGTTGAGGTTCGGATGGACGTTCTGTAGGCCATGAGTGCATATGAGAGCATCTCGTACAAGGTAGAGTAATTGGTTGCCATCTTCTCTATGATTTTCTTCATGTTTTTGTTGGCGGCTTCTACTGCATCATTGGTCTGTGGCTTGCATGGCATGAAATTGTGATGCATCTTGAACTTCTGACAGAGATCTGTCATCCCCTTATTGTAGAAATTGAGAGCATTGTCTGTTACAATCTCGAACGGGACACCGTACCGGCAGATGATGTCTTTTCTCAGAAAATGGTGAACCATAAAGGCTGTGACATTGGCATAAGAGGCTACCTCGACCCAAATTTCTGAAATAATCGATTGCTACCAGGATAAATCGATGTCCATTTGATGCTTTCGGTGTTATGGGTCTGATGACGTCGATGCCCCAAGCTGAGAATGGCCATGGAGTAGTGAGATTGTGCAGCCTGGTTGGCGGTGCATTGATCATGTCGGCATAGATTTGACACTGGTGGCATTTCTGTATATGCTAGCAACAGTCAGATTCCATTGTAGACCAGTAGTAGCCCAGCCTGAGTATCTTTTTGGAGGGCATTAACCCATTCATGTGTGGGCCGCAAGTTCCTCTGTGAACTTCTTCAACTACTTGTGCAGCTTTACGAGTGTCGAGGCATCTGAGCCGGTTCAGGTCAGCGATCGTTTGTACAAGATTCCTCCTGAGAGGAAAAACTGAATGGCTAGTCTTCTGATCTCCTGGTGGTCTATTTTGGTGGCATTGAGTGGGAAGGTCTCGTTCTCGAGATAGTACTTGATGTCTGTGTACCAAGGCTTATTGTTAATACTTCTTTAATCTCAAGGCAATAGGTAGGCTGATCCTGTTTTTGAATCTCGATTGGCCAAAGCATGATGCCTTTAGAAATTTGTACCATGGAGGCCAGAGTGGCTAGTGCGTCGGCGAACCTGTTGTGGTTCCTGGACCTGTGACTAAAGGTGATTCTTTTGAACTGAGTGATCAGCATGTTAAAGTAGGCTAGGTATGAAACTAGCCTGACTTCTCGGGTGGCCCAGGATTCGTTTGCCTGACAGATTACCAAAGATGAGTCATCATAACGTCTATCTCTTCGATCTCGATGCCTAGGACTTCTTTCAGTCCGACTACGCATGCCTCATATTCTGTTTCGTTGTTTGAACATCTGAATTTCAGCTTGACTGAGATGGGGAGGTGGGCTCCCTTGGGAGAGATCAGGACTACTCCTGTCCCATGTCTATGATTATTAGTGGCTCCGTCAAAGTATAGCTCCTAACCGAGGTATTGTTGTTCTTCGGACTCTGTATACAGGATGACCTCATCTAGGAATCGATCGTGTACTAAGACGTAGTCCTGTGGGCTAGATGGTCTGCCATTGCCTGCTCCTTGATTGACTTCTGAGTTATGTATTTGATGTCAAATTTGGTAGCATCATAAGCCATCAGACTATCCTCCCGGTAGTGGCTGGCTTTTCCAATAGGTACTTGAGTGAGTCCATCAGGGAGATCAGAATTATTGGGTAGGAGAGCAGATAGTGCCGCAGACGCTGAGTAGCCTAGACAAGTTTTCTCAAGTGGACTGTACCTCTTTTCATTCTCTAGTAGATGCTTATTGATGTAGTAGATATTTTGCTCTGTTCTGCTTGTCTCATCATGCTGTGCCAGGACATAGGCCATACGAGTTTCTTGTACTGAGATGTATAGTAGCAGTGGCTGTCCAAGTGTAGGGGGCACAAGTACTAGAGGATGAAGGAGATATTGCTTTATCTTATCAAAGGCTTTGTGGCACTCGCCCGTCCAAACTGTGGGTACATTTTTTCAGAAAAGCTTGAAGATTGGCTCGCATATCGGAGTGAGCTGAGAGATGAATCGATTGATATACTGAATTCTGCACAGGAACCCATGAATTTCCTTTTCAGTTTGGGGAGTCGGTATTTCGATGATGGCTTTGGCTTTAGTTCGATCGATCTCGATGACTCTTTTGCTGACTATGAAGCCAATGAGCTTTCCTGATAAGGCTCCAAAGACACATTTGGCTGGATTCAGTCTTAGGCCAAACTCTCTAAGTCTGTCACATAGCTTCTTCAGGTCTTCAGGGTGTTGCTTGGCAGTAGGTGATTTGACTATCATGTCATCCACATAGATTTCAGCTGATTTGTGGATCATGTCATAGGACAACGCCGTCATGGCCCTTTAGTAGGTTGCCTCTGCATTCTTGAGTCCAAAGGGCATTACTTTGTAGCAAAACGTGCCCCAAGGTGTAATAAAGGAGGTTTTCTCCATGTCTTCTTCAGCTATCCTGATCTAGTTGTATCCAGAGAAATCATCCATGAATGAAAGCGTCTCATGTCTTGCAGTGTTGTCGATGTGCGGGAGATGAAAGTTGTCTTTAGGGCTTGCCTTGTTAAGATTTCGGTAGTCAATGCACATTCGAACCTTATCATCCTTCTTGGGTACCAGAACAATGTTGGCTAACCATTCAGGATAGGTTGCTACTTCCAGGTAGCCTGCTTTGATATGCTTCTCTACCTCTTTTTTAACCTTTTGTGACCATTTGAGCCTCATCAGTCTTAGTTTCTACTTAACTGGTCTCATCTCGGGGTTCAGGGGTAGTTTGTGTACCACCAAAGCTAGGTTTAGGCGAGGCATGTCTGCATAAGACTAGGTGAAGACATCACTGTAGCTCTTCAGAAAGCTGATCATGTCTGCTCTCAGCTGTGGGCTCATGGTTGTGCTGATCTTGACAAGCTGGGGACTGTCTTCGGATCCCAAATTTATGTTTTCAAGAATGACGCTACTGAGTTTACCGCCACTCCTAGTTTTGCCCAGAACTTGATTTTCCCCTCCTGGGACTGAACCAGGGCCTCTTCTAGGGGATCCCTCATGGGCTGAGGGTCCCCCAGAAATGAGAGGGGGGTACCATGCATGGTGGGGGCATTGTGACCGAGTTTTAAACCTCAAGGGGGTCCCTCATGCCTATGAAAAGGCAAAGGGGCCCCTATCCCTGGTTAAAAAGAATAAAACAGAAACGAAAAGGGCCCTTGGAGTAGGACTAGGGGCCTTACAAAGCTTTAACAAAAAATACAAAATGGGGTAGGGTCTCCTACCCTACGTTTTGGCTTCGACACTGGTGGAGGAAGGTGGTGTACGGTGGAGGAACCTAGGGATGGCCTGAGACAGTTCCTAGGATGGCCTGGGGTTCCCTCAAGGTGGACAACAGTGGTTTGAGGAAGCTGGGATTGGGCTGGCTGAAATCTAATAGGGCTTCATTATATGTTTTTTTTGGAATCCTTGAAAGCTTCGACTGGGGGGGTTTAAAGGGTTGGAGGGGACCTATGGTAGTTTAGGATTTGCTGAGAAGGTTGAGGACCCAATGGGGGCGGAGTTGAAGTAGCCAGGGGGATGCCAGGCTGCTTTGAACCAAACACGAGTAATGACAGTAGAGTTTCTACCGCCATTCCTGGTTTAGGCAAAAACCAGAATGGTGGTAGAAACTCTACAACTATTTTCCTTTTTTTTGCTAAAAGAGTCCCAACCCTCACACAATTGGCCTGGTTCACTGTACATATTTCTATAATTGGGAATGGTGGTAATGTTATTACCACAATTCCTGAATTTTTGAAAATTTCACTGTGGGGCCCACACCAACTGGTTTCCAGGGTATGTGGGATCCTGTTTGGGCCAACAGGGTAGTTTGGTTACGGATTTTGGGTCCCTAGGCCTAGAAATGAGCATTGGGCTAACCTAGGGTTAGGCCTAGGGCTTAACTAGGGTTTTGCTTAGGTTTGACCTAGGGTTTGCCTAGGGTTGGACTAAGGCTTGACTATGGTTTACCTAAGGTTAGGCCTAGAGTTTGACTAGGGTTAGACCTAGGGTATAAAGGATGATTAACCATGGTTAAGATGCTTAACCATGATTAGAAAGGAGTGTAAAAATTGGGTGCTTACAACCTAAACTTAGAACCACGAACCGAATGAAAACTAAGGCTCGGATTTTGATGTTGTTTCTTCCAACGCGTGTATTTCGACCCAACCTAAGTGTGAGAAGTCGTTTCGATGTAATCCGAGGCCGTTTGATTGATTTGGGCACCGAGAGGCCCAAATCTATACTTAGAAACTATAGTTTAGCCTAAATCTAGAACCGCGCACTGAATGCAAATTAGGGCTCCAATTTTGATGCCGTTTTTTCCAACACCTGTATTTCGATCCAATCTAAGTGTGAGTATTCGTTTCGATGGAATCCAAGAATGTTTGCCCGATTTGGGTACCGAGGGGCCCGAAATCCATACTTAGAAACCATAGTTTGGCCTAAACCTACAAGCGCGCACAAAATCCAAACCGGGGTTGGATTTTGATGCCGTTTCTTTCAACGCGTGTATTTCTTCGACCCAACCTAAGTGTTTGAATTCGTTTCGATGGAGTCCAAGGCCGTTTGCCTGATTTGGGTACCGAAAGGCCCGAAATCCATACTTAGAAACCATAGTTTGGCCTAAACCTACAAGCACTCACAAAATCCAAACCGGGGCCCAGATTTTGATGTCGTTTCTTCTAACGCATGTATTTCGACCAAACCTAAGTGTGATAATTTGTTTCGATGAAATCTGAGGCCGTTTGACCAATTTGGGCACTAAGAAGCCCAAATTCCATACTTAGAAACTATAGTTTGGCCTAGACCTATCTTTTGAAATCTTCCCCTCGCTTTTTAAAGGCTCTAAAAGCGAGGGCAAGGGGAGGACCGAAGAAGACATAAGATATGGTCGGGGAAGTTTAGAAGGCACAAGCCAACAATGTTCTGAATCAAAGGCTGTGAAGATTTAAGACTTTGTTGTCGATGTAAACTTCGGTGAGTAAGGAAGTGAAAACATTTCCAGGAAACTTAAAGAAACACTGTAAAAACTATGAAGTTGTAGGAATGTTAGGGAAACATTGAATTCGAAGATGTAACTTTATGAGATGATATATTAAGCATAAATGAACACTCTAGTGACTGGAGCTTTTGCGCATGTTCGAAACTTATTATAACCAAAAAATAACTTATTGAGTAGAAAAGAGTGAGATAAATAATTAGTGACTGGAGCTTTTGCGCATGTTCGAAACTTTAAAAGTCAAAGGTTTACATAATTAATGGTCTACCCACCACCACTATCATGACCATACACCACCACCACCACCACTACCACGAATATCACTACTACCCACTACCACCACTACCATATACCCACCACCACTACTACCACCCACCCACTACCATGACCATCACCACTACCACTACCCATCCACCACCACTACCCTACACTACCACCACCACCACAACCACCACATACACTACCTCCACCATAATATATAATGTAATTAAATTTATAACTAAAATCTTATAAAATTAACATTTATCTCCTCAGGTGTGTGGTGCTACAGAAGGCTGACCTGCACCTTGCTATGAAACATTTCAGTAAATAAATGAATAAATATTTGAAAGTACTAAGTAATACTTGTTTTTTTATAGACATGTCTCGATAAAATCTCCTACATCACACGCTCCATGGTCGCCAGACATAAATCTTGGGCCGCTAGCAAGGCATCTTTTTGTGCGTTACACTCCTCGAGAGCTCTCAGCCTCTCGATAGTCTGAGGATCAGCCGAAGAGGTACCAATAGAGCTCGAAGATCGCCCACCCTATAACTGGGTGGGGGTCACGCCTAATCCACATCCACAGATGCATCCAGGATGGTCAGGCCCCATGATCTGGGAGTAGATATCATCCCGGGCCATGGTATCTTGCGAGCCCTCTGGTGCCCGCGCCATGCGTTCTCGCATCTAGTCCTGAAAACGATTGGAAATAGTTAATATGTCGCAGTTAAAGGGGAAATTCAAAGATGTTGAAATAATTAAAGTTACCAACCATCTTCTTTGCTGTCTCAGCATTCACTGGCATGTTATCCTTTTTTTCATGCGCTACGAGGAAAACCTTGGCACGACCAGGGTAGGTCTGAGAGGGGCTCGCCAATCGCTATGACAGTCACAATAGGAAAACATAACCCAGTCATACACATAAATAACTAACAGCATAATTAAAAAAAATGAATCCGCACTTACCATCTCATGCCTCACTTGAGCGAAGCGCTTCGTGCCAGATGTATGGCAGATCTTATGTTTCTCCCAATTTATCTTATTTGTGGCACTCCGCTTCTGCCAAAAATTTAAATTATGGTTAGAATGACATATTTTATTTATGTTCCTATTAGAATGATGAAAAATATACAAAATATACCTACCCCTCCTCAGAGAACCAATAATTGACCAGTGTATGCCACTGGTCCACCACCACATTGGCGGGGCATGCACCATAAAGCTTAGTCGGCGATGCCCCCAGAGTCATGTGAGAGGTCCTCAGCTTCGACTTCTAGTCCCTGTATTTATTTGAGAGGGAGTCGTCTATGAATACCTCTGTGCTAGGTGGGATATCATATTTTTCCTACAACATGATTTGAAATGATTAGTATTTCAAATAATTAACGAAAAGATACGTAATTAAGAACTACTAATTGAACGGTTTTCATACTTTTTTTGTTCTTACCCGCGCCATCTATATCATGTGTTCCTTGTGATCCCTAGGGATGTGAATCCTACTAGGGAGGTTAAGGCGAAACAAACTCCCATCCAGGGCAAGAGAACCTAGATAACTAGCCAGCTTCTGGGCTGGCTTCTCCACAGGTTGCACATTATCATCACAAACTACCTTCTTTTTTTGCCTGGAGGTAGTTTATGTAAATCGAGACATCTGGTCTTGCCCCGGCCTCGCCTGATAGGGCATGGAATAGGAGGGGGTTGTGCAGGGGTGCCAGCACTAGATGTGGTAGGCTCCATCTGCAAAATAATATACAAACCGGTGCATATTTTTCATACTTAGAGAGTTTAAACAAATAAAAGTCTATGGATTTGATGACTAACATGTAAATATACAAATCGGAGCATATTTTTCATACTTAGATAGTTTAAAAAAATAAAAGTATATGAATTTCATCACTAGCATGCAAATAAACAACCCGAAACATATTTTTCATATTTGTCCTACTTTTAACACATTCAAATGCCCAAAAAAGATAAAATTCAATCAAGGAATAACAGTATTACAACAGTATTTGAATAACAATAACAATCAAGGAATAACATTCAAATGCCCTGAAACTCCAATATCCAAATAAAACATTTCATTTTATTTCATATTCTATATTTACACCCAAAAAGTATTACACAGTACCACTGACCCTATACATATACAAAAGGTGCGCTAAATGGTAAGAAGACAAGGTTGAACACATAAAATTCTATGGAGTTCATCAATAAGTTGACACATATTAGTCTTTTGTGTCGGTTTCATTGTTGTAGTCTGATTGAAATTTATCATCACTGGCTTCGGTGGACGGTGCTTGTTGTTGTAGCACTTGAGGGGGCGCATCAACAGTTGCTCCAGTAATCCCTAATTTCACACAACTGACACCTCCATCATCATCATGTTCAATGTTATCTAACTGTTGGTCTTTGAATGACTCGTTCTCCCTTAATGCATAATCGTCCACAAGAGATTCGTCATTCATGTCAAAGAAGTCTCTTGGTTTAGTCTTGATGACAACATGCCAATCTGGATCCGTTGGATCTTCGACATAACATGTCTGTTCTGCCTGAGATGCCAACACATATGGTTCGCTCGATACAGAGTGTGCTAAGAGCAAGCGTGTGAAGTTCACAAGTGTAAACCTAAACTCATCGGTCTTTATTCCTCTACCCTGTGACCTCACATCAACCCAGTCGTACTTAAACAATACAAATTTTAGGCTTTTAGAATACGTGATTTGGACAACGTCTGTTAAGCATCCATAGTAGGTTATATCTCCTGTAATGGGAGTCTTGTCCTTAGAAGTTGTATAACTTGTAGTCGTTGCAGTGACCGTAACACCACTATTTTGATTTTTGCGTCTGCGCTCTCTATCCTTAGTACAAAACCTGTACTCATTTATGACGTAGCCCTAAAAAAATTTTGTAACTTTTTGTGGACTATATGCGAGCTAGGTAATCTCATCAGACATCGGAGTGCATGAACCTCGCAGCCTTTGAATGCCAAAATGCAATTAATTAATTTCTCGAAACATTAGTAATGTGATGTGCACAAGTCTACGGATTAGACCATAGGACTTACATGTTTCATAAACCATGAGGAAAATTGTTTGTTGTGCTCTTTTTGTAGTTTGTGGGGAGCCGATCTAATAAGTCTGGGATTGGTTATCCTCAGTACATTCATGTGTTGACTGCAATAAACCAATCGATGTGCGTTGTTGAAATCTCTTTTGTTTAAGTGAAAATTGAAAAATAAATGAAAGATAATTAGCAAAAAAATTTGATAATATTTGTCTTACTCTCGATATGTTGTGACTTTATTGGAGTTGAACAACACATAACGATGTGTCTGCTGCCATTCTAATTCACTTAGAGTGAATGGCTACCCACCCCCTATCACACTTTCCTAGTCATTCATCACGGGACTGTTCAATCTCGATTCCATATTATTTAGGTACCTTAAGAAGAATGTCAAGCATTCTTCCGCCAAGTACCCTTTTGCAATGCAACCCTCTGGTCGAGCTCGATTACACACATACGCTTTCAGTGTAAATAAATACCTATACGCATTAAATTTAGGTAAGACAACGAGGCAATTGTAATAACAAGAAGTTTAAACATTTGATAAATTATAATTGAAGGCATAACTTTCGATGGGATACATCCACCGGTATTGCACAGGTCCACCCAACCTAGCCTCTACGGCCAGATGTATAGGCAAGTGCACCATAACATCAAAGAATGCGGGTAGGAAAATTCTCTCTAAATGACAAAGTGTAAGCATAATTTTCTCCACTAACCGTCTCAAATCCTTGACTTGACAGACTGAGGGTGAAGTGCACGTCTCACGCCCATATCAACCAAGTCGAGTCGAGCTTTTAAGCCATCTTTAGATTTTCCTTCCAAACCCAATAAAGTCTTGAGCACATTGTCGCATACATTTTTCTCGATATGCATTACATCAAGGTTGTGCCTCAACAAATTGTGCTCCCAATATGGCAACTCGAAGAATATACTCGTCTTCTTCCAATTATATGGCATATCCTCATGGCCCGTCTGCCTTGGTTATTTTTGGCCAGTCTGCTTCCCAAGGGTGAATTTATCACCCTCCAACTGACACAATACATCAGACCCAGACATTGTAGTTAGAGCACATCTGGACTCAACAGTGCCAATGAACGAGTTTCTATTTTTCCGGAACCTGTGATCCGCCTTTAAGAAATGACGGTGCCCCATGTAACAATGCTTCCTGCTTTTAGACAAGTATAAGTGGCAAGTGTCCTTGTGGCATGAAGGGCATGCCAATTTTCCTTTCGTGCTCCAACCTGACAATATTACATACCTTGGAAAGTCGCTAATGATCCAAAGCAATGTCGCACACATTACAAATGTCTCATTTTTCGATGCATTATAAGTTGGCAACCCATTCTCCCAGAAGACTTTCAACTCTTCGACTAGAGGCCTCATGTAGACATCAATGACATTTCCTAGCCTAGAGAGACTGTGAATAAGCAAGGACAAATGAAATTCGGCTGCTTAACGCACATCCACAGTGGTAAGTTGTACGAAATAAGAACCATAGGCTATGTGCTTTGAGCAATACTCATCGTCCTAAATGGGTTGAAGCCATCTCTCACCAACCCAAGCAAAAAAAGGATACTTTTTATCTAAATTTCCCCAAGCCGATGAGTCTGTAGGATGCCTTAACCTCCTATCCCTACTTCGACCCTCATCATGTCGTCTCATTTCAGAAGCAGTCTTGGACGACACGAACAACTTTTGTAACCTTAGTTTCAACGAGAAGTGACGCAAAATATTCGCAAGAATTTTCTTCTTGCGTTTCGCTTGATCATCCCCTGCTTTCCATCTTGATTCACCACAAATGTCACATGCTTGCTTGTTTGCAGACTCTTTCCAGTAAAGCATGCAATCATTGGGACATGCATTGATTTTATCATAGTTAAGCCCCAAGTCTGACATCACCTTTTTTGTCTGAAAGTAAGTATGTAGTAGTGTTGATCCCTCAGGGAATACCTCCCTCAACAACTCAAGCAACATGGTGAATGACTTATTGTTTCATCTACTAAGACACTTAATGTGATATAATCTTATGATGAAAGACAACTTCGTGTGATTCTTACATGCTGGATACAAAGCCTGCATCCTTTATCAATTGAAAAAACCTATCAGGCTCAGGATTAGGATCCCGATTACTGGTACCCTCATCTCGGTTTAGGACCTCGAACACATCGTGCACCATATCTTCCATCTCATTCTGTCTGTCGTGCATGTCAAGATTTTGAGACACTTGGGCAACTGGTCGGTGCTGTAATATGTCCTCCCCACGATGAAACCAAATTTTATAATTCAAGTCGAATCCATCACAGATCATATGGTCGTATGTTGTAACTATATCTTGATAAACGAAATTGTTGCATTTTGGACACAGACACTTTATACCGCCGGTGTTTTTGGTCGCTCCAAGAGCTATCCCAAACTCTATGAACTCCACTCCTGCTATATATTCCTTTGACACCTTATTTAATATAAAAAATATACTCACAATTGCTTAGATACTAACACTTTATCATTTGATGCTTCTTAAAAAATTATGGACAAAAAATATCTTGACATTTCAATACAACTCCTATCCATGACAAATGAGATTAGATTTCAAAGTCCTTCATTAACTATTCTGAGAAATAGCAAAAGTTCGAGATCATCAGTCAATTATAATATGTATGGATGCATGCTTTCTATCGTCATCAACTCATCTTCTAAAGGGTGAGGTGTTCCTATCCCATTTAGGAATGCATAATCCCCAAAAGTCAATAGCTCAGGTGCTTTGTTTCATTTCAAGGAAAATTTTGGCAGCATTTCCCTATGGTTCTCCAAGTACACGACTTAGACTAGGAGTAAACATGTCATATTGTCTAAATATGTACTTAGAGAACAAGAGAAACGATTGGCAAAATTTTCCTCAATTTGGACAAACCATGAGCAACTGACTATACTGGAGATTATGCATTCCCAAAGTATCCAGCCGGACAATTCAAGAATCATATACAGACAAATACACTTTATCACAAACAAGACTGAAGAGTTGTTAACATGCATTTAAGCTCACAAGAGAACTAAACGTCATAGTTTACAACTAATCCATTCAAATAAGTGATACAAGAAATGCACTTATCACACAATGATTCTTGAACGGGAGATCTAAGGTTCAATGCATGCATGTGTGAGCTTAAATGTCTACAATCATAACTTAGTAAATAAACACCCCCAATTAGCAGTTTAAACTTTAAGAATTACTAAATGCAATTAATTTGAGGAGCATTTAACATTAAAAAACAAATGACTTTGTGTAACCCACGAATCACAATGAAGAGTCATTTGTTTTATTATTTCAAATGGCGAGAAAAAGGATTGTGATTAAATTCTAAAATACTTTGATTTTTAGTATTTTAAAAAAATGATTAGATGATTAGTGGCTATGAGTGCGGGGACCATGGCCTAAGGCAAACCAAGGCTGCCCGAATAGCAAAGACGGGTGGGTTGGGATCACAACCCACTAATGCTAGTCCAAACATGCAATAGGTGGGTATGTGGTTATGGCCTACTATTGGCAGGCAAGGAAAACAGCCCCGAAGGCCCAAAATAATAGGCTATCATGATCCATCCAAGATCTAAACGATAACCTCATTAGCCCAAGACTAAATCAAAGAAGCAGGTAAGGAGATTCCTTTCTGCACACTACTGTTGGGTTGTATTAAAGTCAAGTAAGTTCACTAGGGTTAGGCTAACCCTACGACAAAGTCAAGAGAGATGCACGGGTTAGCTACACCTATGGTGCATCATATTTGATATGATCAACTTAGCTACACATGAGTAGTAAACATTAAGATGAACTGGACGCAAGATGTACAGGGCCTCCTCTTCTTCATGGAATGATGAAAGGCCCCCACCTTGAAGAGGACAAGGTAAGGGGCCTCACACTATTCTATGACAGTAGGAGGTCATGACAAAACCTTAGGATTTTCGGAGTACCTAGGGGTTTTAGGAACGGTAGAACTTTTTGGAAAAATTCTGGGAAATCTAGGAACTCTCCACTGGTCCCCCAAAGCTTGGAGATGGGGGCTTTTATATAGTTTAAGAGGTGCTAGGGTATGTCGTACTATGGAGGGAGGTTGGTGAGTTAGTGAGCAGCTATTGGAGGTCAACCTGGGGTGTTTTTGGGGTAGTTTGTACTGTTGGTTTATCACAAATAAGGGTTGGTCGTAACTGAGAACATTTGGGTTCTCTGCCTTTCACCCAAAGAAAGTCTTAGACCTGAACTATGGTTTGGTCCTAGGCTGCTAGACTCTTGGTTATTGGGTATTGGGTTTGAGGTTTTAGCTAAGATGTAAGGCAATAAATGAAGGGGTCGGATAGCTCGCTATGGGAAGGTTGCAAATCGTCCATGCCTATTGGGGAATTACTGCAAAAGTTGGGATATTCACGGAAAGGGAAATGGGTAGGCCTGGTTTTTGAGGTTAGCTTGGACTCTCAAGCATAGTCTTGGGTATAGATAAGCACAAAGGTATTGGGCAAATGCTAATGGGTGTGTGGGGTATGCTCGGGTGTGTGGTTGTGCTACATGTTAGCCCTCCTAAAGAAATGCATCTGTGTGTGCGAGTTGAGTGTGTGTTACACACTATCCTTCCCTAAAATCTGCATGTGTGTGTGAGTTTAGTGTGTGTAGTGTTACACACTAACCTTTCCTAACATCTACATGTGTGTGTGATTCTTTTTTCTGTGCGCTAAACAATAACCTTTGCTAAAATCTTCATGTGTGTGTGAGTTTAGTGTGTGTGGTGTTACACACTAAACTTTCCTAACATCGACATGTGTGTGTGTGAGTTTTTTGTGTGTGCGTTACACACTAACATTCCCTAAAATCTGCAGGTGTGTGTGAGTTTAGTGTGTGTGGTGCTACACACCCTTCCTAAAACCACATGTCTGTGAGTTTAGTGTGTGTGGTGTTACACACTAACCTTTCCTAACGTCTGCATGTGTGTGTGCGGTGTTACACACTAACATTTCATAAAATCTACATGTGTGAATGAGTTTGGGTTGGGTTAATGTTTAGGGTTGTGGGTTTGTGCCCTTGGTTTTGAGTTGGGCTAGAGGTTAGGCCTAGGTAAGGGTGAGTTTTAGGGCTTAAGTCTAGGCCCAGGTAACGGTGAGCTCGGATAATGGATGTTGGCCCCAGAATTCACCATCTTACCTCAAACCAATTGATGTTAGGAAAGACTTCATCTTTGTACTTAAACATGTGTCTGTGGCAGTAAGTCCACTGGCGATTATTCTAGAGCCCTAAGGGGAGTTGTGGTCTCATAACCAACAATCCTAGTTTTTGAGCTATTCAACTCCATTCTTTGGGAGATTTTCTAGAGAGTGTTAAAGTCTTTATCAACTCATCTAAGGAGCATAATTAGATTACAAACCTTTTCTATCAAGAGTGTGTTGAAATCAAGAGCTCCGTGGGAGTTTTGTTCGTGAAGCCGGGAGCTTTGTAAGGTGTGATCTCTATCTGTAAAGAGATTGTAAAGGTTTGGTTTTCACCCGGAAGAAGGCTGGGAGATTGAGTATAAATCGTGGTGAATCCTCTAGCAGGTATAGCTTAAGGCGAGGAAGTAGGCGGGTTGTCAAACCTCGTGAACAACATCGTATGTCAATGCGTTTGCATTCTCTCTAACTCTTCTCTTCACTTTATTATTTTGCCTTGCTTGGTAGAATCGCTTAATTTCTATTCCTTTTTAACTTATATAGTTGAAATTTCGCTTAAGGAAATAGAAAGAGTTTTAATTTGCCTTAGATCCTATTCACCATCTCTAGGGTCCAATACTTGGGCAACAATTGGTATCAGAGCCAAGGTTCAGTGTTCGAGTCACCTTGGGTCTTTGCGGGGTGGGGGGGGGGGGGATTGTTTTTTATGGGACCGCAACTCCCCTTAGGGCTCTAGACTAACCGCCAGTGGACTGACCGCCACAGACACATGTTGAAGTACAAAGATGAAGCCTTTCCTAACACCAATTGGTTTTAGGTAAGATGGTGAATTTTAGGGCCAATAATGGGCTTGGGTCCTTTGAGTCTGAAGGGGCTCGGGCTTAGGTAAGGGTGAGCTAGGGTAATGGGCTCGGCCCCTTGGTAATAGGGTGCTTACAGTGGCTAGCTACTGTACTCTTCATTGATAGTATGAAACTCATTAAAGTTAAAAACAAGCACTTAATTAGGGGCTAATCATTTATCTAGCGTTAGGAGTTAGGGGGTTAGAACTCATGGTGGGCGCTCAATGGCCACACTAAGACTCGAAATTGAGTCACACCTCCCCAAAGGGAGATACAGAACCACTGGGACAAGCCCATGGTGTGTAAGCCCAACTTAAAATGATAGGCATCTAACAACATATGCTAACACCACTAATTGGGAGAGTACCAAAAAAAGAAGTTATGGTGTGACTCGAGTTCCCTGCTTAGAAATTGACTAAGTTGGTGGGCCTATCAACCGTCACATTGGTACTAAAGGGAATGGATGTGTGATTAGGGTTGCATTCAAGCTAAGCTATCTCGTGAGCTCGACTCATTCAAGCCAAGCTCAAGTTAGTATTTTAGGCTTAAATAATCAAGTTAAGGTGGCATTCGGTAACACTAATCTAAATAGGGAGAGCTTATTTCAAAATTGTGCTTAGTTGGACTTTAGATTGTTAAGTTGAAGATTAATTGAATGTCTACATCTTTTTGATGTAATAAGCTCTACTTTAAAAAGATGTAGACATCCAATTAACCTTCAACTTAACAATTTAAAGTCCAACAAAGCACACATTTGAAATAATCTCTACCTATTTGGATTAGTGTTACCAAACGCCACCTAAGCTTTTACAATACAACCATTCAGTTGGCCTAAACTAGACCTTAAGATACCTCCCCCTATATCAGAGCCTTATCCCAACTATTTAAGGCCAGATATGCAATAAGTGAGAAGAATTTCATTCATAGGGAAGTTCATGCTACTAGAGATCTAATTAGTTAATTGAACTTTAGAATTTAGATTAAGACAAGAATATGATAGTAAATTCTCATGATTCAGAATACTGGAAGTAATTCAACAAAAAATATCCAAAAGTGATTTTAAGTTATAACAATATTTGTGGTGAAGATTCCTCTATAGATGCTTATAAGCAAATGATTCTTAATTTTACTTTAGATCAACAACCATTAGATTCTAGCAACTTCTAAATAAAATCCAATTCCATTTTCTTAAAAAAGAAAAAAACTAGTTATTACAACAATGTCATAAACCTCATTTGCTTCTCTAAGACCACTAATTACATTATGTACTAAAATAAAAAAAAGAAAATCCACAAACATGAACATAAAGTGGAACTAACAACTTTAGGTTAACAAACCCACAGCCATAAGTACAACTGGATTTAGAGAAGAGGAGGAGGAAGCTGGCAAAGACCCAAATGGAAATAGAAGAAATGAAGCAATTTTTTGGAAGCTCACAGATTAATGAAAGCATAGCATTTCAGAAAATATGGTAAATGAAAATGTATGACAGAACTAAAGTAAACACATATGAGGGTCGTCGAGAACTAAAGCAAACACAAAATGGGTAATTATACTTGGGCAGCTATGCAAATCAGTGGAAGGCTCGCCTCGGGGGAAATTTGTAGCAGCTGCAATTGTCAAACACCAGAAAATTCAAATGCCTTTTCAACTAACACAGAACATCCAAATTTGTAAAAATATAAAAAGAAGCAAGTGAAATTTCAAATCCACCATTGAGATCCAATTCAACCAAAAGATCCAATTAAAACTAAAAACATAAACAGTAAAACATGAAAAGATCTAAACAAGTAGAAGACCAAAATAAAAGAAAAGAAAACAAAACAAAACAAAATCAGCTACAATCACAATAATTCTAAAAAAAATTGACGAAGAAAAAGGAAAATAAAGGAAAAAAATTGAACAAATTCATAACAGTCCCAAAATTTGACCAAATTACAAAATATTGAATAATTACAAACATTTCCAAAAGGAACAAAAAATCAAGAGCAATGAAAGCATAATCTTATTGAAACATCATGGAAACTGCATGAATCACAATATTTTGGACAAATTATACTATCAAAATCCAGGACAAGTACGCCTGAGTGCAGATCAAATTAAACTATCAAAATTCAAGAAAGAGCCTTTAAATAGATCCAAATTAATGCACTTTAATGCTAAATATATACTACATGAACACATCTAAAGAAATCATAAATATATACTATTGATCAGAAAAAATAACAACAAATCGAACTGCTCATTGAGTTGAATCTAACAATGCACATTCTAGGTTGGAATCTATGTAACTAAACCAATTTATGAACAAAAAAAATCAACTATAATAAAAAAATCCAAAAACATTATACCTTATTATGGATTAAAAATTAGCAGAGGGATTAAAAATGGCATTGAGAGAGGGAGAGAGAGAGAGCAGGAGCAGGGAGAGAGAGAGAGACTGCGAGAGAGAGAGCAGGAGCTGGGAGAGAAAGAGATTGTGAGAGAGAGAGGGAGAGAGAGGGAGAAAGAGAGACTTAACGCAGCAAGTGAGTGGCTAGAGCAGGGAGGAGCAGGAGCAGGAGCAGGTGGTTGCCATGTAGGTGGACGGAGCATGGAGCAGGGAGCACGGATTGGGTGGCCGTGTAGGTGGCCGGAGTGGGTGGCCGGAGTGGGTGGCTGGAGATGTCGGAGATAAGGAGAGGGGAGCAGAGAACAGAGAGAAGGAGAGAAATTCGAGCAAGCAAGGTGAAAAGAGAAGAAACTATCTGGGGCCCTAATTAAAGATTTATAGCGGCGGTTTCTAATCCCGCCGCTATTATGAAATTATAACAGTGGTTATTTTAGAACCACCTTTACAATTAACGTTTGTAATGATGGTTTTTTAACAAACCGTTGCTGGAATCAAGGCGAGATTTAGCAAGGCAGGAAGCCAAAATGACGAGGGAATTCATTTCAACGGCGGTTTGTGTATAACCGCCATTACAAACAATATTACAAAGGTGGATTATTAATAACCGCTGTAACAAACAATATAGTTGCGGCGATTATTAATAAACCGCCGTTGCAAAGAAGTGCCAACCAGGATTCTGTTGCGGTTATAAGAAACCGCCGTTACAAATAATTTACTATGGCGGTTATTTGTAACCGTCGCTAAAAAACCGACGTTAAAGGCCTATAGTTTTGTAGTGTATGTTGATGCGTGTGACTTGTGAGACTCTTAACTTAACACACATGTGAGCTTGTGCATAGGGGTTGTGATTAACATTCGAATTGGTCATCCCTTAGATTTCAATCCTCCGCCAAGAAACTTTGCCAGGATACATCTATCTGGTTAGAGAATTCTTAACATGGAAGACTTTCTTCTAAGTTTTGACCCTCCCATATATCGATCACCATGCAACATATATAATTAGGGCATAATTTAACATAATAATCATATATGTCCGTTATCATAATTTGTAGCATTTTTCATAATAATTTCACAAGTATTAATCTCAAAATACTTCTCCTCCATCATATAGGCCCATCCTCCATTGGTACACAATCCACAAACCATATAAACCCATAAAATCCATCCACATATATTCCCATCCTCCATTTTCTCCATTCATAAAATTAAACATTACCCAACATCCCATAAAAACCCCAATTCATACTCACAAACCCATCCTCATGCATAATAAACCAAAATCCATATGCCATAGTCTACCATCTCACCATAAACATACTACTAACCTATCATTTCTAGCTTAATCAATCTTAAACACACATAAATTCATAATAGAGTTGAGTTGGAAAGTATATCGACCTTAGTGATCATTCCCTTCGATCCAAATCACTCTCAAGAAGGCTTGATATTGATTTCCAAACTCAAATATCACTCTTCCAAGCAATCTCCCTTGAAAACTCTAAATTTTCGCCTCTCATTTTCCAAATTAGGTTAAAAATGATCAGATAAGATTAAACTCTCGTAATAAGGCCTATTTATAGTAGTTGAGGGTTTAAAACCCAAAAATCTCGCAATTTAGGGTTTATACCCGACTTTTCTGTGAATAACCATTCGAACAGTTGAGGCATCGTTTGAAAGGTTGCCAATTGTTCGAATGGTTTTGCCTATTGTTTTGAGTTTTTGGATAATATCTTTATAATCGTTTGAACGGTTAGGTTCTGTTCGAATAGTTGAGGCTACTATTTGAGATTTCTGAACTTATTTTCTGGCACCGTTTGAACGATCACCCCTGATTTCTTCTATTGTTCATATTTCTTCTTCAATTCTTCAGATAACTTAGCCTTTTACATATTTTAAACATCACATAAACTTAATTAAACATCAAGCACACATCATTTATTTTATTTGATCATTGTACCCTTATTATTGCATTAAATGGTATGAAAGAAAGTTTGGGTCTGTACAATGCAGCTCGGATTTACGACGAATGATAGATTGTCCACATCAGTATTGTGGTTTTAATCAAAATTAAGACAATTAAGGTTGCCAATATTGTACCAAACATCGTATTATGCATGAATTGTGGTACTAACAAGATTAACAAGCCAAGATTGTTCAAAAATGGTCGAGGGACAAGTACCTTTTGTGTTTGACTCTTTGAATTTAGTCATGTTCTTCCTGGTCGTTTGGGATAACGAACTCCTCATGGTCTCCTTTCTTAACCCGGTTTTTGTGAAACCTTGAGTGCCTTGCATCGGTTGATCGTGTGCCCTCGGACCTCGTGATAGTGACAATATTCCCGAGACCTAGGCCCAATAGTGATGTCATGATAATTTTTGGCTAGAGAAAGCCAGGTTTTTGCTTCAACTTGTTTATGAGTGCTACTAGACAAATTTTAAAAGATATTGGGCCACCTTTGCTTTGGAGGAGATGCGACTCCTGACGTCGTCGTTTGGTCGGGGGTTCTTTATTGGTAGTTTGAGTAATAGGCAGTCTTTTGTCTTCATGCATTGATCTCGTGCTATACGTCAATGCTTATAAGCCGTATTGGTGAAGGGATCTGGATCATTCCCGGTGAATTCGGGCTGTATGGAGGGACATCCTTATGCCGAAGTCAGAAAGGAGGGGGGGCTCTATTGAGGGCGGCAGAGGCTGGACTTTCTAAGTTTGGGTGCATCGCCAGTTGGACCTGATTCTCGGTTAGATCTAGTCGTTGATGTAAGGCCCATTGATCTTCCTTGAGTTGGCTTATGACGTCTCACTAGAATTCCATTATGCAGATAAGGATTTGGAATTGTCCATGATTGTACTCTGATTGACAACTTGGAGGCATATCACTTGAGGGTTTTGGATTCAAAGATCTAGATCTTTCCCATAGACGACGCCAATTTTTGTAGGAGAAAATACCTAATTTAATGTCTCTGATATCACATGTATCTCTCTACTTTGTTGCAACACTTCTCGTTCTTTGGGATGGATAAACCATGTGACATACGAAGGCACTCTGATGATCAAATCAATCGATGGGGTAAATAATGGGGGATGGAAGGAAGGAAAGCAATGCTATTAGGGTTTTCAGAGAGTTGAAGGCTCAAAGTATGCTTGAATATGTAGGGATGCGGATCCCTTTCCCTGCTCTTAGCATATATACTTATAGATTGTACATTAGGGTTGACCAGTTGCCTCTCCATTCGAAGTCTTCAATAGTATAGGAGTCTTTCTGTGTATGTCAGTTGAAGTTTTAAAATATTGTACTTACAATTTTTTAAAGAATACATAACATAGAAATTTTTATAGAGTGGCCCCTTCAAAAAATATTGTACTTTATATATATATATAATATAAAAGGATTGATTCTTTATGTGTCCCTTTTAACCCTAGTTAAGATTTATTATCTTAGGAGTTAATTTTTTAAAATAAAAACTAAGGGTAGATGTATAAACCCTAGGGGTGAGTGAATCTTAACCACAATTAATGGGTGTTAAAAGGGACATGTGTCAAGCAGGGGAGTGGAACGCGCGTATGAAAAGATAATCTCCATAATATAAAAATATAGTAAATTTTTAGTGATTAACCCATCCCGCATTTGACTACATAATCAAATGCCTTCTCATTTCATCAATGCATAATGAAATGCCTTCCCATTTCATCCTCTTTAACCATGATTAAGATTAACCAACTTAAAGTTATTATTATTTTTATTCTAAAAACCAAGGTTAAATGGATAAACCCTAGGAGTGAGTGAATCTTAATCACAGTTAATGGGTATTAAAAAAGTGGGCAGTCATCAAGGAAGATTGGCCCATGTTTTTCGCTTTTTCTTGTTACTGGACCACTTTTTGTAATGCAATATTAATGAATTTTATGACCATGATAGACTCATTACTCAAATTTTGTTTTTCTCGGGGACTACGCTCCGAACCTCCAAGGCCCTATACCCCAATCTCATTAGTATTCTCAATATATGTAGTTCCCCCCAAAAAATCTTGCCTCTATCCTTGGTTGTGAAACAAGTTTCCTCCTCAGTAGGAGATTGTCATGATCTGGTATGAGATCTCAGGGATTGGATTGAGTTGGATCGGGTCTCTTGGTGACTCGGAGATTGAGAGGTCTTTTGCCTCGGTCCTCCCATGCTGGAGGGTCAGGTCGGGAGTATGCACTCCCATTTGAGCTTCGCCTTGGGTCAGACGAGTGGGATTGAGGTCTGATGTGAGAATCAAGATGGATCCCTCAGCCTAATCAGAGCCGTTGGTGTTGCCAACTGTCTTTATGTGCCCTTAACGAAATTTAACTTACAAAACATAAGGGTAGTAAATCTTAACCACAGTTAATAAGGGTTAAAAAGGACACGTGTTGGCCTGTGGGTGCGATTGAACTCTCTCCGAGTTCGATGGGTATTGGTTGCATGTGATTCGATGTTTCTGTAGTGTCTACAAAAGAAAGGGAATATGGAACCTATACAACTCAGAGCCTAGGTAACGACCGGAACACAATCAACTATAATTTTCTCAATCGCAACCGGGAACAATCCCTTCCATACTGTTTCAACTCCCTGTTCATCTGCAAATGGGTTTGCCTCTCTAGATGTTCGACTGAATTGGACATTTGTGGAATAGCTAGCACACATCATTTTAATAGTCGACATTAACATTTTTAATCACAAGAGATGCCCTGGATCGCAATGGGTTAGGTTGTCGGGTCAGATTAGGGTTGGGTATGAATTCCCTCAAGTGAACCCAACTCATTTATATGGGTTGAGAAAGACAAACCTGAACATAACCCCATAAGGATCCAATAACCCGAACCGAACCTAACCTAACTTTTTTTTTGGGAACGAGTGTATCCAGGCCTCTTAGAGTACTCGACTAATTACCCCAGGCCTTGCAAATTCCCTCATACTACACAACCAAGAAAGCCAAGATAAATCCCGGAGGGTGGCCAACTAGGAGAAGGACTCGAACTCAAGACCTCTGCTTCCTGAGGCGTGGTCGATCTTGGGAGAGATTCTTAAGGTCTGAACTCCTCTCCGGTTTATCTGATGCACATGATTTGCGAGTAATTGCATGCATCCAAAGAGACTAGTTCTTCATTGTCAGGGTTAGGACACTCTTTATTACCAAAAAAAAAAAAATTTAGAAAAAGAAACTTGTTTCAAATAAATAATAACTAAGTATAAATTTTTTATTTATTATAATAGCATTTAACTAAGACAATGTTTGAGCTTAACCTATAATAACAGTCAAGCTTGTTTTGGGAATATGTTATTTGCACGTGTCAATTGTCCATATTCTTAATTAAGAGTTTTTTTTTTAAATTTTTTAATTAAGAGTTTTTAGTTTACTTTGAAGTTTGATAACTTTATTCATACACAAAATTTAATCTCAGAATACCTTGTACCTTTAAAAGTTGGTTATTCCCAGCCAACCAAATAAGCTTTAGCTTTACCCTTTCGATTTTTTTGTTTTAGAGCAATGCTATGTCCACTTTAGAGTGGATGGCGAGAAAGTGGACGTAGCACTCTTTTTTTTAATAACATACACACTCCCGGACACATCACACATCCCATTACTATCAACTAAAGCTTTTAACCACGTACACCCCTTAGAAAAAAAAAAAGAGTTTTGACATCCAATTACAGATAATGGCGATTGAATTCAGGGAGAGTTCAATCACTCTCACAACTCAACAGATGCTCCCATTAACCCCCATTAAGCATGATTAAGATTCTTTAACCACTAGTGTTCAATAATCTAACCTTAGTTTTTTTGGAAAAATTGTTAAAAAATATCAATACTAAGAGTTAAAATTCTTAACTAAAGTTAAATATTTTTTAATACTTTTTTCAAAAAACTAAGGTCAGATTATTGAACACTAAGGGTTAGATCTTAACCAAGGTTAGTAGAGATGAAAGGGGACACGTGTTGATCTGTGGGAGCGATGGAACTATCCCTGAATTCTTGATCTGTGGGAGCGATTGAACAATCCCTGAATTCAATCACGATTGGCTGTGATTCCATCTCCAAAGAGGGGCGAGGTGGGAGTACGGCTTTTGGGGAATGAAATACCAAACTGTATTAATTGGACAATTGTTGGAAAATCTGACAGTTCAACGGCAGACCTTTATAACTAAACGCCAAGTGTTTTGACCTGTCGGGTCCATGAACCAAACCCGAACCCGACCACAGGTCCAAATTAAATCTCAACCCTAAAAGTGTAATGTGGACAGATCCAGGGTTGATCGCCCACATCCCTAGCCCAAATCAAGGCAGGCATAAGCGCCTAACCCCTGCTAGTCCATGATAATACATCGTGATGCCTTGGTGACTTGCAGGAAAATTCCATCAAGTTTAGCTTGAGCCATGGGTCGGGTGGAGGTGACCACCATGAAAGCTTTCCATATTTCTTCCTATTAAATATATTCTGTCCATATATTTTTGTAGTATTCCTAGTTTATGTAAATTATCCAATTAAGCAGCTAGGTTAGGATATATATATATATATATATATATATATATATAATTTGACTTTTTTTGTATTTTTTCTCTCTCCTATAGATTGTCCTTATGAAAACATCAAAATACCTTTATATTTAATAAAATAATATTCAATAAATAGGGATAAAAAAAGTCTGATTAAGATTAACCCATTGAGTGAAGGTTAACATTCCCCATATATATATAAATTTCACAAAAAGACCTGTTGTCGACTAGGATCTAAATGATCAAGAATACCAGATAATTGTAGTCAGGAGATGGGCTTCTTGGAACAATGAGAGTTGTGAAGCAAGAAGAGCTTTTTCAAGACCTTCAATATGACAAACATGCTTGGTCCCCTAGGAGAAAGCATGGCACTGCTGGTTTTGGTCATCTTCAAGGCCTGCACACAGCAAAGCTCGACCATCTCCCCGGCTGCATCGGAATCGGACTCCATACCACCACCAACTTTGGATGAGCTCTCAACTTTTTTCTTTAGATTTAAAGAAGAAACCCGGTGTAAATCGTCGTTGAAATCCTCCCACAACATGTCCATTTTATCTTCCTCGTCTTCACTAGTAGTATCATCCGATGATCTCTTCGTGCCACTCTCTATATAGGACATGCTCTTTCTTCGAGTACGGGTATCTGTTCTGAGGGTAGAAGAAGACTCTTTTCCTTCTCCTCCTGTCTCTCCATGACTAGAAGACACGCGCCACAAAGACAGTGATGAGGAGAAACCAGGGAGGGGCTTGGTGATGGTTGGGAAGCTGAAATCATCTGTAACCATGGCTGCTTAGATCATCTCTTTCTAATAAGAGAAGGGCTGTTTCTATGAGGGAAGATAAAGAGAAGGCTAGGTGGTTGAGGAATTCAATTCAACTTCTTAGAGTTCTCTTAATTTTATGTGTGGAAATGGCGTTGGGATCTTTTATAGAGAAGTCTACAAAAAGTCCTTATAGAATAAAAGAAATTAGGGGCACGTATCCACTTGTGCAGGACATTTTCGTAATAACATCAACCAAGAAGACGTTGAGTTTGATTGAATAAAGTAGAGCTTCTCTTTTTAGTGCAAATGGGGTGACACTTTAGTAACTATGGAGAGAGATAGTATCAGTTTCGCAAAATATCTTTTATCCATAATTGCAAGATTATCATTTCCAGTAGGTAGGTAAAAAGGGGAGCTCCGCTTTTCCCCTATGATGCTCTGCTTTGTATTTAAACTCCTTTTTTTTTTTTTTTTTTCTGTCTCATAATTATTGTGTTCTTTCAAAAATATTTCAACGGCTGCATGGTAGATAGGGGCGGTGCCACAGGAGCTCGGGGGGCTGAACCCAGGGTTATAGTCTATGGGAGGCACGGAACCAGGGATGGGGGCTCTAGTATATTCTTTATAAATGAACAAGATGACCCATGAACTTGGCCCTTAAAAAAAAAAAAAAAAAAAACCTCCCCATTGTTAGCTTCCCTGCAAGAGGAGCTTATGATAGAATCTCCTGAATTCTACAGGAATCCTTGTAAAGACCTCTACAAAAGATCTGAACAAGTTGGAATGCAAGTATATTGATTGGTGGTCCCAATCAAAGTTTTCATTTTAATGCCAGTTGGCACATCTCTCATCTACCACCGGATTGGTTGGAGGACTCTCTCTTTCTCTCATTGCCTTGTCTTTTTTCACCTTTGGTCTTCATTTTTGAGAGGGACACACAACCCCTCATGGCTCAACTTAAAGGTGCGAAAGACAAGTAGCCGTTAATCCACCATAAATTGGATGAGTTGGTATGAGCAACTAGTACTCTACAATTATAAATGATGTGTAATTTGTCCACGATATGCAACATTGTCCACGCGTCACACATTGTTGATGCCATTTGGCATGCTAAAAAATATGAAAGGTGGGGAATGTTTGTGATGTGATAAATTATAAATAGCTTAATCGGAGATATTTAATACATCTGATTAATGTAGATGCTGATCATCGCCACCTCAAAAGATCTAGCATTCAATGAGGGTAGATATTGGCCATCGCCTTGTCACAAGGCCCAACATTATTGGATTTGGTGATACATACTAAAATATGAAATCAAAAGCAAGAGAGATCATCGTCTCTCTTTACGAACCAAGATCGAATTGAAAAAGAAAAATTTTGAATCGAAATTCTTTATTCATCAAATTAGGAATTTTTTCAAACAATAGCTTAAATATATCCAAAACCTTAATTTACTAAAAATAATAAAAAATTGTTTGAAAAATGGTAAAATTCTTAATTATCATAAAAATCTTAAAATAACCATAAATTAATAAATTAAACAATTCTAAAACCAGTTGGATTCTAAAATCTTTAAAACATGTCGGAATGAAAGTTTACTAAAAATAGTAAATATCTCTTAAAATTGAGAATAAATCACCAAAATAACATTTTTTGCCTTGAAAAGCAGCACTGGACTCCTGTCAATTACCACTCGAAAGTCTCATCTTCAATTGAGACTGGCTTTCCCCATACTAGAAAAGGGGCCTTTGAAGCAGCTTTAGTTAGAAGTTCCGCTCGAGTGGAACATGTTGGGCTGGTACATCTTTGGAATCAAAACCCTTCACAAAACCACTTTACAAGTCAATTCCAAACGCTCTATCCCTAACTCTTGTGAGCCTGGTGCCTTACTATTGGATTGACGCTGTTGTTTGCCTGAGCCTATGAAGCGGTAGAAATTATAGTGACCTGAATTTTTATTTCTCGGTATTCATGCTAATTCTTTGAAATTCTAGACAAATGTGTCTAATTTTTAATTCATTATTCCTATGAATTATTATGTTTGATATCTCTAAGTTAAAATCCAAATAATTTGCTCATCATTAAACCTTTTTAGGAAAATATTGCATGAGATAAAAGATAATCAAAAAGTAGCCAAAGTCTTAAAAAAAAAAAAAGGAGATTGGTGCACTGGTCGATCGATCACCCTCCCGCAGCGATTGATCGCCCAACACAATGATTTTCTCGGGTTTTCGCAATTTTTTGACTTTTAAGCTTCCTTGGGCCCCCTAACCCTATAAATAACTCTTTAGATTCGTGAGTTAGAATTTCCAAAGGCTCCAAAATCTAAGAAGGAGATAGAGAGGGGAATTTTAAGAGTTTTGAGATCTAAGAGACGGAAACCTTAGGTTTTGCAAGGAGATCTAATCGGAGAAGAATAAGGATTTGGAGATCACGACCCAATACCATTCGTAAGCGATTGATCGTAGGGAAGCGATCGTGTGAGGTAAGATGCTTTGTATAATTAATAATTTAATTAATAAAATTATTAATTTTAAGATCAAGATGGGTGCAGTTATTAAATTATAGATCAAGATGGGTGTAGATAAATCCTTAAACTTTTAGATCTAGAATGGGTGTAGATAAATCCTAAATTTGTAGATCATGAACGGGTGTAAATAAACCCTCAATTTTTATATCACGTAGTTTTAAGGTTTAGATCTAAAGATTTATATGGAATAATTGAAAGGATATCAATAAAAATCATGGATAATGTTTTTAATAGTTTTGTTGTTAAGTGATAATATATAATAAATCTGGATTAAATATGAAGGACGAAGATGAATGAAAATTGTAGAATGTTCTATGAAGGATGTGATATATACATATATTTGAGTTATGATTGCAAAGATAATTAAGGATTTATTATTTTTGATAATATTGATAATGTGAATTAATTTTCATCACACGAATTTATGTTAATGCCCTGTTAATAGCTAAGAATTTTAGTATGATTTCATCTATTAAATTATGCATCTATTGTCACGATCAAGCACAATTCACGCAGCATGGATGATGATAAGTCTGTATGAGTTCATGTATTTGAGTCTATATATGTACCAATGACTAGTAGGGACCCTGATATGAATGGTTTGGACCTAGTGGCACAGATATAAGCATAATTTTACATGCAGCTGGTATGAATATGAACATTAATTTACATGTAAATTGTACGGATATGAACATAAAATTAGATGTACGGATATGAACATGGAATTTATATGTAGATGATACGGATCCTAGAATTGATATGCACTTAGGATCTTGGTACAAAATTGGTAATATTGAAATGTCATGGATGTTTAATGCACGTTTTAGATTCAGATGCGCGTTAATTTTGCAGCATATTCTAGACACAGTGCTCAGTCCAAAACGATGACATGAGATTATAATATAAACATCGAATTTATATGGACTTTGGAACCCTGATATGGAAATAGAAATTGGAATGATTATTGTAGGAAATGTTATGAACCTAGTATATATGGACATGAGTCTGCAAATGCATCATAAGTCTGCACGAGTCATGAGTATGAATTTATCATGGAATGAATATACGAACTACTTTATGTTTTTGCACTATGATATTATTAATTATGATATGACTGAAATTGTTTATCATTTATATTGTTAATTATGTCTTGTATCCGTTGAGTAATTCTAATACTCAGCTAAACTTTTATTGTTTGCTAGATTTAAGATTTGACATCTGTGATCAAAGACCATTGATTGAGGAAGAATATGAAGAAGAGCTTGAATGTGATTATCCTGAAGGGAATGGAATTTAGATAGATGACCATATAGCTGAATTAGTAGTGTTTTAATTTGAAAAAAGTTGTACTCAAACAATGTTAATGATGTTGCTTAGGTTAAATTCAGTTTTTAAGTTTTATGATTATATGAGATGAATAGATTTATTTATAGTTATGATTTGTCAGTTATTTTGGATAATTAATATTTAGGGATTATCAATTGAATTCTGTATAATGTTGAAGAAATTTTGAATTTCATATTTTTATATGTCTTATATGCTATTAGGATGTGTTGGATATGTAGGTGACGGCCCAAATTCTTATTTGAATAATATATGATTTTGGGGCGTTACTGAAACGATCGTGTAATCACCCATAGATAGGTAGCGAAGAGAACTTGACACAAATAGAGGCGTTAAGAGTTTCATACAAATTACTTCTCAATACAATTTCTTTTAAATTCAATTAGATCTTTTATCTTGGTTGGAGGAGAAATTATCAAACGTCTAGCATTCCCTCACGCTTGACGCCAATAAGTTTTTTATTTGAGAGAAAGAAGAAAACTATGCCTTCGCGACTGAGGGCTGAACTCACTAAGCTACTAATGGAAGAGTTATTTCTGTTTTGAAGTTGCCTCCGTTTGCAAACGTGTACTTCGCTCGATCTATCCTCATGCTTTTGAAGGTGTCTATATTTTGATTCATCCTCTTCTTCTAAATGTTCCATAATTGGTCATTGAACCCGAGGTTTCATCGAGATGAATTTTATTTTTCTGTTTTGGAGCATATCAAGATGAATATTTTGAGTACTGATCATGGGTCTCGTGGTAATATGAGAGGATCAGAAGTTGCGATTGTTTAAAGTTGGTGTTACTTTTCAGTTTGATTTCCTTTGATGTTGATGTCCAAGAAACTTATTGACTTAACACCTAATCTATTAACTTAGATAAAAGATGTCATTGACAAAAAACAAAAGAAACTACTTGACTAGTTATTTTACATCATTGGTGACCTGAGCCATGACCAACTTCTACCATGATTAGATGGTCAACAGTTATCCGATCGAGATAAAATGATCTCATGGCACGTGTATGCCCTCACGTGTTTTCATTTTCGGCCCACATCATGCATATGGTATCGATGACCGTGTGTCATCACATTGCTTATGTGTCATGCATATATTTTCAAGTAATGCTAAGGAGTCCCCATCCTTAACCCCTTTTTTAATTTTTGGGAACTCTGTCCCCTAAACCCTAAACCCAGCCTTAACCCTTGCTCGTGTGCGCATGCTTTTGCCCAGCCATGTCAAAATTTTCAGAACGTTAGACATACTGGGTCATATGGGATTTCCTCATTTTTCTTCCCCTTTCAAGATATCCTTTATTTTGTTCAAAAAAGATTGATTAAACCATCAATAATTTGGAACGTGTATTGTAATTAGATCAATTTATTTTGTAGATCAATATTAATATTATTAATTAGAATAATTTAAATAGTATGGAAACCAGTAATCCCAGGGGGCTAATGTTGACATGTCAGGGCTGAACTGTGCAGATGTGGTTAGGGCTTAGGGGCTGTCACATTATCCTACAGCACTCATCCTCATATTAAAATGTGTAATATACGACTGGCACATTGGCACTGTTATTTATGCATCACACGATTTGTTGCCCCAGTACAAATTACGTGTGACGAAAAATCTGTTGATCATTAGGTCACATCATTAAGCACAATTGCGATTTGAGCTAAAGCCTGGTGACATAGCCCATAGCCAAAAGTAAGTGTAGTAGACAGTTTAAGAAATCAGTTGGGGGCTCAAAGCAGGTCGGATTTGATCTGTTTCTCGCCATACCAAAATCATTCAGCCTTCACAAAACATGTATGTGGCAAGAAAAAAGGGGTAGAAGTCATTTCATTTCCCCCTAATTTTTGACTTCTCTCCATTTGATATTCTCTCCCCTTCTTATCACCACATGTCACACTCAAAGGGGAGGCCCGATGATTTTGGTCTGGCGAGAGCCAGATCAAATCTAACCCCCTCAAAGCACATTAATATGCCACGTGGTAGCATGGAAGAGTCAAACGTATGATATGTTAGAATAAATGTAAACAATTTAAAATAGTATAGAAAATACATCAAAATATTTTTCAGCAAGAGATAAATAATCTAGATGACAGAGTGATAGTAAATCAATAAAAGAAGAAAAAAAAAATCTCAGCAGTAGAAAACTTATCATTATAATTTGATCGAGGCACGTGTTGGACACGCTGTCCTTAAGGTGAAATTCACCCCCTGCTGGTTCTCTCTAACCGTGATGCTCACAGGAAACTTGGCGGTCACCCCCATGATACAACGATCAACACCAAGGAGAAGGAGCACTCTCAAAACCTTGGTCTACAGCGAACTCGACTATGATTCAGCCCAAAGTATTGAAAACACAATAAATCTTGATTAAGATAAATGAGAAAGATACAAATAAAATCCCATGAGTATATATATTGGAAGAGAAACTAAGCCTTAATTTATAGAGGTAAGGCAACCCAAAATAATGGAGCAATAAGGCCCCAAAAACCCATGTTTTCTAAAAGAAAACTGACCTCATAAATCTAAAATGTAACTCCACAATTACTACTATTAAAAGAGAGTTAACCAAAATAAAGGAGATTGTAACGGTTAAGAGATTCTCAAAAGGGTAAGGTTAAATACCAATAGAAACTCCTTCAAACTTTTGTTTTACATTCAAAAAAATTTAACAATCCCCCATATAAAATAAAATTTTGAAGAAAATAAATAAAATTATATAGGGCTTAATGGAGCTACTGCATATGGGCAAATGTGTCTTTTAGACTTGAACCGTTGCTTAGTGTAAACATATCGGGTGCATGAAGAGATTGGTGAACTATGTCTTAAACCAATCTCTTTTATTCATGAACCAAGACAATTTATCACACATACAATATCCCCTTAACATTGTCGAGTTCTATCGGTTGAGCACGTTATCGGCCATGTGCTAAATTCTGGTATTCATGATAGCTCTAGAGAATCGGCCTAAATTCTCATAGGAAGCGGCCCCACTTCCACACTCATATAGGTGTCTCTATCAAGGATGTCTTGTAACTATACATCCCACTGTGAATCAGCTATAGAAGACATTAAGAGTCAAAGACTCATCCTCCTTTCGTTACAAGTAACACTAGTACACCATAAGGATGAGTCTGAGAATAATGAATCCTCCACTTTAGTGTTCTCACAAGTCACTCAACAATTTGTTTTTCCCATTGAACCTAGTTCTTGGGATCTCCAGTCACTCAGGTTGGGTTTCCATTTTAGGTGACTTTTTATCAATAGGCTTTAGCCTCATCCCCCTCGATGTATTATGAATTAGCTCTTGAGCTAATCATTTGGTCATCGGATCCGCAATATTTTTCTTTTGACCTCAAAATCAAGTGCAATAATTCAATTGTTAAGTAATTCCTTAACCGAATTATGCTTTCGACATATATGTCGGGATTTTTCAGTGTATGATACATTTTTAGCTCTAGCTATAGCAGCTTGACTATCACAATGTATTAAAATAGCAGTTATTGACTGACTCCAAAGCAGTATATTTATCAGCAATGTTCTTAACCATTCTGCTTCTTCTATAGCTTTATCTAAAGCTATGAACTTCGATTATATCATGAATCGGACTTTGTAGGTCTGCTTAATAGATTTTTTATGACACTACACCTCTTCCAAGAGTGAACACATATACACTCATAGACTTAGATGCTTTGAATCTGACAACTAATTTCCATCGGTATATCTTTCTAATATAACGGAATACTCAATATAGTTGCATCTTTGTATCCTTTTAATACAACGAGATACTCAATATAGTTTAAGACAACAATCTGAATTATATATCAGATTTCTTAACACCTTAATTAAAGTATCTCAAATATTTTGTCCTGAGTTAAGGGTAAATCTACAAAGTTTACCTATATCATATGCTATTTAGGTATAATACAATAAATCAGATTGCTTATTACCTTCTAGTTTATTTATTAGCTAGTCCACTGAATTAATAGATCCAAATTACAATAACTCTCTCCTAGAGTAATTGTCTAACCATCTGTAGGATAAATATCTACAGGATAATAGTGTGCAAGATAATTATCTGCAGTATGACCATCTGCATGATATTCATTTGTAGAATGACTAGCATAGTACTTCATCTGACGTATATGTCAGGATTCTCAATATAGATATAATTCATTGCTAACATAGATATTATTCTTAATTTTGTGTCATACAACAAATAAGATTCTAAGTCATACAATTTCTCTCTACAGGCATCAAATTTGAGCTCTATAGTGGAATGAGATTGTCTGCTTGGATAATTTCCAAGAAATAGTCCTACCAAGGGTGAATAAATCCACATAATATTTGATCTCATTAAGATAAATATATATTTTCAATTATATAAACTCATTTTAATTCAATTTGCTTCTACCATGTCAAATTTAAATGATCAAATTATTAACATATAATTCTCATAACTCTAGGTTATAAATAAACTTTAGGTTTATTCTCATATAATATCATTCACATATAAGCAAATGTTTTATTAGGTTGCTTTTATGTGAAACACCCCCACAATTCTAAATATTATATAATACATCCAGAGTTAAAATGAGGTTCTCTATGAGAGCATATGATAAATGAGAGCATATACTTCACTAACCATATGGGTTAATCCAGCCACATAATTTTCTAGTGTATAATAATCAAAGCACGTGCTCAAATCACCTTTAAATCAATCATCATTTATCAACAACATAACTCAAAACATATGGTGTTATTTGGAAGTTTTTATACATATTTTGCACAATATTCGATTTAAGAATAAATATGTTTTGCACAATATTCAATTTAAGAATAAATATGTTCATAGCTCAACTTGGCTCAACATGACTTGTTTTGCACAAGATATTTAGCACGTCACATCAAGTGGAAAACTAATACACAAATTTAGTGAATATGCTCTGTACTCTAGTTAAGATATACTATCTATTGTATGTATCCTTAACATACAATCATATAGGTGAGTCTATCAAGGATATTTGACTATATATCCCACTCTGAAGAGCTATAGATCTCATTAAGAAGAAATCTTCAACCTCTAAATTTCACATATCCTATGCACCATCCACAACATAGGATGAAACATAGAGAACGTTATTCTCTTACAGTGCATCACATCAATATGGTATATATGTGCATATTCCCATTCCACTAGTATTCAATTCTACTTTACATTATCTCTTTCATTTGAAGATATATAACTATACACTAGGAATAGAATTGCTAGTTTCATTTAGATCTTGATTTATTAATCTACCACAATTATTTAGAATTTAAAAAGGAAAAGAATTTTCAGTTTTCCTTAATTCTATTACCACATTATTATCAAGATCTAAATTTTATATGCATTAATATTTATAGTATTGGCAATAGAGGCACATCTCCTTAATTCATATCCTAATTTTGTTATTTTAAGATTAGTTAGTCTTACAGGTAAGCAATCACAAATCTTAAAATAATTTATACTAGGTTATCTGACTCTCCATATTTTATATATAGTCAGTTTATTCTCTTACTTGTATCCAATCATTTACACTAGTACATTTATAAGGTCATAGAATCATATATGACGGCAAAACATAGCATACAATTTCACAAGTAAACAACTGATAATAAAAAAATTGAGTTTCGGTAATCTGACCATTTATTTGGAATGTTACCGATGCATGTGAGTGCAAAACTAGATTTTGAATCGCAACTCATCCACTATTGTGTTCTCCACATCTCCATGAACACGCCGGCTTAGGCGGATCTGAAATCGGATTTATAACGAACCTGATATCACAATAAATGTGCAAACACTACATGTAATACCATGTGTATGATCCACACCATATCATATTGACATTCCAAAACAGTAAAGTCCTCTTTCCACCTCTATGACCGTTTCCAATCTCTTTATTTTCCTCCACCAAAAAGCCCTTTCAACTTAAACAATTCCGTTCATGTGTAGGAAAGAAACCCCAATCTTGCATCTTTGCTTCTCATTTTCTTCAATTATTTTCATTAGCTTTGCTTGGAAAATGAAGAGACCAACTCTCTCCTGTAACTTTCCTGTTGGTGAGACCTTGTCAGCATATGGGAGAGGTTTTCTCCAAACAGTACGGTAACACTTACGGTTTTCTCAAAACCGGTTACAACTGGAGAAGATCACCAGTCACGTAAGAATATGGAAGATATTATTAGGAGAAGTGATTCAGTGCTTCTCAACACATAGTCAATTCCAAGAAGTGGGCAATGCCTCATGCTCATAGATCTGGACTGGAGTTCTTTTGAAACGAAGTCTCTTTATTTTCTTTCACAAAATTGTGAAGTATAACCATATGTTGAAAAGGCTGCAAAATCAGCATAGACGGTTGGGCACCATACTTCTTCACTTGACTTGCACAACAGCCTATATGGATGTCACACCAGAGACGCCGGCTTCAGCCAACGGTTACTTCTTCCATTGAGAATGCTCTCTTCTCCGGCACACCCACTTCATGTCACCTGTCGGCAGTATAACCACGAACAGACAGAGATGATCATCAACTGTGTGAACATAACCAATTTCCCTTTTTTATTTTCTTTTATTTTTTTATAACAGAAAGATCATGTCTTGAAAATATGGGAGACGAGATTGAGACGAAACTACATAAGAAGAATCTAGATCCGAAATCTCTAGATCTACAGATATAGATCTGCTTAGATAAAATCTCAACCTCTAAATCAAGCCCAAGTCCGTAGATGCTAAACTGAAATCCCTAATTTCTCTTATATCCCAGCAACTGGATTTTAATTTCGACGATAGCGACGAGGACGGTATCTTCATGGTGATCAGGTCATGAATGCTGCCACTGGCGACCTCTCACAGATCGCCGCACAAATACTCAAGACTTTTACCTCCGTCCTTGTGGACAACAATTAATCCCAACCATCCTTCACATTGGATAAAATAATGCCTAACACGTCTTTTTCCAAACAACCATAAGATCCAAGATCCTCCACGACTCTGTTTTTTTTTTTCAAAGACGAACTAGATGACATCTTCCAGAGGGCATCATCAATCTAGTGATTGTTTATAATTTATATTGCTTACAGAGATTTCACCTTAAGATAAACAATTTAAATTAGTATAGAAAATACATCAAAATATTTTTCAGCAAGAGATAAATAATCTAGATGACAGAGTGATAGTAAATCAATAAAAGAAGAAAAAAAAAATCTCAGCAGTAGAAAACTTATCAGTATAATTTGATCGAGACACGTATTGGACACGCTGTCCTTAAGGTGAAATTCGCCCCTGCTGGTTCTCTCTAACCGTGATGCTCACAGGAAATTTGGCGTTCAACCCCAGGATACAACGATCAACACTAAGGAGAAGGAGCACTCTCAAAACCTTGGTCTACAGCGAACTCGACTATGATCCAGCCCAAAGTATTGAAAACACAATAACTCTTGATTAAGACAAATGAGAAAGATACAAATAAAATCCCATGAGTATATAAATTGGAAGAGAAACTAAGCCTTAATTTATAGAGGTAAGGCAACCCAAAATAATGGAGCAATAAGGCCCCAAAAACCCATGTTTTCTAAAAGAAAACTAACCTCATAAATCTAAAATGTAACTCCACAATTACTATTATTAAAAGAGAGTTAACCAAAATAAAGGAGATTGTAACGGGTTAAGAGATTCTCAAAAGGGCAAGGTTAAATACCAATAGAAACTTCTTCAAACTTTTGTTTTACATTCAAAAAAATTTAACATGATATAGGTAATCAGATTCCAAATGTTCTAAGCAGACAATATAAAGTGGACAAGACAACAGAACCTATTGGAGGGTCCCAAATTATTTATTTATTTTTAGAGGTGTGTTTAGTTAAAGGTTTGAGTTGAGATTGTAGGACTGGGTGTGGGTGTGTGTACATGTGTTGTGTGTAATTGATTTGTTTACCCATTGAGGGTCCCAACTCCTCTCAAGGGGGGACCGACCAATAGGCGCTGCCTGGGTTGGTTACTTGGTTAGATCGTGGAGTGGGGTCTGTCCACTGTGTGTACAGTGTCATTAGTGATGTGTTCTCAAAAAAAATAAAAAAAAATAAAAAAAACTATCTGTAAATGATGTAGCCAAGCTCGTTGTTCTTGGTAGGACAATATATTGGCTGTACATGCAGCATAGTGCAACTTAGATTCTTAGTATTAGTACACCCCCTAATTATTATAATTAAATTGTTAATATTAATATTATTATATTCATTTAAAAAAAGTTACAACTTACTTGTAGTAACTTTAAAAGATGATAGAAAGAGACAATATTATTAGTTTGTTACTTATACACAAAGTAAGTCTTAGCATTAGATTTTTTTTCATGAAAAAAAGGGAAAAAAATTATAAGTTATCATATTAGTAAGATTATATAAAAATAGAAAGCTATTAGTTTGTTACACATACCCAAAGTAAGTCTTAGCATTAAATTTTTTTCATTAAGAAAAAAAAAGTTATAAGTTACCATATTAGAAAGATTATAGAAAGATACTATATTATAATGTTAATATGTTACACATACATAAAGTAAAGCTTAGCCTCTTATGTTATTATAAGTACTAAGTTATTATATTATGTATGGTACAACATAAAGAATGGAGGGTCTGGCCAAGAACTTACCAAGCAAGCTCTCAAATAAGAGGGTCTTTCAAAACTAGGCCCGGCTCGGCCTTAGGGCCTTACAAAGCCCTATATTTTGTGGCCTTTGAAGGGCTGGGTTGAAATGGGCCCCCTCATCAAAGGGCCGGATTGACAGCCCTACAGGAGGTCTCAAAATATGCTTTTACTTTGGGAATAATTTAGACATTATAATTATATAAAAAATATTTTTATCATATAAATACTTTTACATAATTTTTGAAATATCTTTGTCAAGCAAGGGTGGAGCAAGGAATCTTTCTTTAGGAGTTGAAGTACATATATCAAGAAAATTAATAGCTTTTATAGAGAACGATAAGACATGTGTATACGACATATTATGGAGATTGGGGATTCGGGACATAAACCCTGAGTTTTGTTTTTTTGAGTAATGGTTCATCGTGGTCATAAATTCATTAATGAACACAATCGAATAAATGTGCAGTATATAAGAAAAACAAGGCCCCTCCCTTTTGGGAAAGAAATTATATAAACAAAATTAACTATATTTCTATATTTTTTTTAATTTTATACTTACAGAAAAAAGGAAAGAACTTACTTATGTGGAAACCAGCGGAACACGAATGCAGAAATAATCAACCCACATAAAAAAAATTACAAAATTTTGAAGGGATCAAACTTCTCACATAATAAACATTTGCATCTTAATTTGGGGGCTGTTGTATACAGAAAATAGGTATTATTTATTTATTTTTATAAAATTACCCGTATATAATAGATTAAAAATAAATAAATTGGGGGGTCATGGCCCCTCCCTACTTCGCTCCTGCTGCGAAGACATTATGGAGAGCTTTGCCGAGGTAGGAGTCGTACATAAACCCTTACAAGTTGTAGATAAACCCTTAATTTAGCAATTCTTAACCATAGTTAATAGGATTTAAAAGGGACACCTGTTAATGAATGGGTGTGATTGAACTCGCAATTGACTGATCTAATCTCATGTCGGTTACCACATAAAAGGGATTGTATCAATTATAAAAAGCCACGTGATGTAGATGGAAGCATGGACACCTATGATGTCAATGTACAGAATGGTTAAGTTAAACCCTAAAGGTTTCGGAAGTGTTGCAAGGCCGAAATGATAATTCCATTAGGGCATGGCTTCGGATTTAGCTTAGATAGCAAAATGTGCATTCAGCTATGTAGCTTTATATCAGTCTTTACTAATCCTGCCCCCTTCTTAACACTCACCAACTGTGGTTAAGATTCACTCTTCCCTAAGGTTCTTTTTAAAAAGGTATAACACAACCCACACACAGGCCAACCACACACACACAAGCCAACACAAGATGAGTTAGTTGCGCTGTTAGCCCCTTTGTGTCTAACAAAAAATGGGGCCCTTTTTTTTTGATTCTTAGTTTACCCCTGTTGAAAGTGTGGCCCTCCTTTGGATGACACAAAGGGGCAACAGTACAACAGCTTGCACTGTTGCCAATCCGAACTCACACAAGACTATACCCAACCCAACTCTCCAAAAGGCATGCTCCCTTGGTGCTATGTATCCACCCTCTCCCCTTGACACAGGCCCTTTTGGGGAGATGGGTTTAGTCTTGTGTTGACCCCTTTCAAAAATGAACCTTAGTCTTAATCACAGTTGGTTGGTGGGTATTAAGAAAGGGGGCTGGCATTAAGCTACATGGCTGAATGCATAATTTGCTATCTATTTCCTTTTTATTTATATAATAGCTCTAAAAAAGAGCGTACTATTAGATCTTTTGTTAGAAAATAACGTTAATGAATCATTCGACCACGATGGACTCATTACTATTAAAATATATATATATATATATATATTCCTCATGCTACGCCGAAGCTCCATACCCTCAAATATATTATATTTTTTTATACATGTATTTCAGCCCCAAGGAAAAATTCCCGACTTCGCCCCTGGTTGTAGGGAAGGAAATGCGTGTACGCAGACATGGCGCCAGTGACAAACGCAGTCAATTGAAAAAATGTGGCAACGTCGATCATAGCAAGAAAAATTTGGCCCCAGAGAGAAGTGTTGGCAATCTGAAAATGACGCTACACAGTCCATCTTTATCTTTGCTCTTTAATGAAGAGATGTGAGGGAGAGTCAAAGAGAGAGAAAGGAGAAGAGGGGTAGTATAATTGCAATCTAATGGGAAGCAGTGGAAAAATTTAAGGGTAAATTACACTCACCTCCCTTGAGGTTTGGTGAAATTTCAGAAACCTCTCATCTAGTTTCTGAAATTATGCTACCCTCCCCTGTCAGACTCTTAATATTAACACTGTTAACTAAAGTTACCATTTTCCCGTTTTAACTCTATTATTTGATCGAGGAAACACCCAACCCGTCTTTACCGTTTGAAAGCTCAACCAAAAAAAAATATAAACTCCTAAGCTGCCACGTGTCCCTTTTAATACCAACTAAATATGATTAAGATTTACCCACCCCTAAGGTTTATCCATCTAACCTTAGTTTTAGGGAAAAAATAACCTTAGGTTGGTTATGCTTAACCGTAATTAAAGAGGGCTCTACAAGCAGCCATGTGTCCCTTTTAACATCCACTAACTGTGATTAAGATTCACTCATCCCTAGGATTCATTAATCTAACCTTGTTTATAAGAAAATAAAATAAAAAATATTAATCTTAGGTTAATTATGTTTAACCACAGTTAAAGGATCTCTATAAGCTGCCATGTGTCATTTTTAACACCCACTAACCATGGTTAAAACTCACTCACCCCTAGGGTTCATCCATCAAACCTTGGTTTTTAGAAAAAAAAACCTTAGGTTGCTTATGCTTAACTACAATTAAAGGGAGCTCCACAAGCCACCACGTGTCCCCTTTAACTCCCACAAACTATGGTTAAAATTCACTCACCCCTAGGATTCATCCATTTAACCTTGATTTTTAGAAAGAGAAAAAAAACCTTAGGTTGATTATGCTTAACCATAATTAAAGGGGGCTCTGCAAGTTGGCACGTGTCCCCTTTACCATCCACTAATTGTGCTTAAGATTTACCCACCCCTAGGATTAATCCATCTAACCTTACTTTTAAGAAAAAAAATAAAATATTAACCTTAGGTTAATTAATGTTTAACTACAGTTAAAGGATCTCTATAAGTCGCTATGTGTCCCTTTTAATACGCGCTAGCTATGGTTAAGATTCACTCACCGCTAGAGCTTACCTATTTAACATTGGTTTTTTAGAAAAAAATTTATATATACTTGATTTTTGAAATATATATTAACCTTAAGTTGATATTAATAACCTTTGGTTAGAAACCAATTATCATTTATTTTATTGAATTAACTAATCTTGTGTTGAAAAATGGTAATTTAGATATTTTAAAATGTTTAAATGATGACATCATCAAATTCCATCCTTAAAGTAATGTAATGGTAAACTTAAGGGAAGAGGGTATCTGTTATTGACAAACAAAGCTGAGGAGAGGACAGTGTAATTTCAAAAACTAGAGGGGAGGTTTCTGAAATTTCACTAAACCTCAAGAAAGGTGAGTGTAATTTACCCTAAATTTAATGATTTGGCCGGACTCAAGCAAGTGCAGTCTTAATGCAACACTGGAGACCCATGTTTATCATTGCTATGAATCTGAGTATCCTCATTTGGCATAAGGAAAAGGGTGTGGAGAGGAAGGTCCGAAGGTAGATTCTTCAAAATATTGTTTGAATAAAGTGAGAGAACGTGAGTGAGGTAGTTTCCTTATTTGGAGGAGCGAAAGAGAGACGTGTTTGCTCATAAAATAATTGTGTTAAAATTACATTAATACCAAATTAACTGAGTAAGAAGACACTAGTTTTTTTATCAAGTCCCACCATAAAATCCTTATCTTTTTGCCCCCAAAATGAGAGAGTGTATTAGGTGCAACTGGCCACTTCCATGTTACAGGAAAACATAGTGGAATTTCTTTAAAAAAAAACTCTTTAGCTGGAATAAAACATTTATACATTCTTTTCCTGCTAAAAAGTCATAAAGATTCCATAATACCAATAAAAGAAAAAAAAGAAAGAAGGAAGAACGCTGTGTTCTAAATCCATTCTTTTTTAAGCAAAAATATGATAGACTCTGTCCAAGCACTAGGATAGAGTCGTATTTGAGATCAGGTTATCTTCCCCAATCAATACTCGCCACTTGATCTCAACGTCCTCCATCTCCTTGCTCAAGATATAGTTTGCTGGTAAATCGCTTATCCAATCTAACATCAATTTGATGGGCATGAATTACACGCATGGGAGATAGGAAAATTCAGAAATGAGTGAGAAGAACCCATGAAGCCAGACCACTAACGAGATCCCATATAGGTCCAATATTTATACAGTGGAAGGGTGGAAGAGGTTAGGTGTATTTTAATATTTTTCCAAATAAAGAATTACTATTTGATTTTATTTTACAGATAAAGATTTGCAAAAATAAATTTCTTTCCATCCATAGATTACTATTAATATTCTTTCCAAATGCAGGTTGCACTTTAATTTATTTACCAAATACAAATTGTAATTTATTTATTGGTTTTTTTCCTTCTAAAACCCATCTATCATTTTCAGCAATTCGCAAAAGTCTCTCTAAATTTTCACTTATTTACTTCAAACCTTTGTAAATGCAACTTTGGATTAAAGTTCCTCTTAAAAGTAGCAAAATGACTATTAATCTTTTAAATGACAACTATAGCACTCCTAATTTTCACTTGTTAAATGACAATTTCATCATATTAGATGTCAAGTATGTTGAGTCTTATCTAGTTGGACCTAGAGCTATGAACATAGAAATTCGAAGCCAATAGTGGTATATTCGAATTCGTATCCGATAACATATCTAACTATATTCGACTAAATATCCGAAGGATAGTGAAATTGAGTGTATTCGACTCCTATTAAAATCTTTGAAATCAAATAATATATGAATCATCTAATTACTTTAATAAAAATTTTAAAGAAAGGAAAAAAATGAAAAGAAATATAAATTTCAGTAAAAAGGACAAACTATTATATTCATTGTTTATTTAAAAACTAATAATTTAAGAGTATTTTATCTTATAAACTTATAGTATACTAGTAAAAATGCACGCAACGTAAAATATTTCGATGATTAAATTGCTTTAATTTACAAAGGAAATATATGTTTGTCATTAATTACTAGAACAATATAAAATATATACTATTTAATATAAAAAAAAATATTTACACTATAGTAAAAATTGAATGCAAATGAGTTTTAGGATCTTAGTTAATAGAATAAAAACCAAAAAATACAGTGGGGAACTCAAAATCTGAGCCCGTGTGAAAGATTGTTGCTAGGGCCTACTTACCTACCAACATATACTCAAGTATGGTAAACCATTGCATAATACCGTTTCTACAATAGTACAAAACCATCACCAACATATATATACCTCTAAAATATAGTACTACAATATCTATAACAACAAGCATAAGTATAAAACCTATACCAACATAAATACCTCTCAAATCCATTCTTCTCCCAATTAACAAAGTTAGTGGTATGAGCAAATAGACGTGTCCATTGGCGTGGATCAATCACTATTGATATATGGTGCGATGGGGAACATTTTGATGCAAGTTTTTTTTTGGATGGTAAGCTGGGGTTAGGCGGACCCCGACCAGATAAATAGATAAAGGAATATACTTCTTACCAGACCTATCCTCCAAGATGATGGTTTGGAGATCAGAAGGGATGGCCTTGGAAGAAAAGGAAACAAAAGAAGAAGAAGTATAACTCTTAGCAAGCCAATCAGCCGCTCGATTGCATTCATGCCAAACATGAAAAATCTCAAGGTAATCAAAGTCGGTAAAGATTCTGCTAGCTAGCCTCAACTCATTTTCCCATCTTCATGGTGTATCCATCTTCTCTTTCAAACAATTGACAACCCACTGCGAATCAGAATAGATGACCAACCAAGATATCCCTAGCTGACGTGCTATCTTGAGACCCTTAAGAAGAGCTTTCATTTCAAGAGAGTCAATGGGTTCCGGTACACACCCAATTGCAAAAGCCATGCGAACGTCTCCCATCTGATTTCGAATGAGACCTCCAATTCCGGCAATTGAGCCACGGAGGGAGCCATCCAAATTTAAAGCCCAACAGTCACGAGGAGGAGGTTTCCACGAACAAATTCTTTCTTTAGGGAGAAAGAAGTCTGCTTTGATCTCCCAGTTGAGAAGAACTCTCGATTTCTTGAGTTATATACAACATGAGGCGGCATGTCGGCAAACCAACTTCTGAAATCTTGTATGATGACACTCAAAATTGAGGCTGAGTCGCAAAACTTGTTCATGAAGATCCTATTATTTCGTTCCATTCACAAGTGATAAATTGTTGCATTGAAAGCAACTCTCTTAGCCGCTTGCACCGAATCTTTGCCTTTGAAAGCAGAAATGAGCCAAACAATCTCATGATCCCAATCAAGAATGTTCCTATTTCCGTACCCACAGGCTTGAAGAATATTTTGCTAGACCGAATTGGAAAAAAAATAATCAAGGAAATGGTGTGCAATATTTTTAGACGAGGCCCAACAGAACACACACCGAGATCTAGGGAGAACTTCGTGACAAAGTAATTTATCTTGTGTTTGAAGCCCACTAGATAGCGCAAGCCATGCTATGAAACTACGGCGGGGAATGTTAGATTAAAACCAAATTAGATTACACAAGGTACCATCAGCTTCTTGCTTCTAGTTGATTCCCATGCTGATTTAATAGTGAACTTTCTCAACAGACTAGGGGTCCAAATGATGTCAACATCTAACATGGTCAAACCATTCTGGCGAGGAGGAAGCTCTCGCCACACCTCAATGAAATCAGCAAACCAAGTAGGGAGGAGACACCACGACTCCCTCTCAATCAAACTAGAGACTTGAGGATCAATTGAGAGTCCAGAGTCCTCTTGGATATGTGTACCATACCTATCATGCAAACTTCCATCCGGAGCCAAGGATCAAACCAGATTGACGTTGAGCGGCCATTCCCAATCACATGAGATATAAATTCTTTGAATTTGTTTCTATTGTTCAGAATTTTAGGAGAAGCCCAAGAGCAACCAGTTGGCGTTTTGAACACCCAAAAATTCCTAATCTTCAAAAGATTAGCTTGAATCCATTCTTCCACAAACCTTTTTGCCGAGATGCAAGTTTCCAAACATGGCGCATAATGGCTGCTCCATTCCACTCTACGAGGCTCCTAATGCCCATCCCTCCCTCCTTCTTTGAATTGCAAACCTGATAGACACTATTTTCTTACCCTCCATAGAGCCAAACCAGAGAAATCGGGAGCAAAGTTGCTCAATCAAGTTAGTTGTCTTTTTCGGTAGCATAAAACAACTAGTCTAGAAGACATGAGAACTCAAGAGAACTGATCGAATCAATTCTACCCTCCCAGCATAAGAAAGAATTTTACCTTTCCAGGATTGAATCTTGTTGAGAATTCGATCAACTAATGGTTGACAATCAGAGACTGAAAGATTTTTTAAAATAAGAGGCAAGGCGAAGTACCTAACTGGAAGGGAACCCTTCCTGAAGTAGAGGATATCCTTAATACGACGTTTAGTTCTAGCTTTGGTGGCAGCAAAGAAGATTTGAGACTTATCAGTGTTAGGGAAAAGGCTAGAAGAAGCGGAGAAATTTTGAAGGACTGAAGAGAGGCACAAGGATGAACCAGCTTGAGCTTTCATGAAGACAATCAGATCGTCGGCAAAGCAAAGGTGCGAAACCAAAGGTGTCGCACACTTCGGGTGAGGAGAGATTGCACCCTCGACCACTTTCTCATCAAGCATAGCGGAAAGGCCTTCCATAACTAACACAAAGAGAAATGGAGATAGAGGATCTCCTTGGCGAAGGCCTCTAGTGCTTTTAAAATAACCTTGTGGAGAAGCATTAATGTTGATAGAAAAGTGGGGAGTGCAGACATATACTTTGATCCAATCCATCATTCTAATTGGAAACCCCATGTTGTTCATCACCTTCCACAAATACTCCCAATTTACAGTATCATAAGCCTTCCTCAAATCAATTTTGATGGAACATCTGGGCCTAGCCTTGTCACAGTGATAATTTCTAACAATCTCATGAGATAACAGAATGTTTTTAGAAATATGACGCCCAGCCACAAAGGCCGATTGGTTGTTCCGGATCACATCAGGTAGGACATTCCTTATCCTATTGGCAATCACCTTGGAGATACATTTGTAAATCACATTACAAAGAGAGAGAGGCAGGAAATCAGTGAATGAATTTGGTCTAGATGATTTAGGAAAAGTCTTTTCTTTTCCCTTCTACCGTTTCCAAATCTCCGTTCTCCAAAGTAGCCCCCTTCTCTTATATAGCTATCTTCCCTTCTCTTCAGATGCAATAGAGAAACCGATGGTACTTCCATCACGACATATCCTCTCCCTCTTCATCTTATTTTCCCTCCCAAGAGTCTCTAGATCTTGGGACACATTGGATTAGACTGCGAGTAGCACGACAAGGGGTGCATTGGATCCGAACGATATATCGTACTCAATATTCCACCACCATCTAAACATACTTAAAGGTGTACCTTCACGAGCCATGTAAGCAACATCCAATCTCATGTAATTTCAAGGTTTCTCTCTTACTCCATTTTTTTCATTTTTACCTTATCCTATAGATGTTATTTTGTCTTAAGTGATGAGTTGTTTATATAGACATATGAAATGATCCGGGTGCTAAAGGCGCAATATCGCTGGTTCATGCCCATCTGCATCTTTCCTTGGACTATAAATAGGACATCTAATTCAAGGTTTTAAGATATTCTAAGTCCTTCTAACCTAATTTGGCAAAGAAGGGAGCAAAACCCTAGGTTTTCTAAGGAAAGTTTTTGGAGGAGCAAAATGGAGCTTGAATCTTCCTTCTCAAGCTAGGAATTCAGCCTTCTCAGCCCTTCTTTGAGCTTTAGACTGCAGGGAATCAATTTTGTGAGGTCGATACTCTCTACTAAATCTTGTTCTTATAATTCTTTAGCTTAAATTGAATGAACAACCATGCTATTCTATGATGTATTGAATCGTATTATATACTAGTGATTCCTATGATGCTTTCCTAGTGAGGAAATGAAAATAAAGGAGTATGAATGATGAAATGAAATGGTATGGTTCTGTTAAATGCTTTAGAGGTACTCTTTATTGAATTAAATGATGAAGATAAGGTGTTTGATGAAATGCTCTAATGTATGTTTACACTAGATGATTCATGTGATGAATTCTTGATGAAAAGGGGAATATGATGCCTTAATTTTGATGAAGAACATGTTTAATTATGGGAATTATATGTCTAAACTATTGTGAGCATGTTTAGAACCATGAATTGATAATTTGACAGCATATGCCATATTACTGAAGTTATTGTCTATGTGTCACTCACAAATATATATCATGAGCACGTGTAAATGCATGATCAAGGTTTTTTGTATAAGTACAGGTATCCGAAAAGCAAAGTAAAGGAGATGAAAGAAAGAAAAGAAATAATGTTATTGGGAGGATGCTAGAGTACGTCAGATCAGGTACCAACACTATATATCTGATCTCAAGTAAAACGAAGAATATGCTATTGGGAGGGTGCTAGTGTATTTAGACTAAGTACAACACTAGTCACCTGATTTCAAGTAAAACAAAGGAAGAAATACTAATTGGAGGGTATTAGTGTACGAAAGACCAGGTACCGACACTAATTACCCGATCCAAAGTAAAATGATGCAATTGGGAGGATGCTAGTGTACGTCAGACCAGGTAACGACACTAGTCATCTGATCTCAAGTGAAATAATGAATAAGGATGTTATTGGGTGGGTGTTTAGTGTACGTCAGACCAGGTACTGACACTAACCTCCTGATATCCCAAGTAAAAAGGATTGACTCGGCTAAGTTAAGTAAAAGAATGAAAGATGAGAAAGTGAAAGTAAAAGACATGAAGAAAATGATAAAAAGTATATGGTTTTCAAAGAAAGTAAAGTATATAGTTTGAAAAGTATGCACATGGATATTGAAGCTATGATTTCTGCATGTTTAAAACGAAGAATGTTATGTTTCTGAAATTGAATTATATATGAACTGCTTATGAAATCCTATTATCGTTTTATAACTTCATTGTTTAGTAGTTAATATATGTTGAGCCTTCAATGCTCAACCAAACTGTTATTGTCAGTAGGACCTCCTTTTGACATTTGTGCTCCAGTTCTATGGGTGGAGGAAGAGTACATTGAAGAGGGTGTCGAGGAAGAACGCCCGAGAGAAGATAAGGGCCTTGGCAAGTGGCCTTACCTTGATTTCTGTTGAGAGGGTGAGGGAGTGATTGTATATATTGACTGTAAACTTGGTTAAAGGTGAGGATGTCCACCTATGACTTTGATTTATTAGATTGGTTTACTTGTTAAACTTTTATTTCATTCAGTTTTCTTTATGCCCTTGGAATACAGTTGAGTATTGTTAAGAAAAAAATTTAGCTTCCGCTTTTTAGCATTGCTTTAAATGCTCTTATAGGATGGTTTGAAGTATAAGTCACGAGCAAAGTCCCATAACTTTTAGGGGTATTTTGGGTCATGACAGAGTTGGTATCAGAGCAAATGCATTAGGTCCATGTAGTGAATTGTATTCCAAGTATAGACTAATCACTTAGTCTCAGTCCTGAACAGGTTGAGACTTCAACCAAAGTTGTGTTTTAGCTTCGCTAGGAATCCAAACTGTATGCTTATATTACTACGTGTATGCCTTGGTGTATTACTATTTACATTTATGAATATGTTATGTTAGTAAATTATTGGCTTGAACTGGTTTCCAAGTTAGACTCATGGGTTATTGTTGCTCTCAAGATGTAATCATGAGACGCGGTACAAGGGGTCGAGGATACCAGACTAGAGGAAGTAGAGGAGAGACTTCAGTGGGCAATGAACAACCCGATTTCTCCCAGCTTTTGGAGACTATGGTCGACACTATGGTCATTCTTGCAGCCAGACAACCTGCTACTACTCCTACACCTATGCCTCCACCTACACACCCCACTTCGAGACTTGAGGCATTCGAGTGACTCAATCCACCTACCTTTTATGGGACGATAGACCCAATGGTTGCAGAGACATGGATTATACAGCTGGAGAAGATCTTCTGGGTACTTCGATGCACCGATGAGTAGCAAGTGGATTGGGCTACCTTCGTGATAGAGGGTGAAGCCGAGTATTGATGAAGATCGACATTGAGACAGAGGGATGCTGCTAGGGAAGGAGAGCCATGGACATGGGGAGAGTTCTTGGGTGTCTTCTACGGACAATACTTTCCCAGATTTGTAAGAGAACATAAGGAGATAGAGTTTATGTCTTTAGAGTAGGGAGAGATGAGTGTGGCCAAATATGAGGCCATTTTTGTGGAGTTATCGAGGTTTGCACATCAGTTAGTCCCATCAGAGAATATGTGAGTTAGAAAATTTGAGAGAGGGTTGAAGGCCTTTGTCAGCACCCTATTTTTACACCCCCTTAACCGTGGTTAATTAATTTAGCTATGGTCCAAACCCTAGATCAACCCTAGTTCCAAACCCTAGGTAAACCCTTAACCATAGGACTAAACCCTAGTTAAGACCCTAGTTAACCCTAAGCTTAACCCTAGGTAGTCCTAAACCCAAACCCTAGGTAGCCCTAGCCTAACCTTAGTAAGCCCTAGGTATACCCAAGGCCCAAGCCCATTTGACCAAACTTATACCTAGACAACTCAATCAAACCCAATTACCTAATTTTATTACCCAACCCAAGTAGTCAAGCCCAAATGTCATAGTCAAAGTCCAATAATCATAACCCATGACCCATCTACTAATAACCCATGATCCATAAGACCTAATCCACATATCCATATCCACCTACCCTATATCCTACAACCCATACCCATATAACCCATAGTTCACTCAACCCACCAACTCTCTTACACCTCTCTTACATCAACCCATACCTATATAACTCATAGTTCACTCAACCCACCAACTCTCTTACACCTCTCTTACACCCTATATCCTACAACCCATACTCATATAACTCATAGTTCACTCAACCCACCAACTCTCTTACACTCTCTTACACTCCTTACAACACTCAATCTATCAACTTACCTTACAACACTCAAGTCTTTACCCACTAGCTCCTTTTATCCCCATGTAAAAGACACAACCCAACCTCTTAGTTTTCCTATAAATACCAATCCCTTAGCCCCTTAGATCCATCCCTCAAGACCCCTAGAAGGTTCTCACCCACTTGTATTTCTCTTGAGTTTGAAGAAGGGAGAAGAAACTAAGGTTTAGAGTTTAGAAAGAATTGTAAGATTAAAAGCTTAGAGTTCTTTGCTAACTCTCTTCCTTTGTGGATTCTAAAACCCTACCCCTTGGAGCATTGAAGGAAAATTCTTGGAGGAGTAGGCACTCCTTCTTTCATCTTCTCTTCTTTTTTATCTTTTTTTTATTTGGTTCTCTCTTCTTGATCTCTCATTTCTCAAGCATAGTTGGGTCTCTCTACATCAATCTAATGGTGTAGAGGGACCCCATATCAAAAACAAAGAGATGTTCCTTTTTTTCTTGTACATATTTTTTCTTTTTTATGTACCCACAAATGTGGATATGGGTAGGCCCATAGAGAGTGAAAGCTAAAGCTATACCTCTCTTTTTCATTTTGTTTCTTTTTTGAGATTCTAGTCCTCTTTCTAGAATTTTTTGTGAAAGCTCATCCCCTCCCTAACATTCTTTAGAGCAACATTACATCATTAATAATGGTGTAAATGAACCACCTTAAAAGGGAGAGGAGGAGTTTTCATTTTCTTTCATTTCTTTATTTTTCCTTCATGTTCTATGTTGAATGGGTAGGTGATGGTTTAAGGACTTAAGATAAATGATGGTGTAAGGACTTAAAGAGGACATTCTTAAAAATGTTTCATACTAAAGACAATGGTATTTGATCTATTATCAACATCAATCCAACAAAATAGGTGTTGGTAATAGACCATTTACTATTCATAAGGCACATCCCTCTTTATGTCTTAAACTATAATCTTTTAGCCAAACTCTTGGACTAAATTTGATTTTAGTTAAGTTTGTCAAAACCTTACCTATATGAAAATTCAAAAACATGACAAAATCTCAAAATACCAAAAACATGATAAAATCTCAAAACACCAAAAACATTCAAATATAACCAAAATATAAAAAACATTCAAATATCCCCAAAAATCTCAAAAAATATAAAAAATACAAAAAGACCAAAAAGAGACTTGTAGGACCTCCTTAGCTTTGGTTAGCTCATCTAACCATGGATAAATACCCTCTAACCGCGGTTAGACTTAACACTTGTGCACTTGACCTCCCCGGTCAACTAAACCATAACCTTCTAGGCTAGACCCTTTGACCATCCTATGCACACACACACTCCCCCCTAGCCTCGGCACGGGCTCATGTGCCAGAACTACGCTCGGTCTGATCTCACCATGTGAGTACGTAGGCAACTCAACTCGGGTTCGACCCTAGCCATCTAGCTTTCTATTTTTCTTGGATTAGCACTCACTTAAAAACTTTGGACATTCTAATTAAACTTTGAGATTAATTGGCTTAAGTTTAGGGAGTAGGTAACCGTTATAAAACGGGGGTCTTGGAGTGCCTAACACCTTCCTCAGGGCTTAATCGAACCACTTACCCTAATTCTGATTAGACCATTTGCCTTATCCAAACAAACAAATACCCGGGACCTATCCCTAAGAATGAATAGGTGGCGACTCAAGTCAAAACATATAATTGTGAAAGTGGGTGAAAAATCTCATGCTCACAGCCTTCATTCGGGATTGGTACTCCAAGTGGAGACTTGGAAAGAGATTGTGGGTAAGGCGAAGATCGTCGAGAAGAATTCAGAGGAGTTCTTTAGGAGGAGAGATAGTGGCCTTGAAAGAGGCATGATTAGAGGTCAGTCTAGTGGCTCAGCACAGCCTGAGAAGAGGGTCAGAACTGCCCGTACCCTACTTCCAGACCGACACATGCACAGAGGCCTCCTCTTGCACCACAGGCTCTTCACCCCACTACTACTCAGGCTACTCAAGTGATGCAGCCTGCATCTTCTGCATCAGAGCTTGATTTCTGTAGCTATTATGGAAGGAAGCATACCGGAGATTTTCGGAAGTTCTCAGGTGGATGTTTCCATTGTGGCCTTTAGGGACACATGATCAGAGATTACCCTAGCCTCATGCAGCCACCGCATTCACAGGAAAGCAGACCCCCAGCTTGGTAAGTCTCTCAACAGGGATCTTCACAAGTCTTTAGGATGCAGCTGCCTCGCCAGGTGAACCACGCCAGAGTCTTCGCCATGACCGAGCAAGTTGCACATATATCGGATGATGTTGTGCAAGGTACGCTTGAATCAAAATTGTCTAAGTTATAAATTGTTAATGGCATGCAATATGTATCGACTTGCATGTATAAACATATTAACTATATTGTATCAGTGTCTTCTTACGCTGGCTTGGTACTTAGTCATTTTTGGTATGTCCAGGCACCTTATTTGTAAATGAATGCTTAACACATGTGTTGATCGACATTGGATCAACACACTCTTTTGTCTTGCCAAGTTTCACCAAGGGCTTTCTCTCAGAACCTAGCCAGTTAGATCGTGAGTTATCCCTTGTTACTCGGATCGGCAAGTCAGTTGTTGCAGACCAAGTGTACAAAGCTTGTGCCATCCAAGTCAGACAACATGAATTACCAGCCGACCTGATCATTCTCGATTTCCAAGACTTCGATGTTATTTCGGGAATGGATTGGCTCTCAACTCACCATGGGCATGTGGCTTTTTTTGAGAAGAAAGTGAACTTCAAGCTGGAGGGCGGTAAGCCATTTCATTTTCGAGGGTTATGGAAGAAAGACATGGCTTGCTTTGTAGCTCTAAGTCTTGCAAACCCGGAGGCACGTGACTCATCAACTATCCCAGTTGTGAGTGATTTCTAAACGTGTTTCCTAAGGATTTACCCGAATTACCTCCTGATCGAGAGATCGAGTTTGCTATAGAGCTTGCTCCAGGGACCGCTACGATCTCCAGGGCACCATATAGGATGGTCCCTATAGAACTAAAAGAGTTGGAAAAGTGGATTGAGGAATTGCAGCAACTTAGTTTCATACGACCGAGTGTGTCACAATGGGGAGCCCCAGTGCTCTTTATGACGAAGAAGAATGTGTTGATGAGGATGTGCATCGATTATAGGTAGGTTAATAAGGTCACAATCAAAAATCGTTATCCATTACCTCGGATAAACGATTTTTTGATCAGCTGAATGAGGCAAGATTCATCTCCAAGATCGATCTACGATCTGGGTATCATCAGTTGAAGATTAAGGCTGAAGATGTCCCTAAGAAAGCTTTCAGGACTCGTTATGGGCACTATGATTTCCTTGTCATGCCTTTGGTTTGACGAATGCACCGGTAGCTTTCATGGATCTGATGAACAAGGTGTTCAGATCATCTCTAGACCAATGTGTTGTCGTCTTCGTGGATGATATTCTCGTGTACTCCAGAACACGGGATGACCATGCTAGAGATCTTCGTCTCACGCTACAAACCCTCCATGAGCATAGTCTATATGCTAAGTTGAGTAAGTGTGAATTCTGGCTAGAGAGAGTGGCATTCCTTGGCCACGTGATATCTGCCGATGGGATTTCAGTTGACTCGGTGAAGATAGAGGCAGTGATGAACTGAGAGACCCAAGAATGTCACCGAGATATGGAGTTTTCTCGGTTTGGCAAGGTACTATAGGGAATTTGTGGAGGGGTTCTCTAGCTTAGCGGCATCGTTCGCACACTTGACACAAAAAAATACTAAGTTTACTTGGAGTGATAAATGTGAGGCAAGCTTCATGAAATTGAAGAAGCGCCTTACCTAGGGGTGTCAACGAGCTGAGCTGGGCATTGCTTAGGCTCGGCTCGAGCTCAAAAAGGTCAACTTGGGCTCGGCTCATCCACAAATCATCGAGCTCAAGCCGGCCCGTTAAGCTCTAATTTTTTTAAAAAAATTGTATAGTGGGGATGATATTCTAACAATTAAGGGATTAAATGTTGGGGAACAAAGAAAATGGGAAGATAAAATAGTGCTTTCACTAACTTGATGAACATTTCATATTCTTAATTTAAAAAACTTATTTTAATTTCTTATACTTTTAATGTAAAACTCAATATTGGCAGGGGTATAACTGTACATGGGTATTCATTGAATTAGTCGAGTCGAGCTGAGCCGAGCTGACTTACCTCTTACACGAGCTCGGCTCGTTATCTAAACAAGCTCACTCACTTGGCTCGGCTCATTTCAAGCCGAGTCAAGCTAGCTCAGCTCATTGATAGCCCTAGCCTTACCACAGCCACCGTTCTCACTGTTCAATCTGGGATTGGCGGTTTTATGGTATACAGTAATGCCTCACATGTCGGGCTAGGATGTGTTCTAATGCAATACGGGAAGGTCATTGTCTATACTTCTCGATAGTTTAAAGACTACGAAAAGAACTATCCTATGCATGATTTAGAGCTTGCAGAGGTTGCATGTCTTCATATTGAAGATTTGGCGGCACTATCTGACAAAAAGATTCAAATAAAGGAAAAAATTATTGATTTGATCCAAGGAGAACGTTTCGTTCTTAGAAGGAGAAGTTTTTAGAATGGATTTAGGGGTTTGGGGGGTACGGTGCGCATATACTAGACATCCTCTAAAAAAATAAGAGTTCATTTTTTTAAATGGTGTCCAGGAAATAAATATGGGTGCACTCGTAGCAGCACCCTAAATAAATAATAAAATAAGTCAGTTATTTGCATTATATTCAGGGGTTGGGTATGCAGGTTCGATTGGTGGAATCCCTAATTGGGTTGGACTCGAGTTGAGAGGTGCCAATTTTTGACGAAACCATCAACCCACCCTCCTTTTCATGTGTTTTGGTCGAGGTTTACGGCCTATTGTCCAGGTCTTGTTTTTAGTTTTACCAACCCACATATAGTTGGATCGAGTTTGTGTTATCAATACAACCCGGACCCTTCAAGTGATAATACCTAGTTTGTATATACCAAACATATTTCAAATACTAACTTTAAATTCTAAAATATTTTTACAATTGAAATACAACTAAATTAAAATTTTATTTTATTGTAAACAGATTATTTGTTTTTGGGGTCCTTTATTAAGGTGGGTTTGGTTTTGCCTTATCAACTGGGTTATAAAGGGGGTTAGTTTCATGTTGAAGGTATTCTTACTTGACCTAAATCGGACAAGACCCAAATCGAATCAAAACAACTTGTTGCCACCCCAAGTTTTGATTTTCTGTTTTCACTTTGCAATTAGCTTCAAGAAAGACACTACAAGAAAAATCACACTTAGACATTTTTTGTTGCTAAAACTAGTTTTCTGCCACTAGAGGTTATAGCGACAAAAAATCTAGTCATCACCAGTTTGTTGGAAATAATTGCGTTGCTAAAGGTTATAGCGACAGAGCTTTTCCTAGCTAATAGTGAACTTTTAGTGACAGTTCTTGTTTGTCCCTAAAACCGCTTATTAACCACAGTTAAAAAAACATTAGCGACGAAAAATTTTCTGCCGCTAAAACTGATTTGTTTAAAAAAAGTTGTAAAGAAAAATCTCATTTTAACCTATAACCTGTTTCATTCACATCATCCAGGTTGAATATATATTTACTCAAACCTGATCCAAGTATCCAACTACTGGTGTTAACAAATATTTATATTATCCATATTTGAATTTGTTTATTCGAATAATTACCCAAAGAGGTATTCGGTGGAGCGTATACAAATAGTACTTTTGTTTCCCGTTTATAATCATATAAGATATTGATATATGCAATTCAATAATATTTGATGTATTATATAATATATTTCTAAATATATATATGCATAATATATATATTATAAATTTATGAGATTAAAATACTCTATATATTAGTATATACTTTTTACGTAATTCTAATGCATTAAATTATTAGTTTTAATATAAACAATGAATAGAATAAATTTTGTCATTTTCATAGAATTTATATTTTTTTAAAAGAAATTTTCCTCTTTTAATTCTATTAATGTAATAAGATAATTCAAATATTATTAGAATACGCATGAATACTGAATTTCACTATCTGTCAGATATTTAGTCGAATACAAATAGTTTTTTTTTTGGGGAAATATTCTTTTTTTTTTATAAAGTTGGGGAAATATTCAGATAGTTGGAAATGTAATCGGATAACCACTATCCAACCAGACCCAACCCAACCCAACATACTACATGTAACATGGTGAAATTGTCATTGAACAAGCGAAAATTAGGAGGGCTATAATTGTCATTTAAAAAATTAATAGTCATGTAGTTATTTTTTAGAGGAACTTTTATAGAAGGTTGCATTTGCAAAAGGTTTGAAAGTACATCAGTGAAAATATAAAATCACAACAGGGAGACACTTCTGCAAATTGCTAAAATGATAGATGGGTTTTAGAAAAAAAAATAAAGAAATAAATTGGACTCTGTATTTGGTAACTAAATTTGAGTCTAATCTGATTTTTTGGAAAGAAAATTAATAGCTATCTATGGATGGAAAGAAAATTATGTTGTAAATCCTTATTTGCCAAGTATAAAATCAATTAGTAATTTTGTATTTGGAAACAAAATTAAATAGTTTTATCTTTTTGGAAAGAAATTAACGACACCTAACCTCTTCCATTGTATATATAAATGAACCTATATAGGATCTCGTTAGTGGTCTGGCTTCATGGGTTCTTCTCACTCATATCTGGGTTTTCTTATCTTCCATGCGTGTGATTCATGCTCATCAACATTGGATAAGCGATGTACCAGAAAACTAAAGCTTGAGCAGGGAGATGGAGGACGTTGAGATCAAGCGTCGACTATTGATTGGGGAAGATAACCCAATCTCAAAAGCCAGTCTATCAGTGGGATGAGCACGAGCAAGGAGACCATTGATTGGACACAGTCCTTCGTATTTTATTACTTCAAAAATACGAATTTAGTACAGTATTGCTTATATATATTTTTTTATTTTTTGGTGTTATGGAATTACTTCTAGTGAAACCTGAGTAGGTGGGTGGACAGTGTTAGAGGGTGTCTTCTTAAACTCACCTTCTATTTCCCTCTCTTATAACCCTCTTTCCTTAGAAACGTTTGCTTTCCTTTCCTTTTTAAATTCCCATATACTCTTCATTAATGGGTATGATAGGGAATTCAGACGATTTGCTTCCTCCATTTCTCCTGGTTGTTGTAACACTGGAAAGGTTATGCCCACTCTTTGAAAAGTTGTAACGTTTCCTTTTTTTTTTTTTCCTTTTCGTTGTTTGAAATGTTTGAAACGAAAATAGCCTTGTAGTAGCTTCCACCTATCATGTTTAGATTAAAATCAGATTGTGTAAACACCCCCCTATGGTGCACATTAGCTTCAACCACTTGACTCCATAAGATGTCGCACATATAACTTAATTTCCACCTTATTGCATGTTCCACAAGGTGTGGTTGCTTTCTATATATCAATGAGTCTGTCCCTATATAGTATGAGAAAAAAGAATAAATATATAACTATGTGACCTTATACCCAACTTACAATGATGCATGATCCACCAACTTGTGATATCAAAACCTCTTGATGTGGAATGGCCGAGTAGGGCTGAAAGGCGGCTTGAACTGAACTTTTATTGCACCAAAAGACCATTGAGGATAATGAGCCTTAGGTGCATTGTAGTAGAGAATGGTGGTGGTTTTAGAGAGAGGGTATACGGGAGGTTAAGGTTTGGCGAGGCCGCACACTGTTTTTTTTTTAGTTGATGACATTTTGGGTCTTCTTTTGCTCTCTCCGTCTCACTAACCTTGACCACCTATAGATAATTTGCAGAAAATTAAATAATGATTTGCAATTGATCTCTCAATTCAATCCCATGTTAGTATTTCTTTTATTTTTTTTAAGCATTGACAGTTACCTAGAACATGTTTGTGACATGGCCTTATTAAATCCCAAAAGGTGGTTACCTCATTGGATATTACAAATAACTAAGAATATAAGATCTTTATATCCATGGGTGCAAAAACTGCAATTATTCTTCATATTTATAGAGACACTAGCAAAAACCCCATACAAATGCATGGGTGTCGAAAAAAAATGAATAAATAAATAAAGGATAAGACAACATGATGATAAAATTAAAAATAGGCAATAAAAATGAATTAAAAAAATAAAACATATGAAAAATGTTAATAATTATTCATCTTGTGATATTTTTTTATATGTATCCTCTTGAAAAATAGTGAATTTTATCATTTCAAAGTCATTAATTTTATTATTACATAAATTTATCTTCTTTTTTTCTTTTTTTTTAAAATATAAAAGCCTCTGAGAAGGAGAGGAGGGTTCGGCCTGTTTATTAATAATGAAAAATGGGGGGGCATAAACCTAATCCCTACAGACTAGAAAAGGATTAGATCCTTAAAAAGAGGAAAAAGGGGGGGGGGGACATAAACCTTACCCCTACAGACTTGAAAATGATTAGATCCTTACTTTTCTAAGACTACCTATACCTATTTTGTTTAGATGAATCAAACAATTTATTTTCCTAGGAATGCTATCCAGAGAAGTAAAAATACCAAAGGATATACGATCACACCCAATATTGGCCAATCCATCAGCTACTGCATTGGCTTCTCTATAATTGTTTAGATGAATCAAACAATTTATTTTCCTAGGAATGCTATCCAGAGAAGTAAAAATACCAAAGGATATACGATCACACCCAATATTGGCCAATCCATCAGCTACTGCATTGGCTTCTCTATAAATATGGTTGAAGTAAAAAATTTGGTGCAGAACATCCTTGATCTTATTATCCCAATACAAAGCTTTCCAAGAAGCTGAAGTTGTCCCATTCCACACATCAACCAAACTTTTTGAATCGGATTAAATAATCAAGTTATGAATATTAAGATTTTGGCACATCAATAAACCATCTAGGAGAGCTCTAGTTTCCATTATAAAATTGGAGCAAATACAATAATGGGAAAAGAAGCAGGCAATAAAATCTCCATTATGATCTCTTATAATACCACCCCCATACTCAAGCTTTAGCTTGTTTTAGTAAATCGCTTATCCAATCTAACATCAATTGATGGGTATGAATCACACGCATGGGAGATAGGAAAACCCAAATATGAGTGAGAAGAACCCATGAAGTCAGACCAGTAAAGATATCCTATATAGGTCCATTTATACAATGGAAGAAGTTAGGTGTATTTTATATTTTTTTCCAAATACGTTTATCAATTTAATTTTTTCCCAAGTACAAAATTACTATTGGATTTTCCTTTACAAATAAAGATTTGCAAATTAATTTCCTTTCATCTAGAGATTGCTATTAATTTTATTTCCAAAAATTCATATTGTGCATCTATACTACTCCTATATACCAATTGGTATCTAAGTGCCATACTCCATTGTTCTCTATTTTCTTCAAATTGGTGCCACATGGCACATCCTTCAACCAATAACTTATATGACAATATACTAAATCATTTTTTTCCTTTTCTGTATATTCATTTTATTTGCCATATAATGAAGCCAATTCTTTTTTCTTTCTCTTGTTATTTACTGCAATTTGTGATTTGTGAATTTTCTGTAATTGCAGCACTTTTCTCAAATTAGCTTGGTTTGGCAATAGGTGCCCCTTTTTATATCATTTTTAATACAAGTACACATCAAAAATGGAAAAAATAAATCTTTTGTTGAATCTGGGACCTTCTTTGCATGTTCTGTAAATTTTCCATCCTCCCTTGGTGGAAAGGCTTAGTGACCTGGGGACGTAATATGATAATTAACTAAATTGCACTTGACATTTCTTTCCATTCTTTTATTTTTTTGTCATTTTCTTTATAATCAGCAAAATGCAAATGATAGTATGTCTTTATTTGTTACCTACTCCTGGGAAACCAGCATTATATGGTTACGATTTCTATATTGTTTTCGGTATTCAAGGTTATCTAACGAGAAGGGATGAGATTTTTAAAAATTAGGGTGTCTTTTCATCAGGAACTTCAGCCAAACAATTAAAATTTTAGATTGCAGATATATAGGTTATATAGAATAGAATTATTGCAGATGCTATAAACAACCATCCAGATGAATACTTTGGGTTTATATCATTTTCATTCTTTCAAAGCTTAATGTAGCTGGGAAGTCAATCTCCTTGCACTTTCATAGCATATAAAATTCCATTTAAAACTATTTTATGTAGAGATGATCCTAATTAATCATTTTTTTCCCCTTCTATACTACCGACCCGTGCATTGCACGGGGTATTCGCTATTTAATTTACATACCAAATACAAAGTGTAATTTAATATATTCTGGTTTTTTTCTAATACCCATCTATCATTTTCAGCAATTTGTAGAAGTCTCTCCCTTTTGTGATTTTATGTTTTCATTTATTTACTTTCAAATCTTTTGTAAATGCAACATTGGGTAAAAGTTCCTCTCAAAAATAACTAAATGACTATAAATTTTTTGAAGAGAATAACTATGCATAGGAGCTCCAGTACAGTAGACAACTGGGGAACCCAAAAAAGGCTTGGGAAGTGGTATTTATCGAAAAAATTAGTTTTAAAAGATACCCTTCTTTGTGTTCATAATTATCAAACTACCACTGCCCGAGGCTTTTTTTGGGTTGCTCCGGTTGTCTGTTCAACTGGAGTCCTATTCATAGTTATTTCTTTTTTTAAATGACAACTATAGTCTTCTTATATTATTTTATTTTTTTTGGAAGGTAAGCTGGGGTTAGGCAGACTCCTACCAGAGAAACATAGGCAGGATTTGATCCCAGGTCCCTGGTACGATGCCAACGGACTATACCAACTAAACTAATTTCCACTTGTTAAATGACAATTTCACCATGCTACCTGAAGTATGTTGGGTCGGTTGTGGTTGGACCTAGAACTATAAACATGGCAGATGTGAAGCGGATAATGGTATATCCGAATTCGTTCCATTACATATCCAACTATCCGTATTTGAATAAATATCCAACGGATGGTGAATTGAGTATTCATATTCAACTCCTATTAAAATATTCAAATTCTAATAATATTTGAATTATTTGATTACTTTAATAAAATTAAAAGAAAGGAAAAATTAAAAAATATATATATATTATTAAAATGACAATCTTTTATTTTATTCATTGTATATATTAAAACTAATAATTTAAAGCCTTAGAATTACGCAAAAAGTATTTATTACTAAAAGTATTTTAGTCTTATAAACTTATAATATGTTATGTGTGTGTGCGCGCGCACACACACACACATATATATAATCCATGGAATTGGATATATTAATATCGGAATTCATATCTGATTATAAACGGATAGCAAAAATATTATTTGTATTCACTCCACCGAAGAGGATTATTATTTGAGTACTAAACAAATTCAACTATGGATAATATAAATAATTGTCACTACAACAAAACACCCGCATAGCAACGGAAAATTTCCGTGCCTGATATGAAATTTCCGTGACTAATAGTCCGTGTCTAATACTATTAGACACAGAAATAGTCACCGTGCCTAAACCGTGACAGTTGCTCTCGTCACTGATGCTATTAGACACGGAAATAATTTTCCGTCTCTAATAATATTATTAGACACGAAATTATTTCCGTGTCTAATTATAATTATTCATAAATGTAAAAACATATATGACGTCACAATGTTCTATCTCTAATGATATTATTAGACACAAAAATATATCCGTGTCTGAATATAATATTAGACACGAAAATATTTCCATGTCTAATGATAATATTAGACACGGAAATATTTCCGTGTCAAATATATGTTAGTAACGGAAATAATTCAGTGTCTAATACATCTTTGCAACTGCTATATTTCCGTCACGTTGAACATTAGAGTCGGGAATATTTTCGTCTCTAATACTAATTTTTTTTTTTGAAACCAGTAGCTCGAAACCCATAACCTGTTTTATATCACCTGTAACCTGTTTTCAAACATTTCACATGATAGAAAATTCTTCATATCCACATATATATCCACATCAATATTTTCCACATCCACATCCACATCTATACATGCATTCCACATATCCAGAACTATAAGTTAAATTAAACCCAACATTTGGAATATAATAGGGCGAGAGCATGAATCCAATCCACCATTTAAATACTCTATATAGCAAATTGTTGAAAAAAATTAATTAATTAAATGAAGTAGTGGTTACAGACATTTAGAAATGGCCATATAGGACTTGGGGTCGAAGCCGATGATCAAGGTGAGCATTGGAACGAAAATCCCACCACTCCCAACTCCTCCAACACTCCCTAATGTTGCACCAAAGAATCCTACAATCGATCCAACCACCAGCCTCCAACCAAACTCCATCTCCTGTTCAACCAAAGAGCCAAAACAACAAGCAGTTTACCAACAGTGTAAGAAACTATATTAAGAAAAAGAAGTGTATATTATATAAAATTCATTTCCCAATTTGACAATATTTCCATTTTAGTTAGGCAGCCATAGTAAAGAAATGGGCAACATAGCGAACCATCAGAGAGAAGATTTCTTTTAATCGGTGTCTTAGTAATAGAATTCAACATATGAAAAGCCATCAACAGTGTAAGAAAATGAATATCTATGGCCCATATATCCATAAATGGTACAAAATGGGAAGCATGCATGCAAAGGATAGTTAGAAATTAGGCTTCCTTGATATGCATATTCTTCGAGTACTATCATTGAACATGAGGGCCTGCTCTTGGCGTTTCGAATTTCACATTTGTTTTTTTATTCCAAGTTTCAAATTTGAGGATGCATACTTACACAAGTTCAATATACTACGGTCACTTAAAATTGTTTTAATGGAAGTAAAGGCATACCCTGAATGTGTGTGTCAGCATAATATTACCCCATCTAAATCAAGCCGAGCTACTCAACAAACACCCTCATTGTCTACTAAATACTTATTAACAAACACCCCATCATTGTCTACTCAATACTTATTAACAAACACCTCCTCATTTTGCTCATTTATAGAAAGAACCTCTAGTTGTAACAAATATACCTGTTTTGTTTTTTTCGAACCTTTGCACCCACAAAGATGAGGTTGCCTAGATATGCCTTAGCCTCATCTATGAGACACTAAAGCTAGTCACAAAGGTGCCACAACTAAATAAAATTAGATGTTATCTACTAAAACATAAAGAACAAATATATACATATATATTTTTGTGTGTGTATATATACACACATATATATGCGGCTAATATAATACTTTTTAATTGGAGAGATCCATATATTTAACAAAGCACTATCCAATAGAGCTATGAGCTCATAGAACTATGAGTCTATTGAATCCAAATGCTATCTTTCTAAAAAATGACATATCAATCAGTAGGATAAGAGCTCAAATATAATGAACTAGTGTCATCTAATTATCATTGGTCAATCTAGAACACAAAAATATTATGAGCGGCCAGCCCAATTACAATAACATCTAGATTTCACAGTACAAGATACTGAGTCCAATCCTTCTCTCACATCCGAATAACATTCCACCAACTGGTTACAAAGTTCAACTAAGTTCATTTAGGACCTACCTAAAAGTACAAGAGCGAAATAGACTAAAGATGAAACAATTGGAGAGATCCCTTCTTACCTGATCAATGTCAATCTTATTCGTGGTGACATGAGGGTATTTCTTACTCAACTCTTCTATAGTAGCAGTTATGAACCTGCCTACAAAAGATGAAACAATGGGACATTGATTCATTGAATGATAAACGAATTCAAGCTATTTAACCTTCATAATTGAAAATCCAAATAAAACCCAATGAAAAAAAAATTCTATATTAAGAAAGCTACCTGTTTAGGAGAATCTTAAATGGTCCACACCATACTGCAATGAAGTAGAAAATCGCAAGCAATGGTTCATCTGAAAAAAAAAAATGAAAATTCCAATAAAGATGTAAGCAATCACAAGTTATCTACATATCAAAGGGAGTACCAATGGTACATTGCAAACACAGGCCTTTACCTTGAACCTTATTAAGTGAACTATTGAATTCTTCTTCAAACGTAATATAAACAATATTCGACAGACCTGAAAATTAATTTAGCGACTTAGCACAGAATCTGACATTGGATTAGAAAAAATTAATAGAAAACATTAACTGACTATTACACAGTGTAAATACTATAGATTCTGAATCTAATCAACAACAAATATCCAACTAGGCTGGTAAAACAACATGTCTTATAGATTCTAAATCTAATCAACAACAAATATACATGTTAGTAACCTATACATCTAAATCGAAATAAATTTATTTTTAACAGTTATAGTGGCAATTGGAACTTTTATCTACCTGATTGGAATGTCAATATGTCAGGATGTTAAAGACATCCTATGAAAGGTTAAAATCAAAGTACACAATTCATCAGCAGCAAATGCATACACATAATTAATTTCTGTCATAATCTCTCAAAAATATGAACAAAATAAAAGTGAAGTCCGGTGTAACTCTTCACATGCCAACCAAGCATGTGAAAAAAAATCTCTAATCAAGTGGGAAATCGAGGGTCTAGGTGGCATCGTCATCATGAGCCGGGTGGAACTGGGATGGTCCCCTGGGGTAGGACTAGAATGCCTCAAACTGGGATGGTGCACTAGGGAAGGATGGGGATGCCCCAAACTGGAAGAACCCTGCAATCTCGACCATCCACTCTCGCTGCCTACCCACCTCATCCTCCAACTTTGTCACAGTCGCCCGGTGCGCATCCTCCACTACTAGTCGCGCAGCCTCTGCAGCCCGCTATGCAGCCTCAGCATCCTGTGCCCTCTGCCGCCATTGATCTACATCAGGAGGGTGGAACTGTAAAGGTGTAACACCCAGTCCATAACTGCGGACACGCCCGTGTCCGTCTGGACCCATCACCTAGGTGAATACTTCATTCTGGGCATTGCTACTCTCGGTGCACTCAGGGTGCTGGCTCAACTGCTCAGTCATCTGCGCCAGTAGTTATAGATATATCTTCAATTACAATAATCAAACCTAACAATAAAAACACAATTTGCATCAAACGTCACTAATACTGAATGAATAAATGCATAAACATACGTGCAACTGCTGCGATGTCTGATCAACAAAAGTCCCATCCCTGTGTGTATAGAACTCCCCAAACATATGGAGCCGGTCCAGCTCCAGCCTGTCCGGATGGTTTGAACGCTTCATGAAAAATTTAACAGTTGGATTAATAATTTCGTAACAAAAATACCTAAAGCATTAATTGAACGTTCAGACCCTAAATGATTGTGTGATAGCTATACCTCAGTCTCCCTGTAATGGGCATAAGGCTTTCTCCCAGCTGTGTGAGACATAGTCAGCTGCGCTCGATTTCGCCTATTCCTCTCCATGGTATCCTATTATTTACATGATGTCAGTCAGTCAGTATTGTGAAGGTATTGATTATAGAATATTAAGCTCAAACTGTGTGCATACTATGGCCTCTTTTGTCCTCCAGTGGTCCACAAGTGCCCTCCACTGGTCTGGCTGCACCCTATTATCCACATGAGCATACTGCGCTTGTAGTGGGTGCTCCGATTTGTACCACTTATCGTACAACCACTTCCACTAAGATTTTCACAACATATTGCATTTCTGCAACACCCAATCCCTCACCCGCTCTTCAGGGATGTAATAACTACTCTGCGAAAAGATAAAAGCAACCACAGTAGACAGTCAGTACATTGAACATTAAAATAAGGAAATAAATAACACAAGGGAAAACACATATTTTTCTTAACATGATGATATCTAGCATTGCCTGCTTCCTCTCCTGAGGGACATGCCTCCAGTCTATATGTATCCCTAATGGGATGGTATTCCTGTCCTTCACCAGGAGCCCTATCGTTGTCGTCAGCTTCGTCGCATTTTCCCATAGGGCTGCCCCAGTCTATTAACTTTCACGACCGTCATGCCTTCCCTTGGTGGGGGCTAGGGTGGCATCCTATTCACATTGCTGGTGCATCGGGGGAGTACTGTACAAGAAATATAATGACATTATCATACATAATTAACAGGAAAATTATTGCAATAGTCGTAAATAAATTGTTGTGCAACGGAATATGTACCTGCTACAAGCTCTGCTGCATCCTGTAGGGATGCCCAATCCTGCTCCAACACATGATTGTCGGGGTAAATCAGATCCTATGCAGGGTCGATCGATGGTTGGGATGTACCAACCCCGAAAGAAGAGGAGGCCTCATCGGCCCTACGCGGGCGTCTAAAATACGCCCGCATCCTGCTATTACAGTGCAATATAGAAATAATGAAAATATAATTGACATTTCAGCAAACAATGAAAGTGTAAAAATCCATGCAATTTATGTCAAGTTGTAAGGTATTTCCGTGAAAAGTAACTTTTTGCATGCTTCCATCAGTTTTCCATTGAGTCAGTTAATCAACTTGTGAAGTTGTAAGTTATTTCCCTGAAGTTGTAAGTTATTTCCATGAAGGAGAAAGTAATTTCTAGACCACTCTATTATGTCAGATAATATCAAGTTACATAAAACAGGACTTCATGATAAGGTTACTCATACAAACAAGGTTAGTCATCTATTATATATTTGAAACAAAATATAATTTTGTTTATGTAGCTCTCCATCTCGCCTGATAATAATACTATTTTCATTGCAATTGCATCAACATACTGGATATTATAGCATTGAGTATAAAAAAATTCAGCTTTGTAGGATACTAATTGAGGTGATATCGTTCTCTTCTCTAAGGGTTTGGTTGTGTTGGATCTTTGTTTATGTAGCTCTCCATCTCGCCTGATAACAAGGTTCCGTAGTTCACCTTTATTAGTAGTCTTATTAGAGTGGAGGTGGAGATTGTAGGAATAGATGTTGCAATGAGTTTCATCCACCCTCAAACCACTTGGGGAATATTGCAACTTTAAAAGAACACCCATAATGAACTCTGGTCAACATTTTGCATGTTTTCATCACTATTACTAAGTGTAAACTGTAAACTATAACGAATGCATAACATAGAAGGGGGGTATAAATAGTCTTGTTGTAACAAAGATAAACAATGAGTTCCAATAGCAAAAACGAACATTGTAATACTCTAGAAAAATGTTATTACATCAAGTGTCTATATAGAGAGTCCATCATCATTTTCTTCAGAATCGCCTGAGCGGTCATATAAAGACTCCTCCTCGGTGATGGTTAGAGGTACATCAATTATTGTTCCAGGGAGATCTGCCCTAATATTAATAATATTTTCAACATCCAGTCCAGTGTCGGCCAATCGTACAACATTCGGTTGCATGATTTCGGGCAATGCCTCAGCCAAATTTGGATGTACTCTTTCTCGCATGTCGAAGTATTCCCTTGGTTTGAACTGAATAGCGACATGCCAGTCTTTTTTCAGCAGGTCTTCGACATAGCTTATGAGGCAAGCACAAAGGGTTCATCGAATTTCAGCATCCGTTCCAGATTAACAAGTCTCAATTGGAAATCATCTTCCTTGATGCCCCTACCTTGAGACATAATATCTACCAAATCACACTTAAATAACACAACCTTTCTTCCTTCGTAATAGTCTACTTAGCTTGAACTATTTCTTGCAAAACACCATAGTATGTAACATCGCCTGTTTACGGTGTCTTTGTGGTCAGGACCACGCCCCTATTTTGCGTCTTCTTGGTATTATCAACCGATTTCGTTCGAAACCGAAAGCCATTGATGACAAAGCGTTGAAAGTAGCATGCAATCTTTGATGGGCCACGAGCCAGCCATTTCAGATCATTACGTAGATGTTCTGGACTTCCACCAATCAACGTAGTAACCTATTAGTGTTTAGTAATTCATGTTACTAAACAATCAAAAAAATAAACTTTTTTGACATTTTAAACATATTTGTCATATATTACTAACATTGGACGCAAACCAATTTGGAAAATCTCTATTGTGGATGAGGTCAATGTCTATTTTCCGCCTGTGGGGATTTTCAAGCATTACTTTTTCCAAGTGTGCCCTGCATTTCAATCATCATGATTAATTAGTGCATACCACTTGGAGGTGCTTTCAATGAATATAAATATAGAGTGTAGTCGCCTTACCCAATAAATGGTGTCACTTCAGGACAATTGAACATGACATAACGATGTATTTGCCTTGATACTTCATCAGATAAATATGCAGTCACCACCTTTCCTATAGCATGACTAGGTGCAGAAAAGATTAACAATCCATTATATGTCCCAACCTCATCTGCATCATAGTTGCGAGCTACACGGTTGGACTTTGTTTCAACATCGTATACATACCTTGAGTAAAATGTGACACATTCTTCAGCAAAATATCCCTCTGCTATAGAACCTTCTAGTTTACTTCTGTTACATACATATGATTTTAATGTATGGAGGTATCTGTTATAGAAAGAATAACAATGTGAATGTCATATAAAATAATATGACTAAATTAGTAACATATTACAGGAAATACGAACTCAATGCGTAACACGTACTGCTCGTTTGGGTACATCCATCAGTACTGTATTGGACTTGCAACCTTGGCCTCGCCTGCTAAATGGATGGCTAGATGTATTATGATGTCAAAGAATACAGGTGGGAAAATCTTTTCGAGGTTGCAAAGTGTAACTGCACATTCAACCTCAAGTTCAATGAATTCTTCGATTGTGCCAACCTTAGAGCATAACCCTCTGAAGAATCTACTCAACTCAATCAGTGGTCCACTTACATTCCTTGGCAATGATTTCCGCAAAGCCAATGGAAGTAGTTGTTGCATTATAATATGGCAGTTATGGCTTTTCAACCTTGCTATTTTGCACTCTTTCAGGTTCACACTTCTTGAAATGTTGGCCACATAACCATCTGGAGTTTTCACCTTCGCTAGTACGTTACAGAAAATACTTCTCTCATTGGCCAACATGGAAAAACATGCAGCAGGCAAATATGTTTTTTTGTCCTACTGCAAGTGGATGAAGTACAGTTCTAATACCCATTTCCTTGAGGTCAAGACGTGCTTTCCAAGTATCTTTTTTTTTCATCAATATTCAATAACGTCCCTGTGATACTATTACAAAATATTTTTTTTAATATGCATCACATCCAAATTGTGCCTTATTAGTAGATGCTCCCAGTAAGGTAATTTGAAAAAAATACTTACCTTTTTCCATCCAATATACTCCACATTACCGTCACACACTCTTTTTCCTCTCGAGGTATTTAATTTATGCTTTCCAAACTAGACGTTCACACCACGCATTTGCCCCAACAATTCGGTCCTTGTGTGTGCAACAGGAGCAAGTATTGTTTAGAACTGTCAATTAAATGACACTCTGTTCTTGTGGAATCTATGACTAGCTCTCAAGAATCGTCGATGACCTAAATAACAAAACTTACAACCATGTTTCAGGTATTGGGAACATATGCCCTGGTTACAATGAGGACAAGCGTATCGGCCCTTAGTGCTCCATCCAGACAAGTTCGCATATGTAGGAAAGTCATTGATTGTCCACAATAACGCTGCTCTCATCTAAAAATTTTGACCACCTGACGCATCGTACGTGTGTAGGCCATCAGTCCACAGATCTAATAACTCATCTACAAGTGGTTGTAAGTATACATCAATGTCATTACTAGGAGCACGAGGACCCGGAATAAGTAATGACATCATCAAAAAAGGTTGTTTCATACACATCCAAGGCGGCAAATTATATGGAGTCAAAATAACAGGCCAAGTACTATGTGTGATGCTAAGGGTACGAAATGGATTAAAACCATCGCTTGCTAACCCAAGTCTGACATTGTGAGATTCTGCAACAAATTCATGGTATCGTTCGTCAAGATGTCGCCAGGCTTTAGAGTTAGCTAGATGCCTTAGAACCCCATCGGTGCAACCCTCTGCATGCCATCTCATGGAACCAGTTGTCTTGTCTGACATGAAAAGTCTTTAAAGTCTAGGCTTTAATGGAAAATGGCGTAAAAGTTTTGCTGGAATTTTGCCTTCCTTTCTTGATGACGGTGTTATACAGGAGTCCACAATCTTCCACCGTGAAATTCCACAAACGGAGCATGCAATATCATTGGCATTTTCCTTCCAGTATAACATGCAATCATTTCGGCATGCATCAATCTTATTGTAACCAAGACCTAATTCTCCGATTATCTTTTTCGTTCAGTAGAAGGATGCAGGCAAAGTCTCACCCTCGGGAAGTGCCTCTTTTAGTAACTCAAGTAACATCGTGAATGATTTGTCACTCCATCCATTCAGACACTTAATGTTATATAATCGGATGATAAAAGACAGTTTACTGAATTTTTTACATCTGGGATACAAATCTTGCTCGGTATCTTCTACTAACTTATAGAATTTTGCGGCTTTTGCGTTGAGAGTCTCTCTTGTTTCACTTGGTCCCTCATCAACTGTCACTTCGTTTGCACGATTGGGCCTGAATGTCACGTGCTACATATCTTGCATATCATCTATTACAGGGTTATTCACGTTTCTCACCACTTGGACAGTTGAAGATCTAGGATGCAGTCTTTCCCCGTGGAAAATCCACGTAGCGGTGGCATAATGATTATCAAATCCATCATAAATCAAATGCTCGTACACACTGTGTCATATCCAATAATATCGATTACTACATTTTTTACACGGACACTTGATAGTACTGCCAGGTTGTGGTGATTGACTAAATGCAAAATCCAAGAAATTGTTCACACCCGTTTTATATATATATATCACTTCATCTGTTTGCAGAAACACAACTTCTATCTATGGTCACTTTATCAGCTCTCGCAATCACTACCAACAGAAGACAATATATACATGTCATTAGTGAATGATACGGAAATGACACCGGAATAATTAGGGTAATGCATGCATGCACCATGGTTATGACTACTTATTGGGTGAGGTGTTCTTATCCCCTTCAGGAATACATAATCCCCAAGAATCAGTACCGCACGTGCTTTGTTTAATTTTAAGGAAATTTCGGCAGTATCTCCCCATGGCTCTCTAAGTGCATAATTCAGACAAGGGGCATATGCATTCCTTGTCCAAATATGTACCCTGAGAACAATAGGGATGACTGATGAAAATATTCTCAAAATTGAGTGTGCACAAGCGACTGACACATGCTTTGATATTATGTATTCCCAAACTGTCTAGATGGACAATTCAAGAATAATTTGCAGACAAATACTCCTCTTAACATACAGGACGGATTAGTTGTTTGAGGCAATGTAGTCCACGTAGGAACTACACATCGTAATCTATAACGAATCCATCCATAGTGATGGTAAGAGAGACACTTCTCCGACAATGATTCTTGAACGGGAGATCTAAGTTTCAATACATGCACATTCACAATGACCTTGAGGGATGCAAGAATCATTATGGGACTTACAGTTGAATTTCTCATAATTGTAAAATTATAATCAACAAAAATTCTAACCACAATCTAAACCAACCCACATTCATCAATATAAAATTATAATCATCGATATTAGGCAATGGATATAATATTTAGCACAAATAAAAATAAACATAGCATGTTCAATACACCTGAGGCAAACAAGAACAGGTAGTAGTAATTATCCATAAACATAGCAGTTGGATATTTACCAGAAAATATCCAACTACCCTGGCAAAGGAATTTATGCTACTTTTGTTGTCCTACATGTTTTTCAATTGGTTGGTAACCATCAAATAAGCTAGACTCATAACCACATCATAAATTAGGTTAATTTTAACTCAGATGTACAAAGCGATGTATATAACCCACTCTTGATTTGGTGTAGTGGGCATTAAATAACTGCTACACCCATTGTTAAGGTGTGAGATAAGCACACTAAGGGTAATGTACCCTGCCTATTTGAGTGTAAATCAGGAATGTCACGGTTCGTATACCTTACCCATGATGGTATAAAAATTTCACTGCTTATACATCTATTGGTGGAAACTGGTTTCATAAAGCAGACCAATTGCAAAACTATATTAAATGGAGCACATGCTTAAAATCCCTATTCCTTCTCTACGTATGACATCATTTAATGAGATTATCAAACTAATTAGTGTGACCATATATTAAGAGAATAATGGGAATCCTAAAACTATTCAATGGTAAATCTATTGTTTAAAATAGATATATGAGTAAGAGATTCAATTGTGCTAAAAGAATGTGGTAGGCATCCATAGACTCTCATAAAAAATTGTTCACCTAAATGAGGTGTCAAAATTCTTCTCTTATCCTACCAACATAAAGAAAAAAAATATAAAACCTAAGAAATCAAATAGGCTCATTATCTCATAAATTACTAAAGATATCCTCAAATTTTTAAGAAACAATGAATAAAAGAGTCTGAATGATCGATACTATTTTGACTATGTGAATGATATATAATCTCATATATCAAATACCCTGTGCAATATTAGACACGAAAAAAGACATAAATTTTTTAAAAAATATTAAAAACCATTATAATTCAAACATGAAAAAGTATAGAGTAGGGATTTATGCAAATAAGTTATTAAACTAAGTTACTAACCTATAACAAACTATAGAGAGCCATTTTGGTTTTAATTAATTTAGATTTTGAGAACCTAAGAATCTACTTAGTTAATTTGAAAAGCATATAGAAGTCTGAGTTTCGATTCTTACCAGAATTTTTAAATATTTACCCACACTAAAAAAATCAATTACCACAATTAACTTTGCTCTTGTTGAACTAATATGACACTCTAAACCCAACATTGAGATTTGTTAATGTGACTTTCTGGAATGTGACTTTGTGTATATCTAACCACAATTTTTAGACATCCTAATAGAAATAAAAATCAACAAATTTGAAATAAAATAGGAGAAAGAAAGTAATTTAAAATAGATAATCAATATGAGCATGCATAACACGACATGACATTGAGATGTAATATAAAACAAAAATTCAAAACTAAAGTATACAAAATGAATTGAATAGACAAATCTATAAAAAAAAAAAAAAAAAAAAAAATTATACATTGTCTAATGATAATATTGGGAACCATCCATTGTTGTGAAAAATTATGAATAAGTAAATTATTTGAAACACATAATTTATTCTTTTAAGGTCTTAAAGTTTTATGTAGAGAGCTTATTATTTAATTTTAAAAAATCATGATTGGGCTAGTAATTAGGGTTTCTAATCAACAACTATTTTTTAGCTTAAATGAAATGAAATCATACAAACAACAATCCTACAAATATTGGTCAAACAAACTCACTAGTTCATCAGGGAAAAAAAAAAGAACATAAAAATCAGTACGTACCTAGCAAACAAGGGTCTGAGTGGCATGGAGTTTGTGGCACTGATGAACCTGCACAGAGTCCAAGTGAGTTAGATAACATAGAGAGGGATAAATTAGAGCAGAGAGAAAGATAGAGAGAGAGAGCTCGGTAGAGAGAGACAGAGAGAGAGAGGTAGAGAGGGAGAGCGTGAGAAACAAAGATAGTAGAGGGATAGAGAAAGAAGGAGAGCTCGGTATAGAGAGATAGATAGCTCGGTAGAGAGAGAGACTGAGAGAGACAAAGATAGAGAGATATATATATATATAGAGAGAGAGAGAGAGATAGGGACTTACAGTGGTGGTTGGAGCTGGCCGGAGGCGGTGGTCGGAGTTGGTCGGCTGCGGTGATCAGAGCAGGTAAGCGACAGTGGTCTGGGCTGGTTGGAGAAGGAGAGAGTGAGAGGCGCTCTGAAGAACGGTATTTGGGGGGGAAAGCCGATGAGTTTCGCGGGTTAGGAATCAGAAAATTAATACAATAGTATTAGACACAGAAAGTTTTCCATGTCTAATGATCATTTATATTAGTCACGGAAATTTTCCGTCACTAACACCAACATCCGTGTTTAATAATATTAAACACGGAAAATCTACCGTCTCTAATAAAAGTATTAATCATAAAATTGATATAAATCTTGGAATAAACATTAGATACGGAATCGTAGCGACGGAAAACTTTCCGTGTCTATAAATAGGTATTAGACACGTAAAACTTTCCTTGTCTATAATTCCGTTGCTATACGGTAGATTTCTTGTAGTGGTGTTGACACCACTAATTGGATACTTGGATCAAGTTTGAGTAAATATATTTTCAACCTGATTTGCCTCTTTCTTTAAGGTAATTGCAAAGTGAAAATAGAAAACCAATAATTCGGGTGGCAAGTTGTTTTGATTCGATTTGGGTCTTGTCAGATTTAGGTCGACCAAGAATACCTTCAACATGACCTTTATAATCAAGTTAATAAGCAAACCCAAACCCGACTCTGTGAGCACGGGTTTTGGATCCGCTCACACAAGAGCAAATTGACTTAAGAGTCGCCACCTATTCATTCTTAGGGATAGGTCCCGAGTAAGGAATTATTTGGATAAGGCAAATGGTCTATCAAAGATTAGGGTAACTGGTTCGATTAAGCCCTGGGGAAGGTGTTAGGCACCTCAGGACCCCCATTTAAGAAATGGTAACCTACTCCCTAAAATTAAGCCAACTATAATCTCAAAATTAATTAAATACCAAAGTGTTTAATGAAATGCTAATCCAAGAAAAATAAGCAAAGTAAGCTGGGGTCGAATCCGAGTTGGATTGCCTATGTACTCACCTAGGGGTGAGATCAGACCGAGCGTAGTTCTGACACATGAGCCCATGGCAAGGCTAAGGTGAGTGTGTGTGCAGGGTGGTCAAGGGTCTAGCCTAGAGGCTAGGGTTTGACTGACCGAGTTGGTCAAGTGCAAGGTAGAGGTCTAGCCGCAATTAGAAAGGTGTTAACCATGGTTAGGAGGCCTAACCATGGTTAAGAAAGCAAACAAGCATGAATTTGATTTTTTAAATATTTTTTGGGTATTTTTGGGATTTTTCAGATTTTCGAATGATTAAAACTGAGGATTTGGAGCCAAAAAAATTAGAAATCAAGTGGCCCAAGGCAAACATGAACCAAACTGCTTGGTACAGCGAGATGGTTTGTAACCTCAGAATTGTCTTCTGTGCCCGATCTAGAACCAAAAGAAATGGGTGATGATGAGATTATGACCTTTTGATATTAGACATGGATGACATCCCCCTGGGTTGGATACAATGTTTTGCCAAACGTCAACTAAACTTAACAATGGTATTGGGTATGGATCGAGTAGGACCCAAAAGCCAGAAGATGGGGAGATGCGCACTGTCCTATACATGCATTACCATGCTAGACCAAAACCAAGTGGCATGATCCGAGGCACTCAAGAGGCTCTGAGCCTAAAATGAAGACCAAAAAGGCTTGGGGATGAGCACATCTTAATGTTGGCTTGGTAGCACATATGGTCTATAAGCATAGTAATGCCAAAATTCATGGTGGGTGATGATGGAACCACAACCCACTACTATGAGGAGCGTAGGACAAGTGCTCTGGACTACATGTTGCTACACTCGCCGGGTCCAATAAACTTAGAGGGGCCATGCAAGGAATGGGGCGAGACCAAACCCAAAACAGTCATGTAGAAATGGAAGAAGAAAAATAAATTAGGGACTTTATGTGTTGCACTGTTCGGCATCATCTCCACTGAAGTTGTAGCTCCCCTTGTAGAGACGTGCAAAGAACTCCAAGGGCTACACGGGTTGTGCTATGAGCGAGAGTGCAAAGGATGCTATGGGGCCACCTAAAACATTCCTAAAAAAACAGAAATAAAATAAGCTTTATGCACACTATTGAGTATTGCTTGTATTGAGATTGCAGCCCCCGTATGGATACATGCAAGGAAGCTCCATGGTCTGCATGGGCTGGCCTATGAGCAGGAGTGCAAAAGATGCTATGGGGCCACCTACAACAGTCCAAAAAATAAAAAATAAAAAAACATGGATAAGAGAAAAAGTGTTGTTCTGTGCATCGCAACAAATGCACACTTAAGTATACGAGGCTTCAAGGGCCAAGACGTTTTTCCCCCTACTATGCCGACCCCACATCAACCCATATTTTTAAATAAAAGCAACCACCAAAATAAGGAGAATAGTTAGAACCATGGTGGTCTAGAAGGATGTGATTTTGCACGAGTTAAAGGGACACCTCCAAAATCCCGACCAAGTGAAAACTAGGACGGAGACTAAGGGGGACACCGGTATTCTTCCTGAGATCCTTGGGTTATTCCCTAACTCACATACCCTTCCAACTCAATGCAATAAAAAGGAAATAATAAAATAAAAAAAAGAACAAAGTGATGACTATGAGAATCTAGATGAAAAAGAAGTGACCATTTCCATCTTCGTAGGGGACTCCTATCCCATTGAGATTGGGATAGGGGTCCGTTACTATTCTTGAAGAAAATAACAAAGCTTTAGAGGCACCAAAAATAAATAAAAATAAATAAATATATATATATATAAAAGAGAACAAAGGGACCTATACTATGAGAATCCCTTCTGAGCTTCAACAATGAGGGATAAACTGACGAATGGGAGAATGACCTTTAAACAGAGGAAAGCCAAAGCTTCCCTCAAGCTCAACTCAATCCCTAAAGCCGAATATATCAAGATAAGTAGTTTGGTAGTGGGTTTCCTGATTGTAAGAGACTTGGGACTGAGATTTTTGGGATGCAAGAATTTACCTCTTGGCTCTTTGGAATTTCTAGACTTTTTTTTTTTCGATCTCTCTTCCCCATGGTCTACTAAAGGTTGCATTTATAAGGAGAGATGGTGGTGATGGCATAAGTGTAATATGGGAGAGGCAGGTGAGAGAGTCGAGAGAGACCATTCGAAGGTCAAACAGGCTTTGCAGGTTACACTAATCTGGACATCCTGAAACAAAGTTTGGCTACCTGGCGCATACTGCCCTTTCACAAAAGAGGAAACGTGGTATTTGCAATACCAACGTTCCTGGATTTTGAAGGGTGGTGTTACCCGCACCCCAATAATCGATGAATATACACCATAAGCAGAAAAAACACAATTTGGGGAATAATAAGACAATTATACCCTTTAGCCATCTTTTTCCTTATTGTTCTCCTATCCTGGCAAACCTCCTGTCTCATGATTTTATTGGCCAAACCCTGGCAACCTCCCGGTCTCCACACCCCAACCCATCTACTCCTAAATTCTATTTCCAATCCCAAAATCTCTCTCTCTCTACTAGTTGTCTACTAGTTGTGGTAATAGTAGGATCATGGTAGAGAAAAATAGAAGGTGAAGTGTTTCATAGAGAAGAGTACAAGAGGGTCCCAATATGGGGTTCAACAGAATACTTCAATTGGATGAATTGCTTCAGAATCTTGCACAACAGAAAATAATTGAGAGCATCTAGTTTTGTAATTAAAGCTTCCATGGCAGTCACACTTCCAGTCTGCAACTGTAAACTTGAGTTCTATATCCACGCCTGAAACTCCAATTACTGTTGCCGTTGCTCATACAAAATTCTTTTGGTCTTGCACCTATCATTGGTAACTCCATTTTCAGTTCAGGACACATGAGTGGAGTTTTGTAATCAAAATTCTTCTCCTCCACACATTTACGCCTCCTTTATGCGTGAGGCTCTCTAGGCTCATGAAATGGAAGCTACCCAAAGAGAAAACGAGAAAGTGAGATTATGTATACTATATTCTTTCAAAAGTCTCTCTTAATTTCATGAGAAAACAAGATTATGTATACTATAATCATCTTAGGCGGTTTTCCAGATGATGAGAGGGGGTTGCCTAGTTGGTAGAAAATGAGAAAAAGGAAGAAGACAATAAGAAGGGTATTATCGTCTTTTTATACAAAAATTCACTTATGGTGTATATTCATCAAAAGTTGGAGTGCGCGTAGCACCACCCATTTTGAATCAAGATGGAGCCCCTTGGGCCGGGTTTGGAGTTCCTGGGCCTGGATCTAGAAATTGAATCGGGCTTCTAAGGCCTAGCCATGCATTTAAGGTGTAGACCCAGCTCGGCTACTAGGATCTTGGTAGCTTGAGTTTAGGGTCTAGAGTTTGGCCTCGGCCTTGGTTATGGTTGAGTCTAGGGTTGGTCCTAGGGTTAAACCTAGGGTTTAGGCTTGACCTAGGGGTTGTCTTAGTGTTTGGTGGAGCGAGAGCGAACCATGGTTAAATTTATTAACTAGGATTAACTGGGGGTGTAAAAATGGGGTGCTTACAGACTCAATAAAAGATCCATGAACCATACTATCTATTTTAAATATAAAAAAAAATTTAATTAGTTGTATTTCAATTGTAAATATATTTCAGAATTTAAAGTTAGTATTGGGTATATAAAACTAGGTATTATCACTTGAAGGGTCCGGGGAGTATTGATACCACAAACTCGATCCAACTATAGGTGGGTTGGTAAAAATAAAAACAAGACCTGGACGATGGGTCTTAAACCTCGACCAAAGCACATGAAAAAGGAGGTTGGGTTGATGAATTGGCACCTCTCACTCGAGTCCAACCCAATGAGGGATTCCTCAAACCTCAACTACATACCCACCCCCTCAATATAATGCGAATAATTGACTTTTTTTTTTGGCGGGTAATCATTTATCTAGGTTAGTAGAGAGTTAAATTATTGCTAATGTTGGGTCTCAACTGCCTCAATCCTGAATATTTTATTATTTATTTATTTTAAACAGGTTAAAATGCAGGTTCGTACAAGGGTCCCTTGTTAGGTTAAGTTTGGGTTCGGTATAGCCTGTTTGACTACCGTCTTTCATTTATACATTTATGAAGAAATCTTGGGGTGACAATTTACACTTGGAATCCATATATCACAAAAATAACATATAGCAATAGAAAAAGGTTGGTGTTAGGTGCACCCCAATATTTGATGATTATATTTTATTTTTAAAAATTATTAGTAGCATTATTAAATTCATAAAGTTATATTGTACACCAAAAGCATACAAAATATCTATAAAATTATTAAAACACCAAACTTAAAACTTAATAACTAAAGACGTAACTACCTAACTCACATCCCTACCAACAGTCGAAGTTTTGTACCACATGTTTGATTAAATAGTTATGATCATCAAATAGTACTATTATGTGTTAGATACTATTTAAGAGCTGAGCATTAACATATAGTGCAAGCTAGTAAGATGGTGTGCAATACATAATTCCAACATCGTTAATTCTTCTTTTTTCTTAGAGTCTATTCTTTTGCCTTAGACTTGCAAAGCGCCGGGTTTTGCAAGTCTCTTCATTTGGCAGTATCTATGTTCAATTGTTTTGAATAAATCATTTGTAAATTTACAAGAATTTACTTCAAGTGTCAGGCTTTGAAAACCTTTATCAATGGCTAAAACTCCAAGCTAATAATGTATAAATTTACAAGAATCGTTCTTGGAGGACAAGCTGGACTGGTCTTTCAAAATTTTCATCAAATGACTATGACTCGTTGACATTACTATACAAATTTTAAAACGGGATGCGTATCTGATTTCAGATTTCTTGATCAGCCAAACCTATGAGATTCACTAGGATGTCAAAACAATCATCATGAATAATGTAAAAGTTATCTGGAGTAGATTCTCAAATGTCATCACCCAATCTGATCCTAAAACGGCAAACAGTGAAGCACATTGTTTTGCAAACAGTAGGTCGCCAGAATGGTATTGTTAGTCCATGTTCTTGTGTTGGTGTGTTATACCCATTTGATTTAATCAATTTTCCTATTTCAGCTCATGTATTTTTTCTCTTTGTTAATATATTAGTCGATTACCAAACAAAATGGAGATTATGGGATAACGTGGCATCAAAAAAGAGAAATCAAATAGAGGTGTCACGGCACCCCTATTAGTGTGGTACAATATATATATATACCCCCGTGTAATAAAACAATAAAATGAGATGAAACTAAAAAAAATAGGATAGTGATTGGGTGCGCTTGATGGCAATTGCTATAGAGCGTTGGGCCGTCTAAACGAGAATCCAATGGCCAAAAATTTGATGGTATGGTGCTAGCCCACCACTTAAAGCATGTCAGGCCATCAATTTGGAGCCACTGGATTCTAAATAGGACGGCCCAGCGCTCAATACCAGCACACCCAATCACTATCCAAAAATAATATGAAAAGGTTGTAGAAGAAACTTTAAAACAAACATTAAAAAGATAACAAGTCAACACATAAAAAACACATATTTTCTTTCCACTCACATTGCTTAACATCCATGATACCCAGTTATTTATATATTGAGTTTAACTATAAACAGGCGATCTGGTTCAACAGTAAACACGTGCTCAACCAAAATATGCTCTGTATTTCAAGAATTATGTAAAAAGATTTATATAACAGAACAGTTTAAATACAAAGAGGAGCTCTGCTTCACCGTGTTGAGGGGAGCTCCCCTTTTTACACTATCTCAATGGCAATCATGTAATTATGTGTACTGCAAAAGTACCCCTGTAACTTTTAATAATTACAAACATGCAATGTACTTAGTATAAAAAAGGGTGTTCTGCTTCATCACCGTGAAGCAGAGCTCCGGATGAAAATTAATCTCATAACAGAAATACCCTTATTTTATATTTATAATTCCTAAATTACCTCTTTAATAAGGCATATTTTGAGGAGCTCTAGTTATTGCTTAATCCAAAGCTCCTACTCATAGTTAATCGCTTATATAACTAGAAAATAACGAAACAATTATATTGGTGAGGCTAGATTAATGTCTACATAAATTATATAATGTAAGTCTACAATAGATTGGAATGGGTGTTCATTGAGAAAGTTTTGCGAAAGCTGGGTTTATGTGAGCGGTAGATAAATCTGTTGATGCAGTGTATCACTACAGTCAAATATTCTATGATTATTAATGGAGTAGCTCGCAGGCTTATTATTCCGGAGCGGGGTATTCGACAAGGTGATCCCTTATCTCCCTATATCTTCATTTTGCTACAAACTGCTTTTCTTATCAACTTAATTGCCTAGAAGAGGAGGGACTGATCCAAGGCATCAGAGTGAAACGTATCAGTCCTCCTATTTCTCACATCTTATTTGCAGATGATAGCATATTATTTGCACGTGCCTCGATGGTGAATACCTTAGAAATAAAAAAAAGTAATAGAGGTCTATTGCCAAGCGTCTGGGCAGAAGGTCAATTTTCAAAAGTCTGGGATTGTTTTTAGCACTAACACCCCCTGGAAGTTTCGGCGAATGCTGTCTCGAATGCTTCACATGCACATTTTGGACCATGCAGACATATATCTAGGTATGCCGACCGATTTTGGGCGATGTAAGCGATTTTAGGCGATGTAAGAGACATTTATTTACATCCATTCATTAAGATCGGGTCAAAACAAAGCTTCAATCTTGGAAAGGGAAATATTTGAACAAAGCTGGGCAAGAGGTTTTACTCAAAGCGGTTATTCAGGCCATCCCAACTTATGCAATGGGGTGTTTTAAATTGCCGCACTACATTTGCAAGGACATAGCCTCAAGTATGCAGGCTAATTTTTGGTGGGGTCAGGAGGACACTCAGAAAAAGTTGCATTGGGTAAGCTGGGATACTATTGTGCAACAACAAGGATATTGGAGGTGAGGGTTTTTGGGATCTCTCAACCTTTAACCTTGCTCTTCTAGCTAAGCAGAGGTGGTTGATTTTGAACAATCTGGGTTCTCTATGGAGCAAATTAGCCAAGAGCATCTATTTCCCACAATGTGACTTTTTGAAGGTGAAGGTTGGTTACCGCCCCTCCTTGGCGTGGAGGAGTCTTCTTGCAGGTCGAAGAGTCTTAGAGGTTGGGCTTCAGTGGCAAGTTGGGGATGGAAGGAATATTAATCCATGGCAAGAGGCTTGGATCCCATCATCTTAGGGGTTTCGTACAGCCTCCCACCAAACACCTAATTGCCAATGGAATAGGGTGGCAGATTTTATCTTAGAACTGGCCAAGACTTGGGACATTGATCATTTGGCTCAAGTCTTTTCTTTGGCTGAGGTGGATAACATAAGTTGAATTTAGTGCAGTGGATCCGGAGAGCCCAATCGGTGGGTATGGCATTATCAAAATACTAGGTCCTATTCCGTTCGATCGGGGTACCATTGTATGAAAGAAAATTTCCCTACAGGAATTGCTTCTTGTCCGTCTTCTTCTATAGGTGTTTCGTTTGTAAGCTGGAAGGCGATTTGGTCTCTTCAACTCCCCCCGAACGTATCTTGGTTTGTATGGAGGTGTATGCATAGTGCGATTGCGGTTTTTAGGGAGTTACATAAGAAGAGAGTGGCTGGGTGTTTGAATTGCCCCATATGTGATGGTGATCAAGAGACTATTATGCACATGTTGTTTAGTTGTGAGCATGCACAATGTACGTGGTGGGGCTCGAGTCCGGGGTTGCGCTCATTGGTGGCTAACTTTGACTCTTTTGGTGTTTGGTGGTCCTTTTGGGTATCTTCTTCGATTCCAAAAGCAATTAAAAAGGATGTCTTGAATCTCCTTGCATCCACTGCTTGGAGTATTTGGAAAGCTCGGAACCGCAAAGTCTATAATGGGGAATTCATTGATCTGTGACAGTCCATTGAACAAGCAAGCCACCTAGTATCGGAGTCTGAGGGTTGCTTGTCCTCTTTGGCTAGGAGAGCTCAATCTGCTTGCTATGTCGAGCATCGCCTGGGTCAGTGTCCCCCCCACCCTATTGGTTGGTTGAAGGTTAATGTAGATGGGGCTTCCACAAATGAGGGGCGCTTTGCTATTGTTGGGGGTATCGTTCGGGATCACCAAGGGCATATTTTGGAAGGCTTTGTTCATTCCATCCATGGGGGTTCTCCGCTCGTTGCCGAGGCGGCGGCCTTGTGTTGTGCTACTTCCCTTGCAAAGGCTAAAGCGTGGAGAGCCATGGAATTTTCATCGGACTCCAAGTCTTTAATAGACACTCTTCGAAATGGATCTGGTGCTCTACATTGGGAGATTCAGGTTGTTTTAAATGATATCAAGTAAGATCTTGCTTATTTGTTACACTCCCACTTGTCCTACTCTTCTAGGGCTACAAATTCTTTTGTTCACTGTTTGGCATCACACAACCTATTTCTGAGCCGGAGGGGTTCCTTCCAATATGTGGTTTTAGACCCAAGGGGGTTGTAGATGACTGCTTTCCGGTTGGAGGATTCGGCCTCCTTGATGTAGTTGGTTTCTGGTGTCTTAATATATATCCTATTGCCAAAAAAAAAACTACTATGTACATGTTTAACTCAAATGTATAAAGCTTCTAAGCAAGTAGACATTAGCATGTTAGATGTCATACCAAAAATATAAATTTAAGTAGAATTCTTGACATCCGGGCACATTCCTAGAAAATCTTTACCGAACAAAATAAGACCAACCATACCATATGCAACCTTAGGTTATAGTTTCTCTCAAAAAAAACTAAATGACTATTAATTTATTGAAAATAATAACTATGAATAGGAGCTTCAGTTGAGTAGACAACCGAGCAACCCAAAAAAAGTATTGGGAAGGGTATTTATGAAAAAAAAAAGTTAGTGTGAAAAAAATACCCTCTTTTTGGTTCATAATTACCAAAATATCATTGCCCAAGGCTTTTTTCGGGTTGCTCCTATTGTCAGTTCAACTCCTAAATGACAAGCCTTCTTAATTTCCACTTGTTAAATGAAAATTTCACCATGTTACATGAAGTATGTTAGCAAACGCGAAGCGGATAGTAATATATCTAAATTCCTATTCGATTACATATCCAACTATCCATATTCGACTAAATATATGGAGGGTGAAATTGAGTATTCATATTCAACTGCTACAAAAATATTCAAATTCTAATAATATTTGAATTTTCTAATTACTTTAATAAAATTAAAAGAAAGGAATATATATATATATATATATATATATATTATTAAAATGGAAAACAATTATTTTATTCATTGTTTATATTTTTTTTTTTTAAAACTAATAATTTAATGTCGTAGAATTACGTAAAAAGTATATATTAATAAAAGTATTTTAATCTTATAAACTTGTATCTTATGCACACATATATATAGAGAAATATATTATGTAATCCATCAAATATTTATTGAATTAGATATTTCAATATCTAAATTCATATCTGATTATAAATCTGATTATAAATGGATAGTGAGAATACTATTTGTGTTCGCTCCCGAAGATGATAATTATTTGAGTAAACAAATCCAACGATGGATAATATAAATATCTGTTGACACCACTAGTTGGATACATAGATCAGGTTTGAGTAAATATACTTTCAACCGGATCTGCCACTTTCTTTAAGCTAATTGCAAGTGAAAACAGAAAACCAATACTTCGGGTGCCAACAAGTTGTTTTGATTCGATTTGGGTCTTTTCGGATTTAGGTAGACTAAGAATGCCTTCAACATGACCTTTTCTACCAAGTAAATAAGCAAACCCGACTCAATAAAGGATCCATGAACCAAACTCTCTGTTTTAAATAGAAAAAACATTAATTACTTGTATTTTAATTATAAATATATTTCAGAATTTATAGTTAGTATTTGAAATATATTTGTTATATAAAACTAGGTATTATCACTTGAATAACACAAACTCGATCCAACTATAAGTGGGTTGGTAAAAATAAGAACATGACCTTGACAATGGGTTCTGAACCTCAACCAAAGCACATGAAAAAGGAGGGTGGGTTGATGAATTGACACCTCTCACTCTTTTCCAACCCAATGAGGGATTCCTCAAAACGGTTGGTCCCCGTTTTGAGGAGCTCTAGGGTGAAGCTTACATGGGCTGCATGTGTGTGGTGTGTGTGTGTTTGCATGTGGTGTTGTGTGTGTTTGCATGTTGTGTGTGTGGGTATTCCCTTGTCTTTCAGTCATTGCCTTGTGGTAAAAAACCTACATACCCAACCCCTGAATATAATGCAAATTACCGAGGCCCTGTTTGGTTGCAGTTCCTTTTTAGTTTTCTGTTTTAAACACAAAATTTTTGAAATTTTTTTGCAGAACACTTTAAAAAAAAAAAATTTGTATCCAAATTTTTAAAAATCAAGGTAACAGAAATTTTTGATACCTCTAGTTTTAGAAATAAAAACAAAAAACAAAAAGAGAAAACATGGAGTATCACACCACCACAAAAATCACTCACTACTACCACCTCCCACAACCACCACTATAACTCCCTACCGCCACTTCACCACCACCACCACCACCACCCAACACACCACCACCACAATACTACCACCACCCATGGCCCACCACCACCCTACCACCAACAACAACAACCACCCCCACCCACCACCCAGTACCCAGTACCCACTACCCACCACCACCTACCACCCCCTCCACCACCACCACAACCCACCACCTACCACCCACTACCCACCACCACCTACCACCCCCTCCACCACCACCACAACCCACCACCTACCACCATGGATTGGAATTGTTTACATATTATTATGTTTATATTTACTAAACACGTTTTTCTGTTTTTTAAAACAAGTAATAATTAATAATGCCAAACGTGTTTTCTATTTAAAAAATTTGAAAATAGAAAATCGTTTTTAGCTTATGTTTAAATATGAGCCGGAGCTCTGCTTCCGTGCGTCAAGGGGAGCTCCTCATTTGGGTGCAATGTTGGGTGGCAGTTTTGTAATTATGAAAAAAGACAAGAATTGTTTTGTATTCTCATAATTACAAAACTGCCATGGGCTATGTAGAAAAGGGAGCTCTGCTCTATCCTGCGAAGCAGAGCTCCGGCTCATATGAAGACTTTTTAGTTTTTAAAAACAAAAAGGAAGTGTTTCCAAACGGCCCTGACTTTTTTATTTTGTTTTTGGGTGGGTAATCATTTATATAGGTTAGCATAGAGTTAGATTATTCCTAATGATGGGTCTTGACTGCCACAATCCTGAATATTTTATTATTTATTTATTTTAAACAGGTTCAAAATGCAGGTTCGTACAATGGTCCCTATCCCTTGTTGGTAGGGTTGTCAAAGGACAGGGCAGGGCCGGGATCAACCCTAGCCCTACCCTTTCCTAGAAGAGTAGGGCCCTAGCCCTTCAAGGGCCGAGATTGATTGGGTCCTAACCCTGCCCTCAAGGGCCAGGGCAGGGCTAAAGGACCGAAAGAAAGAGCGAGATTTTTTTTTCTACATCGATTGTCAACCTGACATAGAAATGGATACCCTCCTCTTTTATCCGGGCATGAGACCGATATTACAACAAAAAGAGCAATGACAAAGTTTTTTTTTTTTTCCTTATCAGTGACATGCATACATGATAGAATAAAAAAAAAGTAAAACTATATAGAACAAAATTTATATATCAAAATTCTCAAAGTAGGAGGAGGTGATTTCACTTACGAGATTAGAGTTAGGGTTCGTAACGAGTGTCGAGGTCTCGAGAGGTTTTATAACGATGGTAATGTGAAATTAATCATTTAATTCAACTATTAAACCATTTGAAATTGTGAAATGAGTAATTTCATATATATATATATATATTATATGCTTTTATGATTTATAGACCTTAGCTACCGTGTAGCAACTAAGGAGAAGGGCAGAGCTTTAAAGGGCAGGGCCGGAATAAACCCTGACCCAGTCCTGTAGAAGCAGGGTTTCCAGATTTTGAACCCTACCCGGGGGGCTTCAGAGGACTGGGTAGGGCCGGGTACCCTTCTACGTTGGCCTTTTTGACAACCCTACTTGTTGGGTGGCAGTTTTGTAATTATGAAAAAAGACAAGAATTGTTTTGTATTCTCATAATTACAAAACTGCCATGGGCTATGTAGAAAAGGGAGCTCTGCTCCAACCTGCGAAGCAGAGCTACGGCTCATATGAAGACTTTTTAGTTTTTAAAAACAAAAAATGGAAGTGTTTCCAAACGGCCCTGACTTTTTTATTTTGTTTTTGGGTGGGTAATCATTTATATAGGTTAGTATAGAGTTAGATTATTCCTAATGATGGGTCTTGACTGCCACAATCCTGAATATTTTATTATTTATTTATTTTAAACAAGTTCAAAATGCAGGTTCGTACAATGGTCCCTTGTTGGTAGGGTTGTCAAAGGCAGGGCAGGGCCGGGATCAACCCTAGCCCTACCCTTTCCTAGAAGAGTAGGGCCCTAGCCCTTCAAGGGCCGAGATTGATTGGGTCCTAACCCTGCCCTCAAGGGCCAGGGCAGGGCCAAAGGACCGAAAGAAAGAGCGAATTTTTTTTTGTGATTTGAGATGACGAGATTTTTTTTTCTACATCGATTGTCAACCTGACATGGAAATGGATACCCTCCTCTTTTATTCGGGCATGAGACCGATATTGCAACAAAAAGAGCAATGACAAAGTTTTTTTTTTTTTTCCTTATCAGTGACATGCATACATGATAAAATAAAAAATAGTAAAACTATATAGAACAAAATTTATATATCAAAATTCTCAAAGTAGGAGGAGGTGATTTCACTTACGAGATTAGAGTTAGGGTTCGTAACGAGTGTCGAGGTCTCGAGGGGTTTTATAACGACGGTAATGTGAAATTAATCATTTAATCCAACTATTAAACCATTTGAAATTGTGAAATGAGTAATTTCATATATATATATATATATATTATATGCTTTTATGATTTATAGACCTTAGCTACCGTGTAGCAACTAAGGAGAAGGGCAGGGCTGGAATAAACCCTGACCCAGCCCTGTAGAAGCAGGGTTTCCAGATTTTGAACCCTACCCGGGGGGCTTCAGAGGACTGGGCAGGGCCGGGTACCCTTCTACGTTGGCCTTTTTGACAACCCTACTTGTTGGGTTAAGTTTGGGCTCAGTATAGCAGTATAGCCTGTTAGACCCTCAACTTTCATTTATACATTTATGAAGAAATCTTGTGGTAACAATTTATGCTATGGTCACATAAATAACATATACCAATAGAAAAAGGGTGGTGCTAGGTGCATCCCAATATCTGATGATTATATTTTATTTTTAAAAATTAATGACTACACATTATTACATTCATAAAATTATATATGTACACCAGAAAACACAAAATATCTCTAAAATTAAAAAAACACCAAACTTAAAACTTAATAACTAAAAAACGTAACTACCCAACTCACATCCAACTACAGTCGAAGTGTTGTACCATATGTTTGATTAAATAGTTATAAAAATTTTTGACTACACATTATTGCATTGCTTTTATGTTTCCTTCCCTCTTTTCATCTCCCTCTCTTCTTTTTGTTCCTCTCTTGTGCTTATGCCAATAAGAAAATTGCAGAAATGGGGGGTTTCTTCCAGCCCAAAACAGTCCCATGATCTTCGCCTTTCTGTTGATCTTACTCTCTGTTTTGGACTGAAGGGAGCTCCTAATTCTTCTATTTTCATTCTTTGATCTTATGCTCACCTTCTAAAGCTGGAGTACTCCTTCCTCATCTCCGTCAATCATCCGCTCTCTTCGAGATTATGGCTATGGGGGCAAGTTTCTTTTGTTCATTGTATAAAAATTTAGATGGAATGGGAGCTGGTGGATTTGACTCTGTTATAATGTTACACCATGTTATGGAGGATCAAAGAAATAGTTAGAAATAGTTACTGTCTGTCAGGGTCTTCACATCTTGGTTTATCCGGGTCATTAAATCTTACATTGACCTTGGTTTTTTTTTAAGATCATTAGATCTTAGTCTTACCATTACTTTGAGAGAATTTACACCGTATTTTGGCATGCATGCGCACACGCACGTGTGTTTTATAAATTAAGATTTCAATGTCTATATATATATGTCTTTGCCATAAGCATGTTTAATTGCATGAAAATGTTTCTCTACCCTCTAGGGCTCTTAAATGCAGCCATGTTTGCATGGTTTGGGTGATCAAGTTATGTTAGACTAATCACTTCACCCTCACCCAAGATATCTATTTCTCCCTCCGATAATCGAATAATTATAAATGATTCTTTGATCAATTCATCCTATTTGATCGGACGATACATGTCCTTCTGTGCTGCCGCTGTAATCCTTCTGTTTCTTCCTGGCAGAAGTTACATCCCAATATTGCAAGTTTGAACTCTTGGGATTCAGAATTCTCTAGAGTTTGAACTCTCGAGAATTAGAGATTCTTACTTCAAATCCCCGTGAAACGAACAAGCCAATGTAGTTTCAAACGATACGGAATTCTTATATTGGATACGATGTGGAAATAATAAGAGACAACATTTAGGATTTACTCTAGCTGGTTTTATCCCTGGTTAAAATTCACTTAACTCTCAGGGTTAATTTTTTTCTAAGAACTAAGGATAGGTAGGTAAACCTCAGGGGTCGGTGAATCTTAACCATAGTTAAGAGATGTCAAAAGGACACATGGCAGCGTCAGTGGTGGACTCCCTCGAGCCTGGTTACAACTGGAGATGATTACGAGTCATCCTCATAATTAACCAGTAAAGTGAGTTGAACTCTCCATGTTTACTCACACCACTGAGTCATAACCTGTTGAGTTGACTCATACATTTTCTTCTGGCCAGCATGCTAATTTATTTTATTCAAAATTTAATTTTAGAGATATAATTCTAACATTGTTAATCGTTATTTTTTCTTAGAGCCCATTCTTTGGCTGAGACTTGCAAAGTGCCAGGTTTTACAAGTCTCGTCATTTGGCAGTATATATATTCTTTTGCATTGAGTAAATCATTAGTAAATTTATAAAAATTTAATTCAAGTTTCAGGCTTTGAAAGCTTTTATCAACGGCTTCAATGGTTCTACAACCCCAGGCTAATGTTGTATAAATTTACAAGAACCCTTCTTGGAGGACAAGCTGGACTGCTCTTTCAGAACACTCATTTGTTCCTGGGCCGGTGAATATCCCTGCACTATCAAATCAGTGGCTTCGTCCAATTTATTTTTAGAACGAAACGCATCTCTGATTTTGGATTTCTTGATTAGCCAAACCTCTGAGATTCACTGGGATGCGAAAACAATCATCATGAATGATGCAAAAGTTTTCTGAAGTTGATTCCAAAATGGCATCACACAATCTAATCCTAAAACGACAAATAGTGAAGCACATTGTTTTGCAAAGACAGCTCTATTTTGTCGTCAGAATTGTATTGTTAGTCCATGTTCTCGTCTTGGTATGTTATACCCTTTTGATTCGGGGACAGTCAATTTTCCTATTTCAGCTCATTATTTTCTTCTCTTTCTTAATATATTAGTTGATTACCAAAACAAAAAGTGTTGCACCAAAAAAAGAAATCAAATAGGGATGCCACGACACCTCTATTTGTGTAGTATATAACTAGCAAAATCCCCGTGCAATGGACAGGCACAAAGTAGAATGAGATAAACATACATGTTCATATATTTTAAGATATGTGTATTTGTATATGTGTGCAAGATAAGAAAGGAAAATCATCACAACTAATGAGATATGAAACGAAAAATACATTAACCGGAGAATCATGAACTCTATATGTATCCAATGTAATCTTCCAATCAATTGCGAAAATGGGAAAAAATTAAAAAGAATTTGTAATTAAAATCTAAAATCTGAAACTTTAGTTGGTGTATAAACCTTAAAACCAAACCATGAAGCACCTCCATAATCATTTGATTAAAAAGTAAATAAACTTTGTAAGAGAATAATGCAAATTTAGGAAAGTAGTCAATAGAGAAAATTGAATGAAAAATCTGATTTTTTAAAAATTAAAATTGATAAAGTATAATTCTAAAATTATAAGATTTCTCATCTTCTATGAAATTCAGTTGGTATAAACCATAAAACAAAAATATCAAGAGACCAAATCCTCTACAGTGATAACTGGATTTGGCAAATCCGGTAATCACCCCTGAGGTCGCCATGTGTCCCTTTTGAAGCCCCTTAACTATGGTTAAGATCCACCCACCTCTAGGGTTCATCCACCCATCTTTGGTTTTTAGAAAAAATATTAATTCTTTTTTTAATATTAAAAAAAAAGGGTATAAAATAGGTAGTTATGAGAGGGTATTTATGAGTTCCACTTAAGTGGGGTTGGGACTTGGGGAGAGAGAGGAGGTCTTTGTCATGGTTCAAAATATCGGTATGGGTCACCGTATCGGTAAGTTCAAAATAGGATACGTATCGGCATATCAATACCGTATTGGTTGGATATGGCGAAAAAATTTAGGATACACTAAAAAGAACTTTGATACGCAAGGAAAAACTTGGATACCTTGCATAAAATCTCTTTTAATACAAATATAAGTTAAAAACAAACTAAATAAAGGTCTCGAACTACATTTATAATCATACATATGAGAGTTAACAAATTTAAAAGTTAAAAAAGGCGTGCACGCTGATAAATATATATGAAAATACAAACCATAGTTACTTAACCAAGTGATAAAAGCTCACTTGCATTCATAAATCAAAAATATGAAAATACATAGACCCTTATATTCACAAACCAAATTACATACATGATAGAAGCTCAATACCACATTGAGCTTCGTGCTGACTCATACTCTATCATTGTGGGATCAGGAATTGAGTAGAGTGATACATTATAAGTGGTCCAAACATGATGACACCACTGTGTCCAAGTCATCATCGTGCGGTACATGGCCAAGTACTTTGTACATATGTCTGTTGCTAAGTTGTGATCTATCCATAATTGTTATTCGAAGACTGGGACCAAGCATTATAACTAGTGGCTCCTGATAAGTAGGATTGAGTTGGGGCATCATAACTAGTGACTCCTGTTATGTAGGGTTGGGTTGGGGCACATAAATAGGGGAATAACCTTATTTACATATTAATATCTAAAGTAAATGAAAATAAAATAAAATTTAAATTATTTACTTAAATAATATATTATGTAAATTAGTTGTATGTATCTGGTTTGTATTGTGGATCGTATTGTAAATATAAGAAGAAAAAAAATTAACTAAAAAATCATCGTATCGAGTATATCGGGCTTGTATCAGCCAGATACAGTGGAGTTTTTTTTTTTTTTTTTTCTAGCATACCAGTGCATTCGGTAGCTCCAAATAGGATACATATCAGCTTGTATCGGTCGATACGTATCGATATTATAAACCATAATCTTTATTGAGTAGAAGAATTTGTTGGGGCATGAGAGAGAGTTAATAATGGGGAGAGAAAATGAGAAGTTAAGAGAGAGTATTTATGGCTCCCACATCACAAATCTTAAAATGGAGATCAAAGAGGATGCCACCTAGGCATCCTATTTCTATAGTATATAGTATAGATATGAGGAATGCTAGCCCTACACCAACCCCATGTCCAATTTGCAATGATTAAACTGTTCTCTCATACATAATACATAATGGACAAGTGGTTGGTGGAGGGTGAGAGTAGAAGTTGACTGAGAACTCTCATACATAATACATAATGGACAAGTGGTTGGTGGAGGGTGAGAGTAGAAGTTGACTGAGAATAGGGATAGCACACCTCATATAACATATATACTAGCAAACCACCCTCGTTTTATTGGACAATAAAATGAGATGAAACTAAAAAAATAGGATAGCTATTGTTGTGTTTGATAGCACTTGCTATCGAGCGCTGGGTCATCTAATTGAGAATCCAACAGCCCAAAATTTGATGGCGTGGTGCTAGCCCACCATTTAATGCATGACTAGCCATCAATTTTGAGCCATTGGACGCTAAATCGGACAGCCCAACGCTCAATAGCAACACACGCAATCACTATCCAAAAAAAACATAGGAAATGGTTGTAGAAGAAACTTTAAAACAAACATTAAAAATATAACCACTCACCCACAGATTTTACATCCATGGCCCCCTGTTATTTATATATAGAGTTTTAACTACAAAGAGGAGCTTTGGTTCGACATTAAACAGGGGCTCACCCAAAATATGCCTTGATATGAGTATTTCAAGATTTATTTAAAACAAAAATATCTTTATTTTATAGTTATAATTCCTAAATTACCCCTGCAATACGGCATATTTTGAGGAGCTCTGGTTATCTCTTAATCTGAAGCTCCTACTCATAGTTATATCGCTTCTATATAACTAGAAAATAAAGAAACAATTACATTGACGAGGCTAGATTAATGTCTGCATAAATTATATGATGTAAGAGGTAACTGCAATGTACCTGTTTAACTCAAACGTATAAAGCTTCTAAGCAATTAGTTGACATTAGCATGTTAGATGCTATACCAAAAACATAAAAGTAGAATTCTTGGCACTCGGCAAATTACTGAAAAATCTTTATTGAACAAAATAGGATGAACCATACCATATGCAAAATTTTCCCTTTTTCTATGTCCCTTTTTCCCTGAGATAACAATTAAAATATGATATAAGTGATTAAACCATAAAACTCCTACGTGCCTCGATCCCGTAAAGTATGGTAGGAAAAACGGTCAGAGTGGATCCTGTATATCTACTTCTACTCATACATGTTCCTCTAAATGGTTATAAGCGATCGTTGTTCTATTTAGTTCCCAAACATTTATCCGTTTAATTTCAATTTTGTTATTTTATTGAAAATATTTATATCATACATGTACTGCATAAAATGGTGAAATTTAAGTAATTTTGTGATTCATTGGTAAAATTTTGCTTCTTTACTTCTCCAATGTCTACTAAATGGAAATTGAAATCATGTGAATTTTTTGACCCTTGTAGTTTATCTAATGTGACTGTACAAGTTGTTGTTTGACATTAATTTATCATTTATATTACCCATTTTATGGAAAACGATAAATGGAATTTAGCTTTCAGCTGCATTGAGTAGAAGATGAGACTGTAAATTGGCATAGTGTGCTAGAGAATATTTTGATACGAAATTGTTCTTTTTACGATCAAATGTAGGGGAGAAGATCTGAATCACCGCATACATTTACTCTTGAATTGATTAGCAAGATTTTGTGATTGTTAAAAAAAGAGGCATTGACTTGATTATGGGCACCTACCATGTGGGTGTGTGAGAGAGAGAGAGAGAATGAAAGCTGTGATAATAGAGAATGAAAGCCTCCATCCTACTTAAGTGTGTGTGAGAGAGAGGGGACTAGAGAGAGTGAGTGTAGTAGGGATAGAGATGAGGTAGTGCAGTTAAGGGTTGTGCGGCCTTGGAGTGGTAAGAACACGAGTCCCCCACATAGAGGACCCCACACCTTATATAGATTTAGTTAGAGAGTTCGGACTAAAAAAGAAAAGAAGAATAAAAAAAGAATAGGATTCAGAAAGAAAAAGAAGAAACCCATGAAAAATTTAAAAAAAATATGGTTTTGCTGTTTCTGTTTGGAACCTGGGGACATCAATAGATTAATGATCACTGAGCAGGTGAAAGTCTTTCATGCTACCCAGTTTTTGCTCTATAGTGCAACTAAAAGAAATGGCATCGATCGAATGGAACCCGCCAAAGGTATCATAATTGTTCTAGTTGATGATGGTAATTGTATTAAGGGAAATGCTATTGAGACCGCATAAGGGCCGAGACCTCCAAGACCGTACATAGATGCACGGGATTGCAGGTGGGGCCTACCATGTGAACATAGGCCCCACCTGAAATCCCGTGCATGCATGCACAGTCTCGGCCCTTCTGCGGTCTCAATAGCAAAGTCCTTGTATAATACAATAGAAGGAATGAGTTCCTGTCAGAGTTTTTGTAGGATTAAAAAAGAAAAATTGGAATCTTAAAAAAATGGTTTCCACCTCTACAAGGTACATCTACGAACCACCTCAACGATTTAAGATATCAAAATTTCCTACTGATAATTGTATAAATGGAATGGGATACGTTGAATCCTTAGGGGAGATGAAAACGTGATAGAGAAGTATAATGGGAAGTTAATGGGAGCGAAAAATGAGGAGATGAAAGAGACAAGTTTTGCGGTGGAGCTCTGCTTCATAGCTGAAAAAGGAGCTCCCCTCTTTATTGAAAAGCTGGTGACACGTTTGTAATAATATAGACAAACACCGTGGCAATTTTGTAAAATGCTCTTTTTATAATTACAAGATTGTCACCGTCTTTGGTAAAAGGAGAGCCCCTTTTCTGCAATAAAGCAGAATTTCTCTTTGTATTAAAACTAGAGATGAAAATGCAAAAAAAATGTGGTCCTCTTGTTGGTTTTAGTTTGATAACATGGCCTCACAAGTAAAGCTCCCCTCTTTTGTGTTAAGCGAATGATACTTTTGTAATATAATATGGAGAAAGATAGTAACAGTTTTGTAAAACACTTTTTTTCCATAATTATAAGATTGCTACTCTCATTGATAAAAAGGGGAGCCCTATTTTTGCACCATAAACCAGAGTTCCTCTTTATATTTAAACTAGAGATGAAAATGTGAAAAATTTGTGGATCCCACCGTTTATTTTAGTTTGATAACATGGCCTCACAAGTGAAGCTCCCCTCTTTCTTGGAAAGCCAATGTCACTTTTGTAATATGGAGAAATATAGTGGCAATTTTGCTATACACTTTCTTCCATATTTACAAGATTACCATTGTCATTGGTAAAAAAAGAAGCATTGCTTTTCCACCGAGCAATGCTCCTCTTTGAATTTAAATTGGAGATGAAAATGTGAAAAAATTATGAGTCCCACGGTTGATGCATAGCCTCACAAGTGAATAGGAATCTTATGTGGCATTAAGAAGAAGACATATGTCACATCAATAGAAACACTCTAACTATAGCATATATAAGTAGTAGTATAGATATATGTTTTTGTGACGAGATTCTTAACTTTAATATACATATTCTATAATATAAAGAAATAAGACCTCATCCTCTAATATACCTATTCTATAATATTAAGAAATAAGACCTCATCCCACCAATGGACTCACATTTGAGACCGCACTATCTTCCCTAATCAATAGTCGTCACTCGGTCTCAACGTCCTCCATCTCCCTGCTCGAGCTTTAGTTTTCAAGTACATCGCTTATCCAATGTTGATGAGCATGAATCACACCCATGGGAGATAGGAAAATCCAGAGATGAGTCAGAAGAACCATGAAACCATACCACTAACGAGATCCCATATAGGTCCATCTATATAGTGGAAGGGGTTAGGTGTATTTAAATTTTTTTCTAAATGCATGTAACTATTTAATTTTTTTCCAAATACAAAATTACTATTTGATTTTACTTTACAAATAAAGGTGTACAACATAATTTTCTTTCCATCCGTAAATAACTATTAATTTTTTTTTCTTCTAAAAATCATCTATTATTTTCAGCAATTTGCAAAAGTCTCCCTTTTGTGTTTTATATTTTCACTCATTTACTTTCAAACCTTTTGTAAATGGGTTAAAGTTCTTCTCAAAAATAAAAAAATTACTTAATTTTTAAAAAAGACAACTATAGCTCTCCTAATTTTCGCTTGTTAATTGACAATATTACCATAGCAGACGTGAAGTATGTTGAATCGGCCTATTGGACCAAGAGTTGTAAGCATATCGAAATTAAAGTAAATAGTAGTATATCTGAATTCGTATCAGATTATATATTCGACCGACTATCTGTATTCGACTATCTGATAGATAGTGAAATTGAGTATTCGTATTCGACAACTAATGCAGCCAACAAAGGGAAATCAAATCCAAGCTTCCCTTCCCCTCCCCAACCCCTGTCTTCCTATTAAAATATTCAAATTCAAATAATATTTAAAGTATGTACTTACTTTAATAAAAAAAAATTACCAGAAAGGAAAAAATATATAAATTGTATTCAAAAAGGGCAAAATTATTTTATTCATTTTTTATTTTAAAAACAATAAATTTATGCCTTAGAATTATGTAAAAAAATATATATTAATAAGAGTATTTTAGTCTTGTAAACCTAAAAAAGTATATATTATATAATCCATCGGGTATTTATTGAATGTTATATATCAATATTTGAATTCGTATCTAATATTTATAAATGGATAGCTCAAGTAATATTTGTACTCGCTCCAGATAATTATTTAAGTAAACCAATAATATTTGTATCCGTTGACACCCTTAGTTGGACCAAGTTTGAGTAAATATATGTTCAACCTTACCTGGCTTATTCTTTAAGCTAATTGAAAATAGAAAAAGAAAACTTGAGCTAGTCGTATTTAGGTCGAGTAAGAATAGCTTGAAAATGAATCTAACCCTTTTATAAACAAGTTAACAAGGCAAACCTAACTCGATAAAGGACCCCATGAACCAAACAATCTGCTTAAAATAAACAAAAAAAATTAATTAATTGTATTTCAGTTGAAAATATATTAAAATATTATGTTAGTATTTGAATAAATATATAAAGTTAGATATTGTCACTTGAAGGGACTGGAAATTAGTTAGAAGGGGTCAAGGGAGTCTAAAGTGTCTACTACAAACTTAAGCCAACAATAAATGGGTTGGAAATTTTTTTTTTTAAAAAAGGAACCTGTACAATGGGTCCAAAACCTCAACCCAAACACATGAAATAAGGAGGATTGGTTGATGGGTCTAGGGGTGCAACGAGTCGAACCCAATGAGGGTACCTTCAACCCAAACCTGCATGCCAACCCCTATGTATAATGCAAAATATCTACCTTATTTTATTATTTATTTAAAAGAGGTTAGGAATGCGCGTACAGTTCCAAATGTCTCTTGTTGGGTTAAGTTGGTTTTTGGAGGTATCTTTACTCAAAGCCAGTACTATCAAAACCAGACCGGACCGACCAGTTGAACTGGTAAAACTGGCAACCTAGCTTACCAGGTTGCCTGTTCTTAGAAGGTAGTATTCAGAACTGACCAAATCCGACTGGTTCAACCAGGAAACCAAGTTAAAAACCGGTAGGATCGGCCGAGAAAGGAAAAAAAAAAGGGGGCACAATCGAACCAGGAACCGGCCACTCTGCTGGTTCGAGGCCCAGTCCGATTCTCTGCTCAAAACAAACCCAATCCCTTATACAGTTATACTCCTAGTCTTTTCATTTTCTTTTTTTTGTTTTGGTGGTGAGGGTAGTTCTTTTCTCATATTTTTTCTCTCTAACAACTATCCTCACACCTCATGGTGGAAATACAGCTTTTGGATGTTCTTGGAAGTAACTTTCAGTTGCTCTTTTTGGATGTTTTTGAAAGTACCTTTGATTTGAGCTTTGCAAGTCATTTTTAATTTAATAAATAAATTTTTATGTTGATTAGTTGATGCTTTTATTTTAGATTGTTTATTAATAGATCGTAATACCTTGTGAACAAGGATTTCGGTCCCCAGACACAAGGAGGGATGCTGTCCTGACGATGTGGTCAGTTCATTTTATGTTTAGAGTCACCACTTATTTATTCAGTAGGGATAAGTCTCGTACAATAGATAAGGTCTTGGTCTGCTTGGATGTTTAGGTAAGAGGTTCAGTTAAGATCGGCGAAGGTGTTAGGCACCCCGGCACTTCCGTTATACAACGGTTCCCTACTTACTAGGTTTAAGCTAATTTAAGTCAAGTTTTTGTCAAATGTCGTTTGATTTAGTTTATACTAACCTAAGAAGGGGAAAGCTAAACTAGGGTCGGGCCCGAGTTGGGCTGCCTACATACTCACATTAGGGTGAGATCAGACCGAGCATAGTTCTGACACATGAGCCCGTGTCGAGGCTAAGGGGAGTGTGTTGTGTGCACACTAAGGGTGGCTTAGGGTCTAGTCCTGTAAACTAGGGTTGAGTCGACCGGGTTGATCAAGTGCTTGGTTTGATTAGGCCTGGTGGGCCAAGATTGAAGCCCGGTAGGCCGAGAGGAAGTCCGGTAGACTAGGGGTTAGCCTGGTAGGCCAAGGGTGAGCCTAGTAGGCTTGGGTTTAGCCTAGTAGGCTTGGGTTTAGCCCGGTAGGCTTGAGTTCGGCCCGACAGGCCTAGGGTTAAGTCCATTAGGCTTGAATCGGCCCAGTAGGCCTAAGGTTAAGCCTGGTAGGCTTGGGTTCGGCCCGGTAGGCATAGGGTTAAGCCCGGTAGGCTTGGATCGGCCCAGTAGGCCTAGTTGGAGGTCCAAGTTTGCATTATGGTCCTTGAGTTTATTTTGATGATTTTTAGGGATTTTTCCTAAATTCACAAGTTAAATATGCTAACCATGGTTAAGTCATGTGTTTTAACCATGGTTAGTCCGGATAACCAAGGTAGGGGCATGTTTGAACATTTTCTTGCCCTCTCACGATTTTTGGGAATTTAACCAAGGCTTAAATGGGCTTAATCATGGTTAAACCAAGTGTTAATCATGGTTAAGCTCATCTAACTATGGTTAGGCAATGAACATGACCCAAAAATGATATTTTCTATCATTTTAGAATTTTTAGGAGTTTTAGGGAATTTTCCAATTTTTTCCAAGTTAGTTTGGTGAGTTAACCATGGTTAACTCTCAATCATGGTTGAGTTAACCATGATTGAGGCAAGGTACAGCTTGGTCAGGGTCAGGCTGGACCCCAGGGTCAAGACAAGTCTGGTGGTGGGCCCCAAGAGCTGTGGGCCCACTGTAGGGCCCAAAATGTTTGAAAATCCAATCTGTTGGTGAAGGGATCACCGACAGAAACAGTGGTTTTTGGCCAAATTGAATCCCCTGTAACTCGGGTTAGGTAGAGAGTTAATGGGCCCACAACCTATGGTTTTGAAGCCCTGGATAAGGGGAACATTTTGGGTCTGTGGTGGGCCCCAGCAGATGCCTGGTGTGGGCCCCACAATATGCCAAAGTGGCACTGCCACTTCAATACATAAAATGATGAATGTTGACACTGGTATTGCCGACATTCTGCCTATTTTGCTTTTTTCAAGTTTTAACCTTAGTTAAGCTCAACTAGGGGTCACGGTCCCTTTTGATGAATTGTAGGGGAGATCCTGGGGATCAACCCTAACCTTTGGTTGGGCCATGGGGAGGCTCAGATGGGGCCCCACGATGGTCACAAAAGCAAGCTGCAGGGGTGTCGGTACTGAGTTTATCGACACCCTGGAATTTTTTAGAAAAATCAAAATCCCCCTACAGGGCTACTGCAAGGGAGGAACCAGGGGTTCCCTCATGGCTTGAGGGACCTCCAGACCCTACTAGAGAAGAGCCAAAGGATTGTGCCCTTGGGGGAGGTCCCCCTCACCTATGGAGGTGGGAGAGACCCCCCCCCCCCCCATTGGGGTGTACCTGCAAAACAAAGGAGAAAAGTCCCCTGGAATGAACCAGGGGTTCACATAGGGCTGAAAACAAGTGAAAAAAATGGGTAGGGGGAAGCCCTACCCTACTGGCGTGCTTCCAGACAAGGTGGTGGCCTATGGTGGTGCTCCTCACGGTGGTGGAGCCTGGTGGCGCTGCTGAACGGGCTAAGGAGGTCCCTAGGGGCTATTAGGAGCTGCGAGGGGTGATGGGGAAGAGGACTGAAGCTTCGAAAATGGGCAGGGGTTCAAGTATCAAAATTTTTTTGGATCATTTTGAAGGTGGGGGTGGTCCGTATATATAGAGGACCCCTTTGGGGACACCAAGGGGATTTGTACAGAAGTTGGGAGGTGCTACAGTGGCCGGAGAGGGAGTTGCAGGTGAAAGGAGTGGTGGTGCAGGCGTGCCTGACCTGCACAGGGGGTGGCGTGCTGCGAACTGGAAAAAACCAGGGTGTCGGCAATAGGATTGCTGACACTCCAAAAAATGTGAAAAAAAGATTGTCGGCAATCCTAGTGCCGACATTGTTGGGTTTTGTCCAACAGGCCTTTGGCCCAGGCATGCATGCGCACTTGAGTGGATTTTATGAATTTGGTGTGCCTAGGCTTGGGCCCAGGCCGAGGTTTTGATCCTTATTGGTTTTGTGGACTTGGGGTTAAGAAGCCTTAGGGCTTGAGCCCTAAAAGCCTAGGGCTTATTAGGGCTTAAACTAGGGTTCGATTTTACCTAGGTTTTGGCTAGGCTTCGGCTAGGCATGGCTAGGTTTGGCTAGACTAAGGCTAGGCTTGGCTAGGTTAGGGTTCTACTTAGGGTTTAACTTGGGTTTATCTAGGGTTAGGGTTTAACTAGGGTTTAGGAACTAGGGTTTGCTAGGGTTGAAACCTAGGGTTAAGGGGATTAACCATAGTTACCAAGGGGTGTAAAAATTGGGTGCTTACATACCTCTCCAAATCATTTTTAACAAAAAATTTCATTATTCCATCATTCTCACCCCTCCATCTTTTTAATTTTTTTCTTTCTTTTATTTCTAGCCTAACTAACCCGAGTGCGGAATCGACATCCGACCTACCATTGTGCTTAATTTCATATTTTGCAGGAAAAAAAATCGGATTCAAAAGAAGAATTGTTGAAATAGGGTGATTCTAGACGATGAAAAAACCTTACTTTCAAATGCAATTCTTGGATTTGTGGGGTACATCCTTCATTTAAAGGGCATGTAGAAGTGGAATGGGTATTCTACAGACAGAAGTCACAATGCACGATAGGGTTATCCTAACCCACATGCATGACATAATTTTTAGGTTGTACAAATATCATTAATTCTGCAGATCATCACATACCCAAGATTGTACAATTTCTATCATGCTGGTAATATCATTCCTAAACTTGTGCATTCATTTCTTTCCGTCCTGGTCATGAGCATCGAGGACAGTGTTATCTTTTGTTTGGGGGTGGATGTTCTCCAAAACCTCATGTTTTTCTTCTACTTTACTTTTAAAAGAAAGGCTAACTTTTTGGAGCTTTAGAGACTGTGAAAGCTTCCAGCCTGTCCTGTAGGCCACCTAAGAGGTAGAATTGTGGGTTTTGTAGGTAGGATATCTAGGCTTATTTTATCATTATTTTTTAAAAAAAAATTAAAAAATTAAAAAAATTGTGTTTCTTCAGACTTTTCTAGTACTTTCAAATGTTTTCAAGTATATTTACAATGATTAGACAAAACTAACCGTTAGTCTCCTTATTGAAAAAGATGTCATCTTTTGAAGTTACATGTTAGCTCTTAGTTTAGTACTACTGTGGATTGATACATTTAGAAAGCTCAGATTTAATATAAACTGCAGAAAATCAACATCAGAATCATCCTAAGTTCAGATTCTCAAGAGATCGTAGAAGAATATTTGTGGAGATCTAATCCAGTGAGCTTTTGAGTATTTCATCATTTCAGAGGGTTATACAATAATTCTGAATCACAAGATGATTCACAATTCCTTTTAGCCCGCACTTATTCCATTAAGAGATCTCATTAATTATTGGTTTGATCAGTAAACTCGGAACAACATCAAATATTGGATTATTACGAAAGAACTTTTTCTGTATCCATTCATGACATCGGACATGAGAGTGCAACCCTAGAACATGATTTAGGCCATGTTTGTAACCTCTCAAGCTTTTGGTTTACCTAAATTCTACATCATTAGAAACCCCTTTTGAGCCTCTGATGAAAACCTTTTCTTGTTAACCCATTAATCGAAAACCTTTTCTTGTTAACCCATTAACCAAAAGCCTAATCCAGATAATAAGTATTCGCGACCCTACTTCTGAGAAGGATAAAAGAGTGATTGGTATGGGGTGTACCATGAAAGATAGAAATTGAGAAAGGAAACAAACAAACATGTGGGTTCAAGCTGAAAAGAAATATGGATAAAAAGAAGGCTAAAAAGCAATTGAGCAGTCTCAAAAAGATCGAAAATAGAAAAATGAAAGAAGGAAAAGAAACCGGTGTTACACCCTCAGGAAAAATTAAAAAGAATATTGAGATATCCTCTCAGAACTTTGAATCCCTGTATCCCCTTATTTTTCTAAGCCTATCCTAAGCCTCAATACAACCTATTAAAAGTCCTACTTGATTCTAGGTTAGCACAATCATTGAATGTGGAGAATGGAAAAAGAAAAGCTATAGAGTTTGATCTGACGTTCCCGAGTGACATGATATTCCAATCATGAGATCTTCTAATTTTCTAATGTCCGTCCTTCATGAAAATATATGTGAGATAATTGTCTATTTCTATTAACATATCTCCTCACATATAACTTGAGAGAAAAGAGATAAAACCATTTCTGAGTGATTCATTTCTGAGCGGTATACAAGTGAGAATTGAGGTCGATAAATACAGTCTTAGAGGTGAGCTGAAAATCTTTATTACCAGATAATGATGATGTTGAGCACACACACACGCTGGACCTAACTTTTCTTTATGCTGAGTATCCATCTGTATTCTTGTTGAAACTGACTGACTGAGTTCTAACTTGTAAATATTTTTATATCCTTGAAATAATTTGACAAACAAAGTTTTTTTTTTTTTTTCTGAGTAATGAGAACCAGTGTGGCGCATTTGCCAAGCCCTTTCAAGCTCCATTTTCTTGCACCAATTGCCAAGGACTAGCAATATGCTGGTTGGGCGTTGTGATAATCGCTTAAAAGTGCTTATTTCCACTATTATCCTTGGTAGCATTATCGAACTCTCCTATGAAAAACTTTCATTTTTACAAACTTTTCTACGTAAGAGTTTCCTCTATTGCATAGAACATATTTTTCTGGTCAAAATGGTATATTAGCATGGATTAAACACATTTCTGAAAGTCTAGATACAAAGTTGTTTCGATGAACTCTCATTACATGTTTTTTAACTGTCTCAAGAACCTTGACAAAATGATTCTCAAGAATCGGAGGCCCTAGTTTAGCACCAAAGCCCATTACCAAAGACTAAAGAACCAACGAGCTATACCAGTTAGATGCATGCCAAATGTGGGCTAAGCTAAAAGATCTCAGATTCAGAACGGAGAGCAAGATAGTAGAAGTGTCAATCTCCAAAAAGAGAGACCAAAGTATTAAAAGCCGCATTACAAAACACAAGGTATCAATCTGCTCGGTTGGTGAGACTTATGAGTCATATCACAGACCAGGGTTCAAGAGTCCCGCATCTTTTTTTTTTCTCTATTCCCAAACCCTAATTTCTCTTTGCAAAACCCTAGCTGCCAATCCCATTTCCTCCTAACTCTAGCCGCCAGCTCATTCTCTACAAACCCTAGTTACTCTAAAACCTTAATCTAGCCGTCATCCTCTCCTTAGTCAAAATCCTAGCCGTCCACCTCTTCTAACGTAAAACCTAGCCACCACTTGTCTTTTTTTCCAAACCCTAAAACCCTAGCACCCCACTATATAACCTACACCATCTCTCGCTCTACACCTCACAGTTTTACATCTATCTCACCCTACTTCTCTCACCCCACTACCTCTCTCTCTATCCCACTTACACGATCTCTCTTCTCATATTTTCCTTTTCTTTACTCATCTTAAGTTCTAACCTAACCTAGCTCTCTTCTCAACCCTTTCTCTCCCGCACACCACTTCTTTAACCGTGCTCGGCTAAAGCTTGAATCAATTCGAGAAGAGCTTCAAGCCTAACTTTTCAAGTCCAAGTCGATCTCAAGCTGAGCTCGAGCTCGGCTTGTACACCCTTAACCGCAATCAAGATAGTTAGTTCATTGATATGGATTGTTCAACTTCAATCATGAACCAGATCTTGATCATTATGCATGCATTCATCAATATTCATATAGTAAAAAAAATGGTTGGCTTATTTGGACTTTAGAGTACATAACAAAGGAGAAACTTCAGGTACATGATGTAGAGACCTGAATCTTTTTCATGTCTTTATTACAAGTATTAGGGGTATTATAGTCCTTGTGATGTTTTAATGTTTATGTATTTATATCTAACTAGTATAGTGTGATTAAGGCTTAATCAAACTTGTTAGCGGAGGGATGTCATATCACACCCTAAACTTTAGGAAGCTCTAGTTTTGGCATCGTTTAGAAAGGTATTGGAACCCTTTTCTAGGCTCATGTTTAATGTTTTTCCATATTTTTAGTCTAAGCTAAGTCAAAAGTGGGTTTTCCGATGTTTTGTCTGATGGAATTGCAGATCAGTCAACTTTGGGGATAATTTGGTCCATAAATGAAAGAGAATTTGGAAATTGTAAAATGCCAGAAATGTTCTTTTCGGAAGACGAATCCAATGCAAGTTGAATCGTCGAAATCCGACGAACGAGTCAAAAGTTATGGCCAAAACAGTATAATGGGTCAGAAATCTGCAAAGCACCGATCGCTAGGGATCGATCGGTTCACAACCAATTGCTCGGTCAGAAATAGCGATCGATTGGTCCAAAACCGATCGATTGGTATCTATCAACTGGTCCAAAATTTTGTATAGAAAAAATTTTCAGAGAGTGTGTTTTTGACTGATCGCTCGGTCATAACCACCGGTCGATCGGTTGGCGACCGATCGCTCGGTCATAACCATCGATCGCTCGGTCTTTCGTGTTTTTGCAGAATTTTAGTAAGGGCTTTTAAGTCTTTTGGCTCTCAAACCTTGGGGCTATAAATAGGAGTCTTATTTTGGGGTATTAGAATACTCTACTTATTTCTAACCTAATTTAGCAAAAAGGGAGAGAAAACCTAGGGTTTTGAGAGAGGGTTTCTTTGAGAAGAAGGAGATAACTTGGATTTTGCAAGGAGAGCTTGGAAAGCTTTCCCAAATCACCTCAGTAGCGTTTTGAATCCAAGGGAAGGTTTCTTAAGGTCGATATACTATCCTAATCAACTCTATTTTAATGTTTCGTGAATGTTAATATGATAGAAATGATAGAATGGAGATTAAATGCATTCTTTCCTAAATTTCTATGAAGTAAGCTAATTATGGATGAGAAATGTGGATAGAATGTATGGAGGATGGGAAATGTATGGATGATGAGATTAATATGTGGATGTGAATGGTGAATGGATTGTATGGATGAATTATGGTTTGATGAATGCTTGAAAATGTAGAAGGGCAATGGATTCATATTATGCGTACTCAAGGTGTTTGTTAAAATGCTTGAGAGGATAAATGCTATTATACTCTTATGAAATTGTGGTAAATTGATTATGAGTTGTGCTATGAATTATGATAAGATATGTATGTATGATTGTTTGATAAGTATGTCTAATTACTTGCATGGAAATTGGCAGTCGGGAAGGTAAGAACTTAGAGGAAAATCTCTCAAATCAGGAATTCTCTAACTATTTGGTATGAGACAGTATAGTGGAGTTTCCATGGTGGGAGATCGGAATCTAAGCAATTACCAACTCGAATGTTAATTTCGATACTTAAGCACATCTGCACATGTATGTTAAGATAAGAGTGTCACAAGTCACACATGTGGACCACAAGCATGAGCATGGCATACGTATGACATTCTGAATAAGCATAAGCATGACATGGTCCGTATCCGCCAAAAAGGGCATGTCAACCATTTGATTCTTAAGCATGGTCCATATCCGCCAAGAACGGCATGCCAACCATATGATTTCTTAGACATGGTCCGTATCCGCCAAGAATAGCATGTCACATCATTGTATGATCTGAATAAGCACATAAGCATAAGCATCTCACAAGAACGTGGTCTCATAAGCATAAACAACTCATAAGTGTATTGTCTTCTAAGTCTAAAATTCTCACAAGTACACGAGTCAAGGTGATGATATGATCTATATGCGCACACGTTCTTCCGTACTCTGATTATGTTATTATACTATTGGATATGTTTCTAACTAAGTGCAGTTATATTATTATTAGTGATTGGATTTTATATACACTAAGTACCTTTGTATTCAGTCGGACTTTGTGTTGGCAAGTTTAGAGCAGGAGTACACGGGGAGCCGTGGATTGAGAAAGCTTACATCGAAGAAGGTGGTGAAGGTGAGCCTTCCGAAGAATGAGCCGGAGGCTTGGGTGGCTACACCTATTAGTTTATATTTTGTTTGATGTGAGATTTTTGTAACAGACTGTCAGATGATGTTGCTCATTAGACTTCTTTTTAGTTGTATTTTCAGACCTTATAGTTTATAGTGAGTTGTATATGTTTACCGTAGACTTGTGCTATTTGATTATAGTTGATATATCGGAATTTTGTTATCCTCATTTTTAGAGACTCGTGTAGTAGCCTTGTATGCATAGTTTTTAAGCAGGTTAAGGAAATGTGATGATTCCAAAATCCTATTTTAGCCTTATAGGATTTTGGGGTCGTTACACATGACAGTCTAGGTAGTTGAGAAAGTCACTTCTCTTACTTCCCCATAAGTACCCAACAGATAAAAGGAACTTTTATGATAGGGAATGAGACGTAGAACTTCAAACATAGAAACTGGTGGTTACTATTTCAACTACAATACAGGGAGACACCATTTTCATAACTGTAAGTTCATAAGCCAGAAAAACCATGTGAGAGCTGTACTTGTAGTGTCTCTCCCAACGACTGTGAAATTTAATATGGTGTCCCTCAAAAATTTGTCGGATATCGACCCACCCATCTTGCCCTCCTCCATGTAAGATGTCAATAAATCGGCACCGTCGCGCTCTTCCTTCATACTGGTTGTCTTTTGCTCAGCTCTTCTCATTTTTTCGCGATATATTTGGATATGAAATGATCAAGGGTTCCCCAAGCTCTATTCAATTTCTTCTCTTCCCCAATTCCAAGCCACCTTTGCAACTTGCAATAGCTTTCCGGCACAATGTGTCAGAAAAATAAAGCCTCCTCGACATCATCCAAGGCCTTTGCAAAAGGAACATCCGGAAATTCGAGGGAGAGGCAGCCGGGTCGTAGCCGGTAACCAACATACATGTACTATCAAAAGTGAAGCATTGGAACACATCTTGCAAGTCTACGACTAGGTTTAGCCCGGACACAGCATTGGAACACATCCGTTTATAATTCGGATACGAATTCGGATACTGATGCATCCGATCCGATAAATATCCGTCTGATTATATAATATATATAAATAATATATTTTAAATTTATAAAATTAATATTATCTTTAAAATATATATTTTAAATAAAAAATTATATATTTTTACATTTTTAAATATTAATTTATATTATTTTAATGTTTTTTAAAAATAATCGGATAATCTGGATTCGCATCTGAATCCGGATATTTTAATCGGAGTCGGATACGGATGTCATATTTCACTATCCGCCGGATATTTATCCGAATACGGATATCCAGATATATAATCGGATACGAATTCGGATATACCAATATCCGCTTCATATCCGCTCCATTTGCAGCCCTAGGGATTAGCCCTCTATCTAGCTTGTCGGCGGTAGTTTTAACAAAGAACCAGTGGAATCTTTGGCCGTTGATCAATGCATGGGCAGTCTTCCTTTGGGTTTTCCACAATTGTGAATCAGAATTGAAAATCCCATCCCAAAAACATCAAAGATCTTCTTGAACCCGGACCCTTTTGGGAAACTTGAGAAGTTTGTGCTCATAATGTAGTGCACGTTAGCCGGATCGCTTGTGCTCACCATGTCCATGTTAGCAAACCATGGCCCTTTGAATTCAAATGTGCACCCACTTCATTCTAGAACTTGGGTGCACACGTCATGGATGCTATGTATGTTGAGAAGAAGGCCCGACAGCATTCTGACAAGCGCCAGTTCACCGGGAGCCAATCATTGTGACTCAAAAGACGAAGAAAGAGAAAACATGCAACTGCTAAGAGTATCTCAGGGTAGCCCTTGAAGCTCGTGAACGCCATTACAGCTGCAAATGGACGTATTACTAATCAGCTTCACTACAAGAGAAAACTTAGGCACTAATATATTGTATTTTTCTGCAATTAAGAGATCTGGTTTGTAGTGGGGACAGGTATGATCATATCGGCATTTCATCTGCCTGAGAAATTGCTAAGATTCCAGTCTATCACTTTCTTTTCTCCAACTTCTACAAAGAAAAGATATGTTGAAGTATCAATCATCTCAGCGATGGGCTTTGTTCCAACTGCGAGATGATTGAATGTATCGATTAGCCTCTCAATTGATGCTTTCTCAACATTAAATCTCAGTGGTTGAAGCTTATCTATAGCATGGTTATTAAATCCTTACGATTTGCGATTCAAATCCTACGATTCAATTTGAACCCCAAACAAAACGATTCAAATTGGAGGTGAAAATCTTAATTGGGTAAATCACATTTTATTTGCGATTCAAATCATATGATTCAAGCGATTCGAGCATGTAACCCATTTTACGGACCAATACTTAAAAAATATTTTTTTATTCTTTTGAATTTATAAAAGTACTTTATGTCTTTTAAAAAGAAAGAAGAAACAAGAAAAATCCTGTTACGAACATGCTGAAACCCTTATTTGAGTTTTCTCTTTGTTGCTAACATGCTATGAAATGAAAAAAAAAAAAAAAAAGCAAGAAGAAAAATGATGGAGTTAGATTTTGGAAAAACTTGATAGTTTTTCTTGATAGTTTATTTTATTAGTATTTTAATTTGTACAAGTCTTTTGATACTTGATCTCATACAACATGATTATATCAGTTTACTTTTGTTGATTTATCTTTAATGATATTGAGTTTTTTTTTTTTTTTCATTTTATAGAGTTCATTCGTGTTTTTTATAGTGTATGCAATGAAAAGTTCATTACTTTCTTTTATCAATAGATATAAATGAAATCTTTTGGATGATAGATTATTCTATCTTTCTGATTTATTAAGTAATTTTTTTTAAAAAATTTAAAAATTGATTGAATCTTATGATTTATGATTTGAATCCCGTTTTTAATCGAATCGGTCTTAAAACAATTTTACGATTCAATTACGATTTAACAACCTTGATCTATAGTTCTCCACCATCCTAAAGTTAGAAAAGTTCTTTACTAATTCCACTTTCTATATCACTGTTTTATGGGTTGCCCATGCTAAAGCCTTGTGTACTATCCCCTCTTTTTGGTAATGTAACTTTTTGTTGGGTGTCATCTCACTTGTGGGGCTCACTTTCCTCTATTGCATTCTCCAATTTTCATGCAAAAGGACAAGGATGTAATGGTGGGGCTCACAAGGACTTGTACAAAATATTCCTTATTATATGTTTGCATGAAAAAGGGAGACTGCAATAGGAGGAGAGTGGAGCTAATATTCCCAAAATTAAAACACCTAAGAAAATGAATCTCAACCCTATCTTCGTATAAAAAAAATTTGACAATCTAAGCTTATCAAATATGGAGAAGAGGGATATTAGTCATAAAAAAAATATTTTAATTACTAATAAAATAATAATTTTTCAAATCTTGGGCTTCCGTTAACGCACTGAAATACCCGTCTCGTACGTGTTTTCGATTTCCCACCCAACTCTCGTACACTTGGCATCATTTCTATGGATGCCCAGGACAAGGAGTCGAGCATCTGCTAGAGATAATCCAATGCCTTTCCTATTGAGATCTCTTCCCATACACACACACACATATATATATATATATATATATATATATATATATATATATATAGAGAGAGAGAGAGAGAGAGAGAGAGATTACTCAGATAGAACAAACAATTTATTCTTCTGCCATGGGGTAACTAGCCTTTGACTTATTTATACACGTGGGTAGCGTTTTATTTAGCCTTTTACTTAACATTATCACCACCTAATAAAGAGATTAACTTAGAACAGCCCAAGCTCCTGTCCATAGTTAATCCTAAAGTAAACTACTCATTAACATATCTTTTGATAACCCTAACCATCAAACCATGCTTCATGTGAAGAATTATAGAAGTACTTGGGGATACAGGGTGACCTTCTACCACTTGAACATGATAGTTACTGATCATGGTGGCTGCAACTGACTTCATTTGAATGAAAGCCACCTCCTTACCCATGCAACTCCTGGGTCCTGCATTGAACGCTAAGAACTTGAAGGACGGTTGATGTATGATCCCTCCTTGCGGAGAAATCCATCTCTCAGGCTTGAATTCTAAGCAATCCTTGCCCCATATCGACTCCATTCTTCCCATTGCGTACAAAGAAATTATGATCTTCGACTTTTTACCGATGGGGTGGCCGCTCGGAAGGATGTCCGGAAAGAGAGGGGACTTGGCCTGAAAGGGTCCCGGAGGGAAGAGCCGTAGTGATTCACACAAAGCTCCATGTAGATAAACCAACCTACTTAGCTTTTTTGGATTGAATGACTTTGATTTCTCCTCATCGTTTCCTTGCAAATTAGCCTTGATTTCTTCTAGCAGCTTGGTTTCTACTGATGGGTTCTTAGAGAGAAGCCAGAAAAACCAAGTGAGAGCTGTACTGGTGGTGTCTCTCCCCGCGAAAATCAAAGACAGTATGTTGTCCCTTAGATACTTATCGCTGTACTTATCGTCCTCCATGTAGGGTGTAAGTAAATCCAGTCCCTCTTCCTCTTCATCTTCACTCATTTTCTTTCTTTTGATCACTTCTTCTCGCTTCAGTGAAATGAATTTGGCCATAAAATAATCAAGAGTTTCCCAAGCTCTACTCAATTTTCTTTCTTCCCCAATCCCAAGCCACCTTAGAATTTTCCAATAGCTTGACGGCACGAATAGCCGGAAACATATCGCCTGCTCAACATCGTCGAAGGCCTTTGAAAACGGAACATCTGGGAAATCAATGGAGAGGCAACCAGGGTCGTAGCCGGAAGCCAATACACAAATACTATCAAAGGTGAAGCGTTGGAACACATCTTGCAAGTCCACCACTAGGCTTTGTTTGGACACATGCTCAAGAACTGGGACTAGTCCTCCTTCCACCATATTCCGGTTAGTCTTCTCCAAGAACCGGTGGAATCTGCGGTGGTTGATCCGTGTATGGAGAACATTCCTTTCGATTCTCCACGAATCTGAATCCAAATTTAAAAGCGAAGAATCTCCAAACACATCAAACATCTTCTTGTATTCTTCCCCCTTTGGGTAATTAGATATGTTTGAACTCATGACGTAGTGAACGTTAGCCAGATCAGTCGTGAAAACAAGGTGCATATTAGCAAACCACGGGCCTTTGAATATAAATGTGCTCCCTGCTAGCTTGAATAGTTGGGTGAGATAGTCGTTGAGGTGTTTAAAGTTGTGAACAAGTGCTGGAAGCATTCCAAAGAACGGCCAGCTCCACATGAGCCCTTTATTTCTACTCAAACCACGAAGAAAGAGAAAGCAGACAACCGCAAAGAGTAACTCAAGATAGCCGATGAACGCCATTGGGGCTTTTTTGAGTTTGTAGCTACCACTAATCACATTGTTACTATTTATAGAAGGAAACAGGTAGTTAATTGTTTTTTTTTTTTTTTTTATCTAAAAAAAAGTGGGGGGTTTTGCATATCAGCGGTTAGGTTTTGCCTTAGTTTGCAAATACACTGATATGCATAATAGATTCGTAAATTAACTCAACATTTTTCTAACCCTTACTTCCGTGGACATTCATTTATAACTGTTACTCAAATAAATTTTATGCCCTCATGATATTCCATATCCTCACAAAACCCCTTTTAACTAGCCTTGAACTATGATTAATAAAACCTATGTGGTTATTTAAAAAAAAAACCAAGGTTAGTTAATTTAACTCTAAGGGTTATTGAATCTCAACCACAGTTCCTATAATTGTGGTTAAGAATCACTAACCCTTGGGTTAAAGCATCTACCCTTGGTTTCTAGAACTTTTTTTCTAAAAAAATTAATGTGTCCCCTTTAATTGTGGTTAACATTCACTAACCCTTAGTGTTAAAGCGTCTAACCTTAGTTTTTCGAAAAAAAATAAAAGTGATCTTTTTAACTCCCTTATCCGTGGTTAAGATTCATTAACCCTAAGAGTTAAAGCATCTAACCTTGGGATTTAGATAAAAAAAATATATCACAAGAGTCTAGATTCTTACTCATATAATTGGTTTATTTGGCTTATTTTTTTGGACCGTCCAGTGCCTACTTTTGGATCTTTGTTGAAATCTATCTATAATATAAAAAAATAAGTACAACCTAACCTCTCTCTTTGCTCTCCAATCTTCAATCCGATGAATCCAAGATACAAGTTTTAAGGATGCCACTTGGCACCCTTCTTTAACTCAACCAGCCGTTAACTAATATTTCTCTCTCACACGTTTCCTTCTCAATTCAAAAACTATTTGAAGGATTTTAGGAGATTGTGGTCCTCTATTTTCTCACAGGGTGTGTAGAAACATGTCCATCTCCTCACTTTTTTCTCTCATGTATCTCATATTCATTTTTTCTCTTTCTCAAAGGACACGAACTCTTCCCTAGTCCTCTCACGTTTGTCTCAACTGTTTTTTTTTTTTACGTTATTATCTTTTCAATTTTTTTTACTTTAGTGCATTGCACCGGGGCTTTGCTAGTTATATATACGTAGGATGGCAATTTCTGACCCAACCCATCAACCCGCTCAACCTGAAGCCATGGGTTTTGGATTGATGTTTTGGACCTTGGATTCGAGTTTGAATTTGGTTTCTCAATCCGCTTACAATTGGGTTGGATCCTTGATCAAAGTTGTGGATTTTAGTAGGACGAATGTAGTTAAGTGGATCAAAGCATTATGAATCCACTACGCGCAGGACCAATCCCCATTTTTCGCCCATCACACTGTCCCGTCATTCACCTAGCTAGCACATATATTGAATCAGAAATATCAATATTTGTATTTTTATTCGATTATAAGCTGATAGTAAAAGTATTGTTCGAATTGGCTCTACGGCCTATCTATTCAGATTATTAATCTGAGCAAATAAATTCGGACGGGGTATCTATTGATACCCCTATTACATAGGGTTGCATTGGGTGGTTGGTGGACATTTTACTATCTGAGCAAATAAATTCGGACGGGGTATCTATTGATACCCCTATTACATAGGGTTGCATTGGGTGGTTGGTGGACATTTTACCATTGATACCCCTATTACATAGGGTTGCATTGGGTGGTTGGTGGACATTTTACTATCTGAGCAAATAAATTCGCACGGGGTATCTATTGATACTCCTATTACATAGGGTTGCATTTGGTGGTTGGTGGACATTTTACCATCTATCCTTAATTTGGATGAAGGAGATTTTATCATCACAACCGTGATCGGCAACATGAGTTAACTCGCTATTCACTCTATTCAAAGGGCCTCTTCATTAAATGCTTAATGTGACTTATTTCAAAACATTATATAACAAACGTCATCCATTATCAATCTTCATTGAATGCATAAATTTTACGTAATTGAAACTACTATTCTGTATTTTATTTTCAATTAGAACTACTATTGTGATTGTTGCATATAGGGTCATTTAATATGGTCGTATAGGAGTCACATGCAAAAGAAGATGGGTGTGCCACCATTAACTGGGTGATGCCTCTCTCTCCACAACGTGTACTTTTTTAGGGAAAAACTATTACCTTTTCCCCAAACCTAACAACCCTCATGTCTACGTAATGAAAAAAAAACATATGCACGCCAAAATTTACGCATGCCTACATCTATCCACTCTTGCCAATATAAAATAAGAATGCAAGAATGAGATACAACTTTATCCAACACCCCGAAAACCAGCTTCCAAGATACAAGAATATCACTCTCGTAGAAATCCATCAAGCTTGGAATAAATCCCCAAGAGAAATGAGCAAAAAAAAAAAACCCGTTTCTATAGACAAGAAACCTCCAAAGAGAAAGATGACCATTTTTCTCAAAATAATTTAAGTGTGAAGATCAAAGGACGCAAAAACTTCTCACTCACTCAAAACGTATTGTTTCTAGCTGCCTCATTTTTTCTTCTTTGATAATGCTCCCAAAGAAAGAAATACTTCCTTAAAATTTCTTTATGACAAGTCATAAAGACCACATACCAAGATGGTAACTTTTCAACCACCCTTCAACATACATTGAAATAGGCTTAGATGCAGTGTTTTGAAAATTGGACCGGCCCATTGAACTGGTAAAATGGAAATCAGCTATCTATCGATTCCCAGAATCATAATACCAAACCCTTTTCAAAGTTGCCCAAAAACCGATGAAAATCGAATGAACCGGAAAAATTGGAAGAACTTGCTAAAAAAATGGAAACAATAGGTTTTTAATAATAGAAGGACATGGTTGAATTAATTAAACCAGTCGAATAAGAGGAAGACAGAGTTTGATTTTTGGGGGCTGATAGTGAAAAAGTTGACAAATAAGTCACCCATACTGTCACTCTACAGAACCCTAGGGGGTGATAGTGCACAAGTCGACAGCCTTATTGTCACTCTACATAGGTTATGTACATGAGATTTTCGGTTCAATTATGAAAACATTGTTTTGATGTCTTTGTTAACTTATCATATTACTGTGGGCACGGGATTTCACTCCCTCGGGAAAATGTGTCTCACGGGAAATTGAGTCACCACCTATTAATTCAGAATGGATAAGTCCCCGAGAAATGTTGAATAAGGCTTGGTCTGCGATCAAGGATCGGGGTAAGAGGTTTGGTTAAGTTCGGGGAGGGGGTTAGGCACCCCGACACTTCCACACTTGGTGGTTCCCTACTTACTAGGTTTAAGCCAAAATTAGTTTCAATATTAATCGAATGTCATTTAGTGTTTAAGTTAATACTAACTGGAAGAAAGTAAAAGCTAACTAGGGTCGGGCCCGTGTTGGGCTGCCTACGTACTCACATTGGGGTGAGATCAGACCGAGCGTAGTTCTAGTACTTGAGCCTGTGCTAAGGCGAGGGGGAGTGTGTGTGTGTGCACCAAAAGGCGGCTAATGGACCTAATCCGGTAGATTAGGGTTTTGCTTGACCGAGGTTGGTCAATGTGTAAGGTGATGGGCCCGGTAGGCCACGGGGTAGTCCGGTAGACTAGGGTGAGGCCCAGTAGGCCGAGAATGAAGCCCGGTAGGCCTAGGATGAAGCTCGGAGGCAAAGGTGTGTGTTAACCGAGGATTAGGGTTGCTAACCGGGGTTAAACGGGTGTTAATCATGGTTAGGGTTGCTAACCAGGGCTAAAGAAGTCCAAGAGTTGATATTTTTGGTCTTTTGCATTTTTATGAGTTTTTAGGGATTTTTCCATATTTTTTGTGGGGTTAAGTAGTGCTTAACCATGGTTAAAAGTTAACCGGGGGCCACTTTAACCATGGTTAAGGGTCAAGGTCAGTCAAAAGTGGGCCCAAAGGTATGACAGGGCCTAGAGTGGCCTCCTACCAGGTTTGGGCCCTTTACAAAGCCCAAAATCAAAAAATTTCAAAATGGAGGTAATCCTCTCCAATTTTTTAACTAGGGTTTGTAGGGTTCTAACTGCAGTTAGGGAACATGTATGGAAAGCCTGAAGTGCCATATTTCAAATGGACCAGGTGGCAGCCTCTGAATAGGCCAAGTGTGGGCCCCACAAGGGCCCAAAGTTAACAAAGACAGACCCTGTAAGGTCGGCAGTTCAACTGCCGACACCCTGAACAGGTTTTAACCTGAGTTTAGGGCACTGGTAACTGGGGTTAACCTTTGAGTTAGGCCTTGAAATTTTGCAGGGAGCTAGAGGGGGTCAAGGGCTTTCCAGCAAGCCTGGGGTGGCCCCCAGAGCACTTGGCATGTGGGCCCCACAAGGGTCCAAAATCTGGTAAAAACAGGCCCATTATGTTGGTAAACAAAATGAGGACAGAGGGTTTTTAGGCTAATTTTAGAGGGTCAGTAATGCAATTACCGACCACTAACAGTTTCTGCAAAAAAATAGTTTTTCTCTACTGTTGGCTATACAAACAAGGGTCTATGGGTTCCCTCATGGCCTGAGGGACCCCTAGACCCTATGTGGAGTGTCCAAGCATTGGTGAGGGTCTTGAACCTGAGTCTAGCCTCTAGGGGGTCCCCTACACCTATGGTGAAGATGGGGGGAACCCCTGTCTTTGGCTGGAAAACCATCCTATTTTAAAAGCAAGAATAAATGACCCCCTGGAATGGGACCAGGGGATCTTACAATGCTTGTAAATCAGAAGAGAGAGGGGAGAGGGCAGCTACCCCTTTGCACAGTGGCTGTTAATAGCAGTGGTGGAGCACTAGGGTAGTGGTGGCTTGGAGCAATCCTTGAGGAGTCTAGGATCTAAGGGAGAGCTGGAGGTTGGTGATGAACTGGTTTGAGTTCAACAGGGTTGGATGTCAAAAACAGCCTCTCTTTGCATGGGGGTGGTCTTGGATTTTGTAGAAAAGGAAGGGGAGGAATTAAAGAGGTTGGAGGTGAGTCATGGTGAAGGTCCCAAGTGACTGGGGTGGCTGCAGGGGAGCCTGCATACGCTAAACCTGCAAATCCAGGAATGTCGGTAATTGAATTACCTCCATTCCAAAATCAGGCTAAATTGGAATGTAGGTAATTGGATTACCGACATTATGAGTTTATTGCTATTTTGGGCCAGGCCCAATCTCACTTGGGCCAAAAGGAAGGTGGGCAGCTATTTCGGGCATTTCCCGCCCATTTCGGTTTTGGGGGTTGTGGGTCTCACCTATGTGATCCTCATGGGTTGAGGTGGGCCCAAGTGAGGGCCCTAAAAGCTATGGGCTTTAAGGTTTTGTGCTTTTGGGACTTTTAAATGGGCCTTGAGCCCAAGAGGGTTTACCTAGGGTTTTAAGGTTAGGGCTCACCTAGGGCTTTGTCTAGGGTCCCATTAGGGTTTGTCCTATTGCAATGGGCCTTGAGCCCAAGGCTTTAGGTCCTAGGTCTTAGTGTTTAGGCCCTAGGGTTTGGTCTACAGGAAATGGGCTTTGAGCCTAGATGGGTTTAGGCCCGGAGGGGGTGTAAAAATTGGGTGCTTACAGCTGCCCCTCTTTGCCGGAGAGGGCCAGGATGACAGTTGAAGGGCAAAGACTGGAATCATCCTATTTTTACGCCGGGAAGGATTGAGATGAATGATAAGATGTATGCCTGCTATGCATATGGTGAGTGCAGTGAAGTGATGAAGACCATTGCTAGGGAATAGCGAATAGCTGGGGGATGAAAGATAGATGCAGAGATGGCGTAGCGTAGAGGCATTTGCCCAAAGCAAGGTGTCGCTTAGAAGCGGCGAGGGGATTGATTGAAATGGTTTTTCCCTGAGGATATTAACCAAGTCGGTCGGGAGACACACGGGGTGTCAGGAACACACGGAGTGTTGGGAACACACATGGTGTTAGACATGCGAGGTGTCGGCATATTGACTCGGCGTCACATGGAGACCTGGGATGTCGAGAACATACGGGGACGTCTCAGAGGGGACATGCGGTGAGTATTGGAGACTCGGATGTCGAGATACGCGGGGGTGCCGCGAAGGGACTTGCGATGAGTGTCGGAGACTCGGATGTCGAGATCACACGGGAGTGTCTCTGAGAGGACATGCAGTGAGTGTCGGAGACTCGGATGTCAAAATCTGCGAGGGTGCCCCGGAGGGGACATGCGGTGAGTGTCAGAGACTCGGATGTCAAAGATATGTGGGGGTGCCGCGGAATGTACTCTGTCAAGGTACAAGAAGGATGGTGCATCCTGTCAAGATGCACAAAAGGGTGATGTACGCTGTAAAGGTACACACCGAGAGTTTTGAATGGTATACACTGTTAAGATATACCAAACGGATGGTGTACACTGTAAAGATACACAAGGGAGGCAAATGATGCCGGATTTGATTTTGATATGGCCGAGAGGTGTTGAAGTTAGATCATGTTGGATGATGCTGAATTGTTTGGTCATGCAAGGTATGACGCTATGCAAGTGATGTCATGCAAGGGATAAGGCTAGGATGCTTTCCCATGACTCCGCTGACTGCTTCTTGCTGGGGAGATGTGGAAGCTGTTCCTTCTGCTTGTCTTGCCGAGGCTGCTTTGGTGCAGGTTGGTTCATGCGGATTTTGAAAACAAAGACTTTTGTAAAAGATTTTTTATTTTGACAAAATATGCTTTGTTAGCTTTCAGATTTGCCAGTAAATTGCCTAAGGTTAGGGCTTTAAAGGCGATTGTAGGTTTCCCTTCACTCTCGGGGAGTAGAGTTTGACTCAGAGCATAATGTTGTTGGGGATAGACGAGTTTGCTCATGCTGGAGAAATAGTTTTCTGCCAGGTTTCGGAAGCTAACTGGACTCTTGCTGGGGAGAGTGATGCTGAGGGCTGTCGGAAGCTGTTGTTAAGGGATCCGTTGGGGATTGGAGACTGTTGTGGCCTGTTGTTTGGGTCTACCGGGGAGTAGGTCTTTGTTGTGGACTAATGGCTGGGGAGTAGGTCTCTGTTGTAGACTACTACCGGGGAATCTTCTGTTGGGGATATGTCCTGAAGTAACACATCCGCTAGGGGGGTTCCCTATTAGAATCTCTGCTGAGGATACTGGCCTGTCAAGAGATGCTGACTGTTGAGGGTGACTGGGGAGTTCGATGAGCCTGGTTGCTGTCCGATTATGTTGGCAAACTAGTTTTCAGCTGTTTCTTTCTTTTTTACCCTTGGAATGACCAAGTTATGGGGTTCGCATGATTTTTGCGCAAATGAAGTCGTTGCCGGTTTTTCTCATGCCTGCGAAGCTGATTGATTTTGTCCTTTTTTTGCCTCTAGCCGCAAGACTAGGTCTGGGCATCGCTTAATTTTTGCGCAATGAGGCCGTTGCCGATTTTCCTCATGTCCGCGACTGGCTGGGGAAGCCTGTGGTTTGCTGGGGAAAGAGGTATGCTCCTTTCATTGCCCAGAACTGCATTCCTATGGGGATTGTACTCCGTTGAGGATATAGATGTGATATTACACTTGCACTCATAGTTTCTAAGGGATTTAGGAGGACTTAGAGTGGGACAAAACGTAGCCTGGGGTACCGATGTTTGGGACACCCTGGAATTGTTTCTTTTTTTTACTGCAGTTGGCTTGCGTGGGGATCTTCTGCTGGAGACTTGTGCCGGGGATCTTCAGCTAGAGACTGAAGTGTTTTTTTTAACTCCCCTGGGAAATTTTCCTCTCTAGTAGAGGTTGACTTCTGGGGATTTTCCCTGCCTGAGGGATTCTTCTATGAAGAATTTGTTTCCACCGGGGAGAGACTGATTCTGTTGGGGGAAAAACCCGGGGATTGTTTTTCTCAGGAAATTCCTGACTTGGAGAATGTTTCGACTTCTATTTTGGGTTTTCTTTGATGGAAATTTTGTACCTTTGGTGTCGATTCCGTCGGGGGAGTTGGGAGAGTTTGTTTCTGCTTGGGGAGAGTTGATGATTCCTTTCGAAGGAAGACTCTGCTTGGGGAGAGTTTTGGGGAATGGTTATCCCTTTTTAACCGCACCTGATTTTGTCAGGCTGCCTACCGTACCCTTTGTAGGATCAGGTTATGACGTAGTTCAGGCTTGTGCCACAGATTGGCGAGGGAGGGTGTCCCTGAAAAGTTGTAATGAAAGAAAGGCTATCAGGTTCAAAGGGCTAACTAGCGGATTTTCATTGATTTGTAAACGGGTTACACTAAATAGGGATAAAGAGTGTGCCAAGGATGGACTCCTGTCATTTCCCTAAGATTTTACGAGTACAAAGCGCCTATCTGATTTAGATCCTAAGCGTAGTATCATTTGACTTTATCCATGTTGACGGGCTCGGGGAGGTCTTCGTCATCCATACGTCCGAGCTGAAGGGCACCGCCTGAGAATTTGTCTCGGACGATGTATGGACCTTCGTAATTTGGAGTAAATTTGCCCCTAGGATCAGGGTGGTTTGGCAACACTTTTCGGAGAACCAGGTCACTGACTTCAACGCTGCGAGGCTTGACTCTTTTGTTGAATGCTCTTGCCATATGCCTCTGATAGGCTTGAGAATGATTGATGGCTTTCAGTGGTCGCTCTTCAATCAAGTTCAGCTGTTCAAACTGGGTCTGTACACATTCTAATTCTGAAACTTCTACTTCCATTAACACCCAGAGTGATGGAATCTCTATTTCGATGGGGAGGACTACTTCCATACCATAGGCCAGAGAGAAGGGCGTTGCCCCTGTCGAAGTTCTGATGGACATTCTGTAGGCCATGAGTGCGTATGGGAGCATCTCATGCCATGCAGGGTAATTGGTTGCCATCTTTTCGATGATCTTCTTCAGGTTCTTGTTGGCTGCTTCCACTACACCTTTAGTTTGAGGCCTGTATGGAGTGGAGTTGTGATTCTGTACCTTGAATTTCTGGCAGAGATCTGTCATCCCCTTGTTGCAGAAGTTAATAGCATTGTCTGTCACAATCTCCAATGGAACACCGTATCGGCAGATGATATCCTTTCTCAGAAAGCGCTGAACCATGGAGGCTGTCACATTGGCATAAGAGGCTGCCTCGACCCATTTTGTAAAGTAATCGATTGCAACTAGGATGAATCGATGACAGTTAGATGCTTTCGGAGCTATGGGTCCGATGAAGTCGATGCCCCAAGCAGAGAATGGCCAAGGAGCAATCAAATTATGCAGCCTTGTCGGCAGTGCATTGACCCTGTCGGTGTAGATTTGGCACTGGTGGCACTTCTGTACATGCTTGCAACAGTCATCTTCCATGGTGGACCAGTAGTAGCCTAACCTGAGAATTTTCTTGGAGAGCATCAACCCGTTCATGTGTGGGCCGCAGGTTCCTCCGTGAACCTCTTTGACTACCTGTGCTGCTTCACTGGTGTCTAGGCATCTGAGCCAAATCAAGTTCAGTGATTTCTTGTACAAGACTTCCCCTGACAGGACGAACTGAATAGCCAGCCTTCGGATTGCCCGGCGATCTGTTTTGGTAGCATCGAGAGGGAAGGTCTCGTCCTCGAGGTACTGCTTAATGTCTGTATACCAAGGCTCGTTGTCCGTGACTGCATCTAGTTCGAGACAGTAAGCAGGCTGATCCTGTTGCTGAATTTCAATCGGCCAGAGCATGATGCCCCTGGGGATCTGAACCATGGAGGCAAGAGTGGCCAGTGCATCAGCGAATCTGTTATGATTCCGGGATCTGTGACTGAATGTGATTCTCCTGAACTGAGTAATCAGCAAGTTGAGGTAGGCTAAGTATGGGACCAGCCTGGCTTCTCGGATGGCCCAAGATTCGTTTGCCTGACAGATCACCAAAGATGAGTCACCGTAGACGTCTATCTTCTCGATTCCGATGCCCAGGGCTTCTTTCAGACCTGCTATACATGCCTCGTACTCCGCTTCGTTGTTGGAGCATTTGAACTTTAGTTTGACTGAGATAGGGAGGTATGCTCTCTTAGGTGAGATCAGGACTGCTCCTGTACCGTTCCCGTGATTGTTGGCAGCTCCGTCAAAGTATAACTCTTAGTCGGAGTACTCTTGCTCGTCTGCTTCTGTGTACATGATGGCTTCATCTGGAAACTGATCATGTACATACACGTAGTCCTGGGTTGGACTGTGGGCGAGGTGATCTGCTATCGCCTCCCCCTTGATTGACTTCTGCGTTATGTACGTGATGTCGAATTCAGACAACATCATAAGCCATCGGGTAGTCCTTCCGATGGTGGCTGGCTTTTCCAGTAGATACTTCAGCGGATCCATCCGGGAGATCAGGATTACTGGGTAGGAAAGCAGGTAGTGCCGAAGACGCTGAGTAGCCCAGACCAGTGCCAGGCATGTCTTCTCGAGAGGGATGTACCGCTCTTCGTACTCCAGCAGGCGTTTACTGATGTAGTAGATGGTTTGCTCTGTTCTGCCTGTCTCATCATGTTGTGTCAGGATGCACCTCATGGAGGTTTCTTGCACGGAGATATAGAGTAGTAGGGGCCGTCCTGGTGTAGGAGGCACTAGTACTGGAGGATTGAGAAGATACTGCTTTATCCTGTCAAAGGCCTCTTTACATTCTGCTGTCCAGACAGTCGGTGTATTCTTCCGGAGAAGCTTGAAGATCGGCTTACAGATCGGAGTTAGCTGAGAGATGAACCAACTAATGTACTGAATTCTGCCCAGGAAACCGTGGATCTCCTTTTCAGTTTGGGGTGCTGGCATTTCGATGATAGCTCTGGATTTAGCTGGATCGATCTCAATGCCTCTTTTGCTGACGATGAAGCCAAGGAGTTTTCCTGATGAGGCTCCGAAGACGCATTTGGCCGGATTCAGTCTCAGGTCGTACTCTCTGAGTCTGTCACAGAGTCTTTTCAGATCTTCTGGGTGCTGGCAGGCAGTCGGAGATTTGACGATCATGTCATCCACATAGATTTCATCTATCTTGTGGATCATGTCATGGAAAAGAGCTGTCATGGCCCTCTGATAGGTTGCCCCTGCATTCTTGAGTCTGAAAGACATGACCTTGTAGCAGTATGTGCCCCAAGGTGTTATGAAGGAGGTTTTCTCCATGTCTTCCTCTGCCATCCTGATCTGGTTGTATCCTGAGAAACCATCCATGAATGAGAGAGTCTCGTGCCCTGCAGTGTTGTCGACAGGATGTCGATGTGCGGGAGAGGGAAGTTGTCCTTGGGACTGGCCTTGTTCAAGTTCTGGTAGTCGATGCACATCCGGACTTTGCCGTCCTTTTTGGGTACTGGCACAATGTTGGCCAATCACTTGGGGTAGTTTGCTACTACCAAGAAGCCTGCACTGATCTGCTTTTCCACCTCTTCCTTGACCTTCTATGACCATTTGGGCCTCATCCGTCTCAGTTTCTGCTTAATTGGTCTGACGTCAGGGTTCAAGGACAATCTGTGTACCACCAAGGCTGGGTCTAGGCCGGGCATGTCTGCGTATGACCAGGCAAAGACGTCACTGTACCTCTTTAGGAAGCTGATCATGTCTGCTTTCTGCTGCAGACTCATGGTCATGCCAATCTTGACTAGCTGAGGTTTGTCTGCGGAACCCAGGTTGACTGTCTCTGTGCCCTCAATGTTGGACTGAAAAAGCCCTTCACTGTGTTCAAGGAGGTCCAGTATCTCCTGAAGCGGTTCCTCATCCTGCTCTGCTTCCTGCTCTGAGTCATACTCAACTTCTGCAAGCTCAAGGAGGGTTTCAGTGGTAGCCTTGTCAAAGGCGTTTTCCTGGCAAATCATTAAGCTTAGTTTAGCATGCTGATGATTTTATGTTTTATGTTGGCTTCAGGACACTAGGCCTTCCAGGGGAAGAGTCCGTGTGATTTTGTCATCAGCCAATGCAAATGGTTTTTTTAGAAAACATGTTTTGAGTCAAAAATTCCAGATTTATATTGATAAAAAGTGGACTGTTTACAAAATTGACTTGACAAAAAGAGGCCTACAGATGGCCAAAACTTTGGATTTTGCAATGTGAGCAAAAGAGAGATAGATTGAGGAGAAGGAGGAGGATGATGCTTGATCACTGCTCGTTCGAACCAACCTTCCCTGCACTGTGCTTGCCTCGGCCCTGAGCGGCCTCGACGGTAAGAGCCTCGATCCACCAACGGATCAGTGGTCGGCGACTGCAGGATGCTTCTGTGATGTTAGAGAGGGTGCAAACCTGTTATCCCGCTGAATATTCTGCTTCTGATTCTGCATCTCTGATAGCTCTCTCTTCGAACATCTGGGCGACGCTGAAGACTTCCGGTTCTAGAATCCCTGAAGATTCTGTGCTGGGTTGGGGATAAGGTAGGTTTAGCAATTGGTGCAAGGGAAGTTTCTAGGTTGGTTTCAAAAATTTCCACAGGGAAGCTCACAGAAATATGGGGTCGGGGCTCGGGTTTCACCGACTGTTTGCTCTTCCGGGTTAGTTTTGAGAGATAGTCCTCGTACCGGGGCTTGTATCCCAGCCCGAACGGTGAAGTATAGCGAGGGGGTACGTATGTCTTCTTCATGCCCTAATTCCTGGCCCCGAGGCCCTCTCCTGGCAGGTAATTCATACGAGCCATCATTTTGACAAATGGCAGTACTACTTACTTGCAGAGCTCTTCCACCTGGGAGATTGAGCTGACTTGTTCGAACTGGAAGGATATGAAGGCTGAACCCTACCCCAGCTCCTGGATGTCCCCTAACAAACTTGCCAACTCCTCCGACGGCACAGTGACTAAATGGTCAACCTGAATGAATTTGATCCTCTGATGCAGGGAGGAGGGAATAGCTCCGGCCGTATGGATCCATGGTCTTCCCAAGAGCAAGGTGAATGAGGCTGGCACATTCACGACCTGGAAGTTTTTTATAAACTGCGCCGGTCCGACCCTGATGGTTAAGTCTATGTGCCCCAGATTCTGCCTGGTGGTATTGTCAAAGGCTCTGATGGTCATCGGGCGCTTCTTGACTTGGCTGAGATCCAAACCCAGGCTCTGTAGAGTAGACAATGTATAAACGTTCAGGTCGGAGCCGTTGTCGATGAAAACTGAGGAAAGAGTTCTGTCCATGAACTGAACTGTAATGTAGAGGGCCCGGGTGTGATCCCTGTCTCTATCGGGTATCTCTTCTTCTGTGAAAGAGATGATCCTCGACTCAAGTACCTGCTCTACCATCTGCCCCAATTTCTCAGGCGAGATGTCCGGTGTGACATGAGCATTGTTGAATACCCGCAGGAGCTGCTTCCTGTGATTTTCTGAAGTCAAGAGGAGGCCGAGAATAGAGATCTGCGCTTGAGTCTTACCCAACTGCTGGGTGATGTTGAACTCTTCTGCCTCCTCAAGGATTTTCAATAGAAGAGCTGAATTTGCTGCCTCTTTCTTTGGGTCTGACAACCCTGCCTTGTCCTTTGCTTTCTCTTTTACCGGCTCCACTGCTGGAGGCTGGTACACCCGATAGGATCGGGTGAGATTGGCTATGTACTCGCTTTCCAAGATGAGAGAGCGAGGGATGGGTACATTATTTAGGCTGAAAGGCTCAGACGGGATGTAGGGGATCTTGACTGGGCCAGAAGATGTGGAGGCTTGAGCGGAGGCTGTGGGCCAATTGGCAGGACAGGGAATAGTGTAGACAATTTACTCTCTGTCAGGTTCAAGAGCGGGAAATTATGTTGGGGCCTGGATACTTGACTGAGGGAGAGGGATTATGACCGGTGGTCGGTATGAGGGCCTGATGATGCCACCATGTACAGCGGGTGTGCAAGGTCTAGGATGCCCTGCCCCGAGCTCTACCCACTCAATGAAATTGACTTGGTTGTTGTGTGGAGGCAATGGCATCTGGTTGATGCTGGTATTATCGGGAGTCAGCTCAACCCTGCCTGTATCCAAAAGATCCTAGATAGCGCACTTTAGGCCAATGTAGAAATCTGTTGCATAGCCTAGGCCTCGGTGAAAGGCGCAGTGTTGGTTAGCATCATAATTTTTACCATGTTTGTCAGGTGGAAGGAGAGAGGTAGGGCCTCTCAGTTCGAGAAGACCCTGTTTGGTTAGGAAGTCAAGGAGTTGACTGAGGGTATAGGGGAGAGGAGTAAATTTTCTAAGGGGACGAGGTTGCTCCTGATTTTGTTTAGTAGGCCGGGTGTTCCCTGGTGCTGGCTTTTACTACGTGGCCGGAGCCGATAGTCTGATAGGTGCTGCTGAAGCCACCAAATTAACATTCTCTTTTCTTGTCTGATCACGGGGACCACTGTTCCTACTTGTAGAAGCTGCTGCTGCTCTCGGAGGATCGAGCCCAAGACTGGAATGGATGGCTCTACTCTGTATCGTTGTCTCAATACGGGCACCTGTCTTGACAATGGTGCCAAAGTCTACAACTGGTAGAGTGACCATCAGGGTCGAGTAGGGCTGTTTTAGAGTGCCCATAAAGATGCTTGCCAGGTCCTCCTTGGGGATAGGAGTGGAGACTTTTGCAGCCATCGCCCTCTAGCGGGAGGCGTATTCCAAGAATGTTTCGTTATTCCGCTGGCTCATCTGTTCCAGTTGGCTCCGCTGAGGTCGAAGCTCTTGGTTGAAGGAGTACTGCTCCACGAACATGTCCATGGCGTCCTGCTAGGTCTTGACTCTCTGTTTGTCAATAGACATCCACCAGGTAAGGGCTGCCCCCTTCAGACTCTTCTGGAAGTATTGGATCAACAGCGGCTGATTCTTGTTGTATAGGAGCATGTCCCCCAGGTATATCTGTAGGTGTTGTCTCGGACAGCCGGAGCTGTCATGTTTGTCAAAGTTTCGGACTTTGAAGCCTGGGGGAACAACATCCCCAGATGAGAATGTCAGATCCTCTAGAGATAAAGTGGGATTAGCAGATGCCGCTCTCATTCTTCTCATCTCATCCTTCATCTGCTTGATCTCGTCTTGCAAGGATGGTGTAGGGTCGGATGAAGATGGCCTATCCTGGTGGACGTGCGAGGCCTTGGGTTGTTCCTCATACTTATCAAACTCCGCTTCTCCTCCGCTTGTTGCGGGTCTGGGATTAGGAATGAAGATTGAGATAGGCTGATGTGGCTCTGGACGAGGCTGATCAGGGTTTTCTATAGGGATCCGGTCAGAGGGTTCTCTGATTCGGGCACCAAGTAGAATGTTCAGGGATTCCAGGACTCCGTCTAGCTTGTTTTGCATAGCAACAATATCACTGTCATACAACTGTACAAGCTCATCGATTCTCTGTTGATGATCCGATGGTTCTACCATTGCTTCTGAGCTGCTCTTAGATGGAGGCCTATAGGGTACTAGCTCCGTGACTGGAATCGGTTAGAACTGCTTCTGCGACGTCTGCGAGAATCGCAGTCATAGAACGAGTCATGGGTCGGCTCATGAAAACTGAAAAGATGCAACGATTAACCATGAATATGCATGAAGACAAGAGAGATGATGCTAGAAAAAAGATTTTCCATTGATGCATGGGAATGGTGCGGTGAGTACAAGACTGTGTGACTCAAAGAAAGAAAAAAAGACTCGATCCTAGGCAGGCCCATCTGGGATCGCAAAGTCAAGTGGTCGACGGATGCCCTCGAGGTCCATGATCTGCTGTTAGAGCGATGTGACCTCAACCTCCATATTGGTGAGAGACTCCGTAGCGCCGTACATCCGGTATCCAAACTGTCGGATACGGTCAGTCATCTCTGCCTTTGCACTATCAAGCTGCTCCTGATAGAAGTGCAACACTGTGCTCGAAGAACGGCTGTCTCTTTGGCATCACCTCTCCGTTTCTTCTGGTAAGAACATACTGTTTGTTCGAGGTGCTGGACCTGCTCTTGTCTGGCCTGGGTTCATGGTCCCGTTCCGCTTCTTGTAGCCTAAATGCCTGCCGGGCTTTCTGAAGACGCTGCTCTTTCATCTGAATGTGGAGCTGTCTCTCCATGAAGATGTCGGTCCAGGGGACTACTGTCTCAGCTAAGGGTATGGTGCCCTGTGATGGTGCTAAGACTGGGGTGGGTAGTTCCCTAGGTGCAGGCATGGGGGATGGAATGTCAGGATCTTCCACCTAAAGCCGGTACGCTGCATCTGTAGATGGTCCTGTTGTGACTATGAAGTTTGGCCACCGATCTCGCCTGAAGGTTCGCCAACTGGACTGGAATCGGCCGGTGAGGCGCTCAGAGTGCACTGTGAAGTCGGCAAAACCATTTTCCTGCCGGTCTATGACTGGAATGCGCTGAGTGAGTCCGAACTGACGAAGGACTCTGAGTAGTACATAGGTTGCAGAGCCTGTAAGACCGGCGAGAATCATGCACCGTCTCCCTGAAATGACGACGCGAGGTAGTCTTGGCCTGACTAGCCACTCGCACTGCCATACGATGTCTTCCTCTGTCAGGTCCTGGAGAAGTTGGCAGAGCTTCCGAACGTCAGTGGTTACGATTGGACCCTAACCCTGAGAGATCTTCTGAGGTATGTTGTAAGCTTCATGGAGGTTGTCCGGTATAGTTATGATCGTTGGCAGGTGTGCGACCAACCAGAGGTGCAGCTGTGGCGTGTTGGTATAGAAGATGCCCTTCCGACGACCTGCTGCCTGATTGAGAGCCCTGAGAAGCTCCGCAAGGATGACTGGTACAATCGTTCCGGAACCGCAGGTGTCTTCGATGATCCCAACCAGTACTGATTTTGTAAGTGTGCGGCATCTCGGGAACAGCAACTAAGATACAACTATCAGTGTAAAGGCGTTGAGATCGGAAAATTCTGTTACGAACCGGTCAGGGTTCCACTTGGGGCGGTACAATCTCTGCAAAGACTGCACAGGGATCCGGTCGAAAGTGCCGTTAGGACCGGACTGCAAGCAGGCAGGCTTGAGATGCAAAAACCTTGATAGGTCTACGTGGTAATTTGTCTTGTAGCGTGATACTATGGCATCGCCGTCCATGTTTAACCTCAGAATGCGCTGAATTTCTTCCAAGGTTTAACATAGTTCGTTCTTACTGAGACGAAAGACCATGTTTGATGGGCTCCAATACTGGATTGCAGCGTTTAAGAGGCACGGATCTGGGTTAACCATGGATAGGTCTAGGGTAGATCCCAAATGATAATGTTGGGCCTAAGCCAAACGCTGACCGGAAGTGAGAGCCTCTACTGATTCTTAGAGTTTTCAGCCACATGCCCCCTCAAAAGTCAAGTGCACGGGGCGCGAGGGTTGAGCAATTGTCTGTACAATCCCTGAAGGACCTGCCATCTACCTGAGCAAGGACAAACTCGATGAGTGTACTGTGTAATGCAGGTGAAAATGCAAAAATGCAAGATGGTTATGCAATTTATGATGTAATCTTTCATTGGGGGTGACAAGGCACATGTGACCCGATAGGGCAGTCGGACAGAGTTCTGACGTGCTTTAACCCGGGTTGTTGGAAACTAGGAGTCTATTGGGTCAAGGCTAGAGGTAGGCTCGGAGAAGGCCTATCCGCCTGGGATTTGAACCCCAAATGCTATGTCAGGACACGGGGTCTGATGTGTGTTATTATAAGCACAAGTAAGGCTCAGTACATGCTCCTGGATGGGTGATTACTCGGGTAAAGTACCCAGATAGCCAGCCAAGATGGGGACAGGTATAGGGTGCAAGCAGGTTAGGGTTAAGGGATCCTTCAAGATTAGACTACTTGTAGACTATACCATAGCCTAGGCTATATGTACGAATGCAGGTGTATGCAAGTGTGTTCCTAAGGATGAGGGGGCACTTAACAACGTATATGTTGTTTCCCGGTATAGAACATACCTGAAAATGGATAATTGATGTAAGCGGGAGCGTTCAGAATCGTTTCCTGAGGATCATCACCCAGCAGGCAAGTTTCACGGACCTCCAAGACTTTTAAGCCACTGACACCAGAGCCCTGGGCACGGGATTTCACTCACTCGGGAAAATGTTTCTCACGGGAAATTGAGTCACCACCTATTAATTCAGAAGGGATAAGTCATCGGGAAATGTTGGATAATGCTTGGTCCGCGATCAGGGATCGGGTAAGAGGTTTGGTTAAGTTCGAGTAAGGGGTTAGGCACCCCGACACTTCCACACTTGGTGGTTCCCTACTTATTAGGTTTAAGCCAAAATTAGTTTCAATATTAATCGAATGTCATTTAATGTTTAAGTTAATACTAACCGGAAGAAAGTAAAAGCTAATTAGGGTCGGGCCCATGTTGGGCTGCCTACGTACTCACATTGGGTGAGATCAGACCGAGCGTAGTTCTAGCACTTGAGCCCGTGCTAAGACGAGGGGACATGTGTGTGTGCACCAAAAGCGGCTAATGGACCTAATCCGGTAGATTACGATTTTGCTTGACCGAGGTTGGTCAATGTGCAAGGTGATGGGCCCAGTAGGCCGCGGGGTTGTCCAGTAGACTAGGGTGAGGCCCGGTAGGCCGAGGATGAGACCCGGTAGGCCTAGGATGAAGCCCGGAGGCAAAGGTGTGTGTTAACCGAGGGTTAGGGTTGCTAACCGGGGTTAAACGGGTGTTAACCGTGATTAGGGTTGCTAACCAGGGCTAAAGAAGTCCAAGAGTTGAGTTTTTTGGTCTTTCACATTTTTATGGATTTTTAGGGATTTTTTCATATTTTTTGTGGGGTTAAGTAGTGCTTAACCATGGTTAAAAGTTAACCGGGGGCCACTTTAACAATGGTTAAGGGTCAAGGTCAGTCAAAAGTGGGCCCAAAGGGTATGGCAGGGCCTAAAGTGGCCTCCTACCACGTTTGGGGCCTTTACAAAGCCCAAAATCAAAAAATTTCAAAATGGAGGTAATCGGATTACGTCCATTTCTCTAATTTTTTAACCAGGGTTTGTAGGGTTCTAACTACGGTTAGGGACATCCCCTAGGTAAAGTAAGCACATGTATGGAAAGCCTGAAGTGTCATCTTTTAAATGGAACAGGTGGTAGCCTCTGGATAGGCTAGGTGTGGGGCCCACAGGGGCCCAAAGTTAACAAAAACATACCCTGTAAGGTCAGCAATTCAACTGCCGACACCTTGAACAGGTTTTAACCTGAGTTCAGGGCACTGGTACCTAGGGTTAACCTTTGAGTTAGACCCTGAAATTTTGCAGGGAGCTAGAGGGGGTCAAGGGCTTTCCAGCAAGCCTGGAGTGGACCCTAGAGCACTTGGTATGTGGGCCCCATAGGGGCCCAAAATCTGGTAAAAATAGGCCCATTATGTCGGTAAACAGAATTGGGGCAGAGGGTTTTTAGGCTAATTTCAGAGGGTCGGTAATGGGATTACCGACCACTAGTAGTTTCTGCAAAAAAATAGTTTTTCTCCACTGTTGGCTATACAAGCAAGGGTCTATGGGTTCCCTTATGGCCTGAGGGACCCCCAGACCCTATGTGGAGTGTCCAAGCATTGGTGAGGGTCATGAACCCGAGTTTAGCCTCTAGGGGGTCCCCCACACCTATGGTGAAGATGGGGGGAACCCCTGTCTTTGGCTGGAAAACCATCCTATTTTAAAAGCAAGAATAAATGACCCCCAAGAATGGGACCAGGGGGTCTTACAATGCTTGTAAATCAGAAGAGAGAGGGGAGAGGGCCGCTACCCCTTTGCACAGTGGCTGTTAACAACAGTGGTGGAGGTGGTAGAGCACTAGGGTAGTGGTGGCCTGGAGCAATCCCTGAGGAGTCTAGGATCTAAGGGAGTGGAGCTGGAGGTTGGTGATAAACTGGTTTGGGTTCAACAGGGTTTGGACATCAAAAACAGCCTCTGTTTGCATGGGGGTGGTCTTGGATTTTATAGAAAATGAAAGGGAGGTCCTCAGGGGTATTTCGGGCATTAAAGAAGTCGGAGGTGAGTCATGGTGAAGGTCCCAAGTGACTGGGGTGGCTGCAGGGGAGCCTGCATACGCTAAACCTGCAAATCCAGGAATGTCGGTAATTGAATTGCCTCCATTCCAAAATCAGGCTAAATTGGAATGTAGGTAATTCGATTACCGACATTATGAGTTTATTGCTATTTTGGGCTAGGCCCAATCTCACTTGGGCCAAAAGGAAGGTGGGCAGCTATTTCGGGCATTTCCCACCCATTTCGGTTTTGGGAGTTGTGGGTCCCACCCATGTGATCCTCATGGGTTGAGGTGGGCCCAAGTGAGGGCCCTAAAGGCTATGGGCTCTAAGGTTTTGTGCATTTGGGACTTTTAAATGGGCCTTGAGCCCAAGAGGGTTTACCTAGGGTTTTATGGTTAGGGCTCACCTAGGGCTTTGTCTAGGGTCCCATTAGGGTTTGTCCTATGGCAATGGGCCTTGAGCCCAAGGCTTTAGGTCCTAGGTCTTAGGGTTTAGGTCCTAGGGTTTGGTCTACAGGAAATGGGCTTTGAGCATGGATGGGTTTAGGCCCGGAGGGGGTGTAAAAATTGGGTGCTTACAATTACATTTACTTGGAGTCCACAATACAAATCATGTTACGTCATTCAAATTATCTAGAGCAATGTTTTCAATTCAAGCATGTTGTTTTATATCATTTCTAAGCTAGCTCACAAATCACTTCCCACGTATATTGTAGTTCGTCTTTAATATAATCCAACTATCTAGATCGATTGGATTTCATTTATGAGTCAGTCTATGGGTACTCCTAATTATACTCTCAAATATACTCCCTAATCCTAATTGTTTATAACCAACCACTAAGGGCCAAGATTTTAGTTGGCTTATTTTGTCTTTTCTAATGCCACATCAGCTCTAATCTGAAATGTTTAATAATTGAGATAAACGCTTAGGATTTGGGAGCATATATGGGAGTACACCTTGGGAGTATCGACCCCTAGACTAATTCTTCATTTATTACATGTTAGCTTAAAGTTTCACATTGGGCTAGGTTAGGGTCAATCCAAGGACAGTTTGGGCCCTATTTAGCCTTTTTTAAAAAAAATAAAAATAAAAGCCTCTCATTGGAAGAGGGGTTTGGCAAACCTCTACCTGTTTATTAATAAATAAAAATTAAATTTCTAAAAAAATAATAAAAAAAGAAAACCATCTTTTAACAAATCTAAATTTTTTTTATCTTATTTTATCTAAGAAAACTAAACTTCTAAATTGAAAAAACGTCATAAGAGAAAATTTGAAAAAATTGAACCATTCCTCATTACAAGTATGATATGTCAGGCATGTTAGACATATATGCCCATGAAAGCCATTCCAGAATTGTATTTATCTATTTAATCAATAACTGCATATTTTACATTCATACATTGTCTTCTACATTGGGTAACATATCAAAAGTTTCTCATTGGATGAGACTACATTGTCCCTTAGGTAACATTGTAGGAAAACCATCCAATTAGTTGATAACTGATTGCTAAGGAGATATGATTTTTCCGGTTTCTTGTAGACCTAAAAATTGTTCTAAGTTAATCAGAATACATCTGGACAATGTATTTCTAATAACTTATACATTGTTAGTTTCGTATGATAAAGTGATGAATCTCAATCACTGAGAGAAGGATCTCTTGACTAAGATGTGAATATAAGTAAGAAGTACTTATATTGCAACTGGATCGCTCAGTGGATACCTTTAGAAATATACTGTCTTTATATTTAGGGTAGTCCATTTGACAGATTGTCCTTAACCTAAGAGGTCGACATCTTCTCTAGTATTTGCCTATGTAGCTTTGATATAGCCAATCGTCAATGTCCAACACACCAGACTAAATACGGGCTTGTTGGGTTATGTACGCTATATTAGAAGAAGTGTATGTACGCTCAACAAGGATTCCACTACTCTTATAGAGTAAATAATATTGAGTTGATACTTGTCAAAACTGAACTTGAAAAACCCAGCACTGGTATTTATCGATGAAATGGTTTTATCGAGTCTATTTTCTATATAAAAGAAATGTAATTATTATTATTTCTTTTAAAAGATTTCTAAAATGTTTCGAAAGTCCAAGTTTGACTAAAAGTATCAAAGAGAATAGGTTCTCAATATAAGTCAAGGATTAAAGACAGTATTGGATATTGTCCCGTAAGCTTATAACAATATTGGAAGTGGAGGGACGCATCTGTAAACAAATCTTGAGATAGAAATCCCTGTAAGTAATTCTCTATTTTCTGGAGGTTAATCACATTGTGTTAATAGGCATTAATTGTGATTGGTGGAAGTTCAGGGATATAGATGACATTCTATAATCCTAATGGAGTATAGGAAAGGTGTTTCCTAGTAACAATGCTTTAACCAAAAGGTTGAGTACTTGGTCCCACAACCAGAAATAAGAGATCCCTTTAGATCCCACACACAAAGACTTTCTTAAAGTATTTAATTTAATTTATAATTAAATTAATTAATTTCTGTAAGTAATCATTATATGGTATAGTGAAACTCTAAAAGGTGGAATCACATTAGATGTGAAAATCCAAATGGGTAAGACCCATTGGGGAATATGATGAAAGATCAAAGGAATTGACTAAAAGGGTTTAGAACCCTTTAGGGGCGTGTGGAATGGGGCCCACCTAGGATGGGATGCCCACTTTAAGGAGGTAATAATAATAATTGTTATTATTATTTAATTAGTTTCTAATAACTAATATCCTTATTGGATAAGGTTAGTTAGTTAGTTAGAGTTAGTTACTAATTAAAGATTCCTTGTTGGGTAAGGATTCTATTAGTTTCTTGCTAATCAAGGAATCCTAATTGGATTAGGATAAGGATATGGTTAGTTGGTTACTAATGGATAAGATTAGTTTCTATTTTTATTAATCCTAATTATTTATGAAGAAATCAAATAGGAAACTAAATGAGGATATCCTAATAAGATTAGGATAAGGATAAGATCCAATATGGATCTATATATAGAGGAGGACCTCCATGCTTTGGGATCAAGAAAAATTTCCAGATTTTTTTTTCTCCCTAAAGTGTACGGCCAGCCCCTCCCTCTCTCAAACCTCACGCCCAAGCCTCCCTCTCCCTAGTGTGTACGGTCACACTCTCTCCCATTTTTCGTCTTTCTTTTGTTTTCTAGTTTGAAAATAAAGAAGAGGAATATCAAGGTTCTTATAGATCAAGATTGGATCTTTTATTCAAGATTCCTAGAGCTGGATATTTGGAAGGGTCATTAGCTTCCATTAGAGAAAGCTTTAAAGAAAAAGAAGGTCCATGTGGATTGCGAAGGAGACTTGACGCTTGTGAAGTTTTGCCGGTCTTCCTATTCTATCTTGAATTTTTTTCAATCTACCATTCTCTCGTAGATTTGACTTATCAATTTCAAAGTTGCAAAGGTATTGTGATTTTTCCTCTCATTGAATAAAATCAAGTACCAAAAGATGTTCCTCTAAATTGGTGGCTTACCTGATTCTTCTTCCTTCAAAGCCTTTATATCTCCATATTCCTAAGTCCATAAAGCTATTTACCATAATACCTTTAGCCAAAGTATACCGCTTTGAATGGTGAAGATTGAAGAAGCTATCTTTAGGCTTTGTTCTTCATGTCCTAAACAGGGTCCAAGAGATCCCTTCCGTGAATTGCCATGTACATTGGAATTTTCACCGGTTTAGACAGGTCTCTGTAGTCACAAGAGACTTCTTCATCGAGCTTTGGCAAATGGAGAAAAACAGAAAATGCCATAGCCGTCGACAGGTAAAAGATACAGGGTGAAACCTTGAATTTCTTAACCACATCAAACACATCAGTACCGAATCAGGAAGGTCATCGAAGCTAACATATATGAGGAAGAAAGACAAAACTTATACTTTTCGAAAGGACGGATTACTTTCTTGATCAGATCAATTGTAAATACCATTCAAGTATTTCTCTTCACTGCACTAAACTTTGTATTTGTCTTTACTACACTAAGCTTTCGGGTACTAGAAGAAAAAAAATAATGTCACATTGAAAATATGGTTAATTTGCCAAGGTTCGTGTAGTCTGGAATTAGAAGGGCAATGAGATTGCATCCCTTTTAATTAGTAGATGTTTCTAATTCAACTTCTTGAAGTAGCGTGTAGAGCTTTAAGAGAGATTTTCCACCGACAAATAAGAATGCATAAACGATTAAGCATTTTAGGGTTAAATATATATTTTTTTAATTTATATATATATAAAAAAAACGGTTAGATTATTGAACCCTTAAGGGTTAGTAAATCTTAACCATGGTTAATAGACATGTCAACCTATGGGTGCGATTGAACTCTTCCCGAGTTCAATTGTGATTAATTGTGATTCAATCTCATTTAGATTAATGAACCCTGAGGGTTAAGAAATCTTAACCACGGTTATAGGGGTTTAAAAAGACACATACCGACATGTGCGTGCGATTGAACTCTCTCTGAGTTCAATTGCGTTTAGCTGTGATTCGATCTCGAGTTCAATCACACCCACAAGTCAACATGTGTGCTTTTAAACACCTATTAACCGTGGTAATCTAACCTTGGTTTTAGAAAAAAGCTTATAAAATAATTTTAACCTTAGGATAAGAAATTTTAACCCCAGGTTTAAATTTTTTTTAATAAAGAATCTCTACATGCAAAATATATAGAGTCCTGATAAGCAAACCCCATGGTCCCTTCTAAGCTGACCCAAGTGTACCCGTATCCCTTTTAACCCCTGTTTAACCATGGTTAAGTTTAACTAAAGTAAATTAGTAATTTTATTTTTTTTTATTTTTTTTATAAAACCATGGTTAGATTTCTTAACCCTAGGAGGTTAACCACAATTGATGGATGGTAAAAAAGGGTTGTTCAAATGACTTCAAAGTTACCTACTTAGAAATTGTGGTATAACATATTTAAAATCTGATAATATCATAAAGTGTCCCATCATATTTACTACTAAAATATTAACCATGATTAAATAACATTAATATTATTTTTAAAATATCCATTAAAAAATTATATTATTATTAATAAAAATGATTATAATATAGTTATATTTTTATTAATATAAAATTAGTACGTGCAAAGCACGTGCACCTTTACTAGTATATATATATATATATATATATATATATATATAATCTATCTGATATTTATTTATAGTCCTAATCTAGTGGCCCATTAGACTAGCTGTGGCTCAGCTGGCCTGGTCCAATAAGGCCCAATTACTAAGAACCCCAAAAAGCAGCTTTATTTTTCCTTGTTCTTCATTAGACGGGCTAGCCCGAGCCCGATTAATAACCATGACCCATTTGTATCCATTTACAGCTCTAGTAGGGGCAACTCAATATGGCAATAGATCAAATTTGAAGGTAATGTTGATAATGAGGTTTAATGCATTGAACGAGTGCGAGCACAGAAAGACCATTTTATAGAACCAAAGAATATGAAAAGAAAGATTTAGGTCCGACAAGTGGCAAGCAATGCCCTCCATTGCTAGTGATTACAGAGTATGCTAAGACACCAATTATACCATATTCAGAATTAATTTATTGATAACAGAGTGAGAAATATATATATATATTTAAAGCCACTCAAAGGTAGTGGGGGATTTGGCTGACCCCTACCTCTTTATTGATAAGAAAAAAGATGGGGGGACATAAAACCTTACCCCTACAAAGATGGTAAAGAAAAAAATGGGGGCGGGGGGTGGGTGGGGAGGAGGGGGGTGGGGGACATAAAACCTTACCCCTACAAACAGCTAGAAGACATAAGAGATACAACAATAGAAACTAAGTCTTTACCATTTTAAAATTCCCAATTCCTCTTTTTTCCAAAAGAAGCAAAGATTTAATCTTGATCGGAATATTTCTATAAGAAAGGAAATAATTGGACACCATTAGGTCACAACCTGTATTAGCTAATCCATTGGCAACATAATTAGCTTCTCGGTAAACATGCTTAAAAGTGAAGCTATCTCAAAAAAGGAGTTTTATCTTCTTATTCCAATTCTAATTCTTCCAAGAGAAAGAAATTAACTCATTCCACATATCAACCAGAATTTTAGAGTCTGATTCGATGTCTAGATTGAAGATACCAAGGTTCTTGTAAAAAGCCAGGACATCCAAAAGGGCGCGAGCTTTAGCAGTGTTGTTGTTACCAATGCCATAGAAAGAATAGAAGCAAGCAACAAAATCACCATTATGATCTCTAATAACACCCCCTCCACTAGAGAGATTTGGGTTTCCCTTACAAGCACCATCAATATTTAATTTCATTCTACCACTTGGAGGGTGAAGTCACTTAACAAGCAAAGCCTGCGAGAGGAAAGAAATTTTCTGACTAATACCAGAGATAGGAGACAAATCCAACTTTTTCCAAGGGTAAAAAGAACCAATATCCGCAATCCTTCTTTTGATGCTTTCCAATAAGTAATTAACAGGTCTCGACTTAGAATCGTTTTTCCTTCTGCATCTCTCAACTCATATCTCCCAAACTATCAGAGCAGGCACAAGAAAGAGAAGATCATTATTACTGAAGGAGGCCACACGATACCATCTCGTAAGACAACAGTTGATGTTATCTTGGGAATGAAAGGGAATTAAGCAACAAGCCGAGAAAAATCTCCATAAAGGAATAGCAATTTCGCTACTAACAAGTAAGTGAGAGATATTTTCCATTCTGAAATTCTTGCAACAACAACATTTGCTCACCATAAGAATACCCAAACTTTGAATAGCTAAATCAGTGGGAATAACATTATGAAAAATTTTCCAACAAAAAACCTGGATTTTGGAAGGGATAATAGGGTTCCAAATTGCAGAAGCCCAATTCTGACGATAATTTTTTTCCCTCAAGCAATTCCAAGCCGATTTGACAGAGAAGACCCCAGAAGGCGAGATTTTCCAGATTAAAGCATCTTCATCCAAAGAAGTAGCAAATCCACCAGCTTTAATATTTTCAATAATAGAAGGAGACATAAATTGACTCACCTAAGAAAGATCCCAATCACCATCTGTATTAAGGATAGAGCAAATATTTAGGCTATTTGTTAGAGGAGGTAATGCCAGAGAAATCAGAGCTTCATCTCCAAACCACCTATCAAACCAGAAGTTTACTTTCGAACCATTTCCAATAAGCATTGAGGAATTAGAGAGCATAAATTGAATGACTCTAGAAATAGCTGACCAAAGCTTCGAGGTTTCCCTATTAGGGACAACATTCCACACATGAGCAACACTTTATTTAGCTTTAAAGAACCAAGACTAGAGACAATCCGAAGAGTAAATTTTCCAAGCTTGTTTAACTCTAAAAGCAGTTGTGAAATCAGCCATCTTTCTAATACTTAAACCTCCCTCCGAATGAGACAAAGAGCAAATATTCCAACTAACCCAATGACGCCTTTTGGAAGATTCCGAATTATTCCAGAAATTTTTTTCGATAGCTTTATCAATATAAGAGCAAATACCCGCAGGAATATGAACTCCAACTAAAATGTAAGCAGGAATAGATGATAATACATGCTTTATCAAAATCAATCGCACCCCAGCAGAGAGAAGCTTACATGCCCACACTAAGATACATCTCTAAATTTTTTCAATCAAAGGAATAAAATAAGACTTTTTCTGTAGGCCTTTAATTAAAGGAACATCGAGGTATGTAAAAGGGAAGCTCTTGAAGTGAAATCCAGTATAATTGGAGATATTCCATTTCTGGAGATGGGCATCTTATCAAAGCCATAAAGAGAACTTTTACTCTTATTTATGTGCTGGCTAGAGGATTCTTCATAGGACTTTAAAAATGCAAATATTTTCTTTATGGTTCTAGATTTACCAATAGAAAATTAGGGTGTCATCAGCAAAAAGAAGATGAGACACTGGGAACCCATTCCTTCCAACATTGTACGAAACCTGATTAAACAAACAAAACTTCTATTAAACCTCTACTAAGGACCTCTTCAGCCATATGAAAAGAGCAGGAGAAAGAGGATCACCCTGCCTTAAGCCTCTTGAGCTCTGGAAAAATCCATTCCAAGAACCATTTATGATAATAGAAAAACATTGATTCTTGGTGCAGCCCTGAATGAGTCTGATGAACCCTTCACAAAACCCAAACCTCTTTAAAACAACAATAATAAAGGTCCACATATGGTTGTAAACACCCAAATTTTGAATCCCCTAGTCTCTTTGCACATCCTTAGAAACACTTTTAAAAACTCTCTTTTAAAACCCTCTTTCCATGTGTTTTGATTTCCAAAAACGCCCTGAGGTAAAAAATGACCAAAATGCTCCTGGAGTGAAAAATGATCAAAATACCCTTGAAAAGTTCTGAAAACTAACATTTTATCTTAAATATTTTTCTGGATTTATTAGTTCAATTTCGGCTATTTCTGGGCTCAAATCGGACTTAAAACGAGAAATCGAGTTTTCGGCAAACCGTAGAGGTGCACCGCCAAAAAATAAAAAAAATAAAAAAATAATTTTTTTTATAAAAATTATTCCTTGGAATATTCCTTAGGATATTTCTTAGAATATCGTAAGAATATTCCCTAGAATATTCCCTGAAATATATTTTTCAAAACCTATATATACCCTTCACCTCTTCTTCATTTTTCATTCAAAATTTCCACTTCCTCTCTTCTCTCTCCTCTTTCAAAAAACCTCTTCTAGCATTTGGCAATCTCGGGAATTTGATTTTGAAGAATCATTCTCGGGAGCACTTATTTTAGAGACCTTTTTGGGTTTCCCGGAAGATAATTTTTCTCCAAACACTAACTTTTGCTTTGTCTTTTAGTAGTTGTAAGCACCCAACTTTTACAGCCTCCTAATCATGGTTAAACATGTTAACCATGGCTAATCACCCTCTAATCCTAGGTAAAACCCTAGTCAAATCCTAGGACAAACCCTAACCCTAGGTAAACCTTAGTCAAACCTTAGGTAAAACCCTAGTCCAAACTTAGATAAACCCTAGGCCTAACCCTATGACAAACCCTAACCCTAGGTAAACCTTAGTCAAACCCTAGGTAAAACCATAGTCCAACCCTAGATAAAACCTAGGCTAAACCCTAGGAAGAACCCTAATCCCATGTAAACCTTAGGTAAACCCTAGTCAAACCCTAAGCTTAACCCTAGGATAAACCCTAACCCTAGGTAAACCCTAGGCAAAACCCTAGTCAAACCCTAGGTGAAACCCTAATCTAACCCTAGTCAAACCCAAGGTCAACCCTAATCAAACCCTAGGCCTAACCCTAGGTGAACCCTAGTCTAACCCTAAGGCCCAAGAACCCTAGATCAAAGCCCAAACCCTCTGTGGGCCCAAGCATGGGCCCACAAACCCTTTAGACCCATTGGTGTTGGGCCCACAGTAGATTTTCAAAAAATTCAGGAATGGCGGTAATAATATTACCGCCATTTCCACATTTAGGAGTTTCTACAGTGCAATAGGCCATATGTGTGGGGGTTGGGCCTCTTTTAACAAAAAAGCCAGAATGACAGTAGAGTTTCTACCGTCATTCCTGGTTTAGGCTAAACCAAGAATGGCGGTAGAACCTCTACCGCCATTATTGATTTTCTGTTCAAAACCGTAGCTGGCACCCCCTGGCCTCCTCAGCTCCGCCCCCTGGGGTTCTAAACCTTCTCGTTAATCCCTAGAGTACCCCAAGGTCTTCCTAATGCTATATAATCCCCCCCCCCCCTCTATATGGTTCAACTCACTCCAAAAAATCCACAAGAAGGTGCAGTTGGAATTCGGCCAGCCTTATCCTAGACCTCTCCTAGCCTCTAGTCCTCCATCTAGACCAGCCCAGAGCTTCCAGGGAGAACCCCAGGCCTACCTTAGTTGCGCACCACAGTTAGCCACTCCTCCACCATTGTACTACCACCGTGTGGATCAACCAAAGGAGGGTAGGACCTTCCCCACCCCCCTTTTTTTCACTGTTGTAATATCATTGTAACACCCCTGGTCCTACTCCAGGGGCTATTGGGATAGGGGTCTCCCTACCTTTCTCATAGGTATAGGGGAACCCCCTTGAGGTTGTAATCTCAGTACAAGACCCTCCATCTAGCATGGAATCTCCCTTTCAGTTCTGGGGGACCCTCAAGTTATGAGCGATCCCTTGGATGTGCCCTGGTTCCACTTCAGGGAGGGACAAATCAATTTCTGCCAGGAACGGCGGTAAACTCAGTACTGCCATTCCTGGCTCTCTCGTTTACAGCAACATTTCACCCATTTAGGTGGGGCTCTGGTCCATTCCAGGGCCATGGTTTGACTCCTCAGACCTTTATCTCTCCACCCTAATCCTTCAATGGTGACCCAATTTGCTTAACCATGGTTAAATCACTCCCAAAGGCAGACTATCCATAATGGTGGTAGAGAGTCTACCACCATTATATGATCCTATTTACAGTGTGCTTAGGCCTACTGTAGGCCCATCTCAGAGCACCCCCTGAGCCCACAACAGGCTCAAGACATTCTTGGAAGTCCCCTCTTCAACCTTGTAGGGTCCATGACCCCAAGGGTGTCACCCTCGACCATCCCCAGGCTTGCAAACCAGTGCCAGAAATGTTTAATAATGGCGATAATCCATTTACCGTCATTATTAATTTTCTGTATTTTAGGTTTTGCATAGGGCCCAGACCAGGTAGGAGGCCATTCTAGGCCCTGCCATGCTATCTGGGCCCACCTTGACTTACCTAGACTTTTTAACCAGGGTTAACCTAATCCCGATTAACATTTAACCATGATTAAAACACCTTTTTCCTTGGAAAAATCTGAAAAAATGCTGAAAACATTCTGAAATTGCAAAGTGTTCAAAAATACAGACTTTGACATTTCTTACCATGGTTAGCAGTCCTAACCATGGTTGACTTCTCTTTTAACCCCAGTTAGCAACCCTAACTCAAGTTAAAACCCTTTTGGCCTACCGAGCCTAACTTTGTTACCATCAACTGTGGCTAGCAATCCTAATCATGGTTAATTTGACCCTTAACCCTGGATAGCAACCCTAACCTTGTTAAACCCGACCTTGGCCTACCGGGCCTAAACCTTAGTCTACCGGACTAATTCTTAGTCTACCGGACTAATTCTTAGTCTACCGGACTAACCCTTGGCCTACCGGACCTAAGCCCTAGTCTACTGAAGTAATCCCTTAGTCTACCATGAAAAAAAAAACAAATACAATTCGGTGAACCTCAAATCTATGTTTGAGTTGAGAATCTACAAGTTCGAGGGGATGGTTTGGTTTCCCTAATAGTCTATCTACCCTTTTTGATGTTTTTAACAATTAAGTTATTAATCTTAAGGGATCATAAACTTAAGTGCGGAAATTGAAAACCAATTAAACCACAACACAAGGATTTTTACGTGGGAACCCTTCTGGGAAAAACCACGGGACCTAGTTCAGCCATAAGAATCCACTAAGACAAAGTAAACAAGAACTTACAAGACTTGAACTTGACTCCTTCGGACTCGACACTTCGATCCTTCAGTTCTTAGTCCTCCATGCCTCAAAAAGTCATCACGTACTCACAAGTCCCGTGATCAACCGCAGCAGCTCGTACTTCTCTTTGTGTCTCGAAAATAGTCCACGATCTTCCGATCGATCTCCGTCAATGACGGCTTCGGATTTCACTGACCAAATCACTCTACCACGATTCTTCTCGGATCGATCTCCTTCGCAAAGGTTCCGGAACACTCCGGCCAAGGTGTTCTATCCAAAACGGGTTGATGGTTTGGTAAGTATCATCACCTAGATGGACTCCTTCAAAGAACAAGTCCAAGCAAGCAAAACTGGAACTTTGGGCTTGCAAACTCTAGGTTTAATGCACTAACAAAAGGGAAGGAGAAAATAATTTCCATAGGTTTTATAACCTCTGAAGAAACTTAAAAAACCTTTCTACCTACTCCCAAGGTTGTTCTCCACGAAGTAGAAGGGGTTCTTTATAAATAAGGAATTAAAAACCAGGTTTTAGAAGGTGTTAAAGTTGCTAAATACTCAAAAAAGCATGAAAACTGAATTTGGCAAGAAAACCCATATCAAGGTCGACCCATGGGGATCATTCGGTCGATCGAATGGTGCCTTTCGATCGACCGGATGGTCCTCCAGGGTCGACCCACACTATTTCATCTCTCTGCCAAAAAATACCATACAAATTTTGTTATACCTAGGGTCGACCCAAAATGGTCAAGGTCGACCCTGAGGTGCCAACCTGAATTTCAAACTTTGTTTTTGGGTCTCGTACCCTTCATAAAAGTTATAGCTCTTTTCGACGCGGTCGTTTTGACATATTATAGAGTAAAATCCGAGCTACAGTTTGTGAGATACGCTCAAAACAAACAACCTTGGTTTTTTGAAAAATTTCAGAATTTAAAACAAGTTTTGCACTGTTTATCTCATCACCTAGGGTCCGTATGGTTAGTCTAGGCCACTTACCACCTAAGGCATCATGGTAGGATAATTCTAGGTCAAATCCCACTTATAGTAGTATGGTATCTAGGTCACTTACCATCCTATGAATGAAATGATTAACCGAGACTTCAACGGTTCTTCTTCGGTCTTCAACTTCACTTGTCGTGGATGCTTGAAGGCAACGACACAAGATACACACCTAGACTCACTTGTTTTGACACCGGAATATGCCAATACAAAAACATGGACTTTACATACCGAACTAACCCTCGGCCTACCGGGCTTAAACCATACACTTGACCAACCCGGTCCACCAAACCCTAGCCTCTGGGCTAAACCCTTAGCCATCCGGTGCACACACACACACCCCTTAACCTCGATACGGGCTTATGCGTCAGAACTACGCTCAATCTGATCTCACCCTTGTGAGTATATAGGCAATTCAACCCGAATTCGACCCTAGTTAACTTTCTCTTTCTTAGGTTAGTATTACTTTAAACATTTAGGCATTTGAACAACTTTGACTTTAATTTGGCTTAGACCTAGGGAGTACAGATACATTGTAAAATAGGGGTCCTGGGGTGCCTAACACCTTCCCCGGGACTTAATCAAACCTCTTACCCATGAACTCTCACGTAGACCAAGATCTCATCCACAACCCAGGGACTTATCCCTTTTGAATTAATAGGTGGCGACTCTCAACATAATACCATTGTGACACCCGGAGTAAAATCCTGTGCCCACAGCTCTGGCGACTTTGCTGGAGAATTTCAACCTAAGGTTCAAACTAGAACCTAGGTTTAAGCCAATTAAAATCAAACTTGTTCAAATGCCTAAATATTTAGCTTAATACTAAGTCTTTCATCTCTTTGGATGCTTTGTGTACTGTGCATAGCATTTCATATCATAGTAGTATAATGTCCTACTAAACCCAGTAGACAAGCTTATTACGCTTACGGTTGGTGGATGATCATCTTCAGTGTCAGAAGCTTAAAAGTCTTGGAGGTCTGCGAAATTATGCCTGGTGGGTGATTACCCTTAAGGAAAAATTCTGAACACTCTCGCTTACACCAATCGTCCATTTTCAGGTATGTTTTATACCGGGGAGTCGTATATACGGTATTAAGTGACCCCTATCCTTCTAGGAACATACGTGCATTAACCCAGCATTTATACATATAGACTAGGTCAGGGTATAGTTTACAAGCAGCCTACTTGGGGAGGGTTAATCTAAACCCCAACCTGCTTACACCCTATACCTGTCCCCAATCATAGTTGATTATCTGGGCACTTCTACCCTGATGAGCACCCACCTAGGGTATGCAGCGAGCCAAACTTGTGCTTGTAATAAAATACATCCAACCCTGTATCCCGACATTTCATATGGGATTCAAATCCCAAGCAGACAGGTCCTCATATGACCTATCCCCAACCTTGACCTGATAGGCCACAGATTCCCAACAACCCGGGTTAAGCATGTCGTACCTTAGTCCGTCTGTCCTATCGGATCACATATACCTTGTCACACCCAATCAAAATAAAAAAAAATCAAAAAAATACAATCATCATCATTTTTGCATTTTTGTCTGCATACACAGTACACTCAGACAGAGTCTATCTTTGTCCAGGTAGATGGCAAGTCCTTCAAGGATTGTTCAGTCAATTGGTCAACCGTCACAGCCCGTACATTTGACATCTCAGGCGGCACGTAATGAAAACCTCCGAAAATCAATTGACGCCTTCACTCCGAGTCAGCGTCTTGCTTGGGCCTAGTACTACAAAACCGGGTCCATCTTAGACTTGTCCATGGTTAAACTAGACCCACGCCTCATGAATGCTGCTATCCAGTATTGGAACCCATCATATATGGTGTTTCGTTTTGGTAAGAATGAACTGTGTCCAACACTGGAAGAGATTCAGCGCATTCTGGGCTTAACCATGGACGGCGAAACCATAGTACCACACTACAAGACAACATATTAGGCAGACCTATCAAGGTTTTTTCAAATCAAACCTGCCTGTTTGCAGCATGGTCCTAACGGCTCTTATAATCGGATACCCTAAAGTATCTTAAGAATCAGTACAGCCGCAAGTGAAACCCTAACACAATAACAGCTAAACTTCCTGGTCTCAACGCCTTTGCACTGAAAACTATGTCTCAGTTGATCGCTGAATCAGCACTGGTAGGGATCATCGAAGACATGGGTAACTCCGAAACAATTGTACCCATCATTCTTACATCTAGAGCGAAGCCATTCACTCTAGCTTAGGTCTTGCTCCTCCTAGAGCGGCAACTCCAGTAAGCCAAAACAATGGTCCAAGGGACCAGAGAAGAAAGGAAGATGTTCAGATGGTAACTTCTACAACACCTATCAGATTGCTGGCTCTAGTTGCTCAGTCTCAGTCAACAACCGGAAACACCCGACCAGTCAGACAAAACCAGGGCCAAAACTGTCCCCCCAGAAACTTCATCCCTTTTTCATACACTCTTAGCCAGTTATTGGACTTTTTGACCAAGCAGGGTCTTCTCACCTTGAGAGCCATACCCCTCTCTTACCACACGACAAACAGGACAAAAATTACTGAGCCGATCACCACTGTGCCTTTCACCAAGGCCCATGTCATGCTGCTGACTATTGCATTGGTCTGAAGTGTGCCATCCAGGATCTCCTGGATAAGGAAAAGGTTGAACTGACCCCTGTGAACACCAGTATCAACCAGTTGTCACTGCCCCCACATAACAATCAAGTCAATTTCATTGAGTAGGAAGAGCCTAGGGTAGGGCAACCGAGACCCAACGCACCCATAGTGAATGACGGCATAATCAGGCCTTCTAACCAGTTTCCTATCATAATCCCATTTCCTCAGTCAAACATCCAAGTTATCCTATCACCGATACAGATCCCTGTCTCTGAGCCAGTTAAAGAACAAATCATCTACACTATCCCTTGCCCAGTAAATTAGTCCACAGCTCCAGCTCAAGCCGCCACCTCTTCAGGCCCATCCGGATCCCTTACATCCCTTCTCCACCCTTTAACCTCGACCGAGTACCCACTCCTCACTCTATCATCCTTGAGAGTGAGAATATAGCCTACCTCATCTGATCTGGCTGGGTGTACCAACCTTCAGTGACTGAGTCGGAAAAGGCGAAGGGAACAGAGAAAGAGAAAGCAAGGGTGTCAGACCCAGAAGAATAAGTAGTAGACTCAGTAGTTCTACAAAAAATCTTGGAAAAAGAAAAGGAGTTCAATATCACTCAACAGTTGAGCAAAACACCCACACAGATCTCCATCTTGGGTCTTCTCCTGACTTCTAAGCATCACAGAAAACAGCTACTCCAAGTATTTAACAATGCCCATGTAACACTAGACATCACGCCTGAGAAACTGGGACACATAGTGGGGGAGGAACTAGAATCAAGAATCATCTCCTTCACAGAAGAGAAAATACCGGACAACGATAGGGATCATACCCGGACTCTTTACATCGCAATGCAGTGCATGGATAGAACCTTATCATCAGTGCTAATCGACAATGGCTCTGGCCTAAACGTCTGCACGTTATCAACACTGTAAAGCATGGGTCTAGATCTCAGTCAAGTAAAGAAGAGAGCTATGACAATCAGGGCTTTTGACAACTCCACCAGGCAGAATCTAGGTGACATTAACCTGACCATCGAGTCAGACCTGCTCAGTTCACTACAAACTTTCAAGTCTTGAATGTGCCAGTCTTATTCACCTTTCTCCTTGGGAGACCATGGATCCACACGACTGGAGCCATTCCCCATCTATCCATCAAAGAATCAAATTCATTCAGGATGACCACTTGGTCATGATCCCATCATAGGAGTTAGCAGGTTCCTTCAAGGACATCCAGGAGCTGGGGCAAGGCATGACCTTCATGACATACTAGTTTGAACAGTCAGTTCTATAGCCCAGATAGAAGAGCAAAGTAGTCAGGTAGTACCGCCATTTATCAGGATGACGGCTAGAAGGAACTACCAGCTAGGGTTAGGCCTAGGAGTTAAGAACCAAGGAATGAGAAAGAGATACACGCCTCCTCGCTACACACTGCCATTCGGATTGGGGTAGAAGCCCAAAGTCAAGGACTATCTCTCCAAACTCACAAAGAAGAATGGCCGATCGGCGAAACCAGAGCCCCGACCCCACATCTCTATAACCTTCCCGATAGGGACATTCAAGGCTTGCCCAGATATCCCTCTTGCACCAGTCGCCAAAATCTCGAACCCCCAGCCCAGCACTAAGTCATCAGGGATTCCAGATGCAGGAGTGTTCAACATGGCACAAATGTTCGATGAGCTGACTATCGAAGACACTGCAGAAATGGAAAATCTAGTGGGAGAGCAGATCTGCACCCTCTCCAACAGTACTAAGGCATCATCCAGTCATTGGCCACTAATCCGTTGGTGGACCGAGGCTCTCATCATCGAGACCATTTAGGGTCGGGGCAAGCAAGTTATAGAGCAGGTTGGTTCGATCAAGCAGTGACCGAACCACCATTCTCCTCCTCCTCCTGTCTTTTCTTTTGCTCTTATTGCAAAATCCAAATGTCGGCCACTGTCGGCCTCTTTTTTTTAGTTACATTTTGTAAACAAAAGTCACTTGTTTTATCAATAGAAAATCTGATATTTTGACTCAAAATCATGTTTTGCATAAAACATTTCAAAACGGTTGATGACAAAATCACACGGACTCTTTCCCTAGAAGGCCTAGTGTCCTAAAACCAATAAAAATAACAAAAACATGCTAAACTAAGCTAAATAATTTGTCAGGAAATCACCTCTGATAAGGCTATCCCTAAAATCCTACTTGAACTTTCAGAAGTTGAGTATGACTCAGAACAGGAAAAGGAACCACTTCAAAAGATTCTGGACCTCCTAGAGCATAGTGAAGGGATACTGTAGTCCAACATTGAGGACATCGAGACCATAAACCTTGGATCCGAGGACAACCTCGATGAGCTCGCAGTAGAGAGCAGACATGATCAGATTCCTAAAAAGCTACAGTGACATCTTCGCCTGGTCCTATGCAGACATGTCTGGCCTAGACCCAACTTTGGTGGTACACAGACTGCTCCTGAACCCCGAGATCAGACTAGTTAAGCAGAAAATGAGATGGATGAGGCCCGAATGGTCACACAAGGTCAAAAAAGAAGTAGAGAAGCAGATCAAAGCGTGCTTCTGGGCAGTAGTAACCTATCCTGAATGGTTAGCCAATATTGTGCCGATACCCAAGAAGGATGGTAAGGTCCGAATGTGCATCAACTACAGGAATCTGAACAAGGTTAGCCCTAAAGACAACTTACCTCTCCCGCATATCGACATCCTGGTCGAGAACACTGTAAGGCATGAGACACTTTTATTCATGGATGGTTTCTCCAAGTACAACCAGATCAAAATGGCAGAAGAAGACATGGAGAAAACTTCCTTCATAACACCTTATGGCATATTTTGCTACAAGGTCATGCCCTTCGGACTCAAGAATACAGGGGCAACCTATCAGATGGCCAAGACAGTATTGTTCCATGACATGATCCACAAGTCAGCTGCAATCTACGTGGATGACATGATCGTCAAATCACCTACTACCAGGAAGCACCCTGAAAACCTGAAAAGACTATGTGACAGACTCAGAGAGTTCGGCCTAAGATTGAATCTGGCCAAATGTGTCTTTGAAGCCTCATCAGGAAAGCTCATTGGCTTCATAGTCAGTAAAAGAGGCATCGAGATCGATCCAGCTAAAGCCAGAGCTATCATCGAAATGTCAACTTCCCAAACTAAAAAGGAAATTTACGGGTTCCTGGGCAGAATTTAGTACATCAGTCAATTCATCTCTCAACTTACTCTAATATACGAGCCGATCTTCAAGCTTCTTCGGAAGAATGTACCTATAGTCTGGATAGATGAGTGCCAGGAAGCCTTTGACAGAATTATAGACCCGAGATTTTAACCTCACTCCCGATCAGGATTGAACCCGAGGAGGAATAGTGCTAAATATGCAGAAAAGAGAGAGTCGCCACCTATTTAGATTGTTAGGAAAAATAGGGCCCTAAAAAGGTTGGATAAGGCTTAGGTCTAGAAATAGAGTTCAAGGTAAGAAGTCATTTGAGTTAGGGGAAGGTGTTAGGCACCCTTAAACTCTCATCCGAAGATGGTTACCTTCTCCCTAAGTCTGAATTAAAGTGGGGGAAATCATAAGAGAAGCTTGTATTTCATCTAAATGTGTGACAAATGTTATATGAACAGTAATGTTTATGTTAAAATAAGTAGGGACAAGATAGGGGCTCTATCCTAGGTGAGCTGAACCCGATCAGGGTTGCCTACATATCCATTGTTAGTGGAATCAAGCCACATGTAGTTCCAGATGGGTAGTTGATGGTTTGATTTGTTTTGTTTGGATTGTGGGTGTTTGATAGGCTGAGATTTGTCTTTGGATGTTAGGATATTTTTGAATGGTTTGGACTCCTATTCAGGAGCACTTGGGCCTTTTATGCTCTTGCCGGGGAGCCTCTGGACAGTTTTAGCTCATGTCAAGGAGCATGGGTTGGTTTAGGGTTTGAACTAGGGTTTGACTCGAGATTCAGACAGAGGTTCGATTTGGTTGGTAAGGTTTGAACCAGGATTTGAACTGAGGTTCGGACAGAGGCTCGGATAAGGTAAGTGCTTGATAGCTTGGGGAGGTCTTCGTCGCTCCTTTGCTTCTTGTCTTCTGATGGATTGGTAGCTCCCCTTGAAATCTTTGGGGAGCAAAATACCTTTCTAGTTCATAAGAGGGTCGTGAGTTTTTAGATTGCTCACTTGATGATCAATTGTCCTTTGCAGGCTTAGAATCTAGTTTAGTTCCCAAAATTAGGCATCTCAGAGTAGTAAGGAAGACAAATTTAACAAAAGTGAGAGATTTCATTAGAGTATAAAAGGATGTACAAACTCAATTATGAAAGATAAAGACAGGTGGCCACTGGCCCATATGTTAACTGACAGGGAAGACTTCAATTTGGGCCATTATGGCCATTTGCAAAAAAAGAGAAATTAAGGAATAGACCAAAAAGACAAAAAAACTAGTGAGACTGCTCAAAGTCGGCTATAGAGTGGCTCAGGCTGGTGTGCCTCAGTTTCCTACTGCTGCATGATTAGGGAGAGGTGCCTGGTTGATGTCGGTGTTCCCTGTATGACCTTGGCAACGTGACTGGTGGCGGCTTGGGTTCCCCCAACGTGACCAATTTCTTATCTAGTAGATAAGGGAAGAGTTACGTTGTGGTATATGGCAGGGGAGTGAAGACTCTTCTCTTTTTTTGCTCAAATGTTATTTACTGTGAGGGAAGTTGTTGCTGAGTCAGGTCGGGTAGTCGAAGATACTGGGATAAATGGGGAATATGGATAGGCATTGTTGTCACCATTTGCATCTCATTCTCTCTTCTTCGTATATCTTTTCGCGGTTGGGCAGGACAATTAGAGGATGACACCCCCTTGGATTTTGAGAACATGTCAACTGCTCCCACGTCTCCCATTGTAGCCTCAATCCTGGCCCCACATTTGGCCATAGTGCTGAAGTTGGAAATAGGTTGGGCTACTAGCAGAGTCTTGAATGGATTCTTTAGTGTGCGGAGGAATGTGGTCACCAACTCATCCTCGAGTAGAGGAGTGTTCATCTTTCCAACATTTTTCCTCAATCGAACAGAGTATTCGATAAAGGATTCATTCTCTCTTTAAGTCATTCTCTCTAGATCTGCTCTCTGTGGGACCAAGTCAATGTTGTAGGAGTATTGAGCAACAAACGCCTCACAGAGGCCTTCCCATGTGCAGACCTTGGTTGGATTAACCTTGGTAAACCACTGTAGGGCTGGTCCCTTCAAACTTCTCTGAAATAGCTGCACCAGCAGCTTGTCACCATGCTCTAGCTGGAACAACTCTCCGCAATAAACTATTAGGTGTGCCTCCGGGCATCCTTTTCCATCGTATTTCTCAAATTCGGGCATTTTGAAGTCTCGATGCAATTGGATCCCCAGATGCAGACACATATCTCAGAAATCAGTGGATGCTAAATTGTAGGACCCCTGAGCCCTCTTCACCAATTGTTCTAACCTCTCAATCATGTCCTTGTAGAAGTCTGGGGTGTGGGCTGAGCTGGTTTATATGCCTGGCTACTCTGTATTCTGTGCAATCCTGGCCTCCTCCTCCTCATCCCGGTTAATGCATGGTAGCGGGATCTTGAAACATGGTTGGTTCAACGATAATGGATCATGAGATGGTCGGTTTGAAGGTGATGGGTTGTGAGATGGTGGATTTGGAGGTGATGGGTTATGAGAAGGTGGATTTGGAGGTGGTGGGTTGTGAGATGGTGGATTTGGAGGTGATGGGTTGTGAGATGGTGGATTTGGAGGTGCTGGGTTGTGAGATGATGGGTTTGATCAGTTTAAGGCGAGTGGTTCGGTGATCGGGATAGAAGAGGAGGACGGTTGCTTCCTATTCACGACATTCAAGATATCCTGCATGATGTTTTTCAGCTCTAGGATGCCTTGTTTAGTTCCAAATACCCTTGCCTCTAAATCAAGGATTTGCTGCAGTACATGTTGAGGAGATATTGGGCTATCAGGGTCGGTTTCCAAACCTTCTACAACTGGCTCATCTCAATCAGTCAATCTCGTGCTTACCGGAGTCATCTCAAAGAGGACAAATAGCTTAGTACCGCTTTTGCTCATGGTGCAATGAACTGGGTGATAATAAGAGGTATGTACAGATGGGTCAGATGACGGTCAAGATGCTGAATAAAGACTGATTTAAGACAATGATGAACGCAGTGATGCTACACACATATGATCTAATGGATGACTTTTTGACATAGGACATTGCCCCTTGTCTAGTCCTGATAAATTATCTTTTGGAAATATGACCTTAGAGGTTAATATTTTCAACATAGGCAAACAATTACCAGGACATGATGAGTGCGAAACTACAAACTGGATTTAAGCAGTTGTGCAAAAAGAATTCAAATCACCAAATTCATCTAACTCGCTTGAAATTCTTCTTACTAATTTTTAAATTGATATCAATTCTTTAGATAAAAATGAGCTTGCTGAAATTTGTGCTTTATTTAATGCATACTTCCAGAGACAAAAGGTTGGCAACCACGATTTGAGGAGCTACCTAAGGAAAAGTCAAAGTCCCTACCCTCTAGTGTTGAAGTGCCAAATCTAGAGCTTAAGAAACTGCCAAATGGTTTGAAACATGCCTTTCTAGGCCCAAGTGATACCTTTCCTGTTGTAATTTCTTCTGCATTATCTCAACTCTAGGAAGGTAAATTGTTGAAAATTTTAAATGACCATAAATCTGCTATTGGGTGGACTATAACAGATATTAAGAGAATAAGCCCTTTAGTGTGCACGCACAAGATTAATCTTAAAGAAGAGGCTAAGGCTTCTAGAGACCCCCAGCACAGACTAAACCCAACTATGAAAGAAGTTAAAAATTCTGAAATTTTAAAACTATTAAATGCGGGTATCATTTACCCAATTGTCGATAGTAAATGAGTTAGTCCTACCCAGATGGTCCCTAAATAATCAGGAGTCATTGTTGTGCAGAATGAGCTTGGAGAGCTAGTCCCCACTAAATTAGTAACCAGGTGACAAATGTGCATATTAACTATAGAAAATAAAATGCTGCCTCCCAAAAATATCACTTTCCTTTACCCTTCATTAACCAAATATTGGACAGGGTGGCTAGGCATTCCTTTTATTGATTTTTAAATGGCTATTATGGTTATTATCAAATTGAAATTGCCTTAAAGGACCAGGATAAGACTACTTTTACTTGTCTTTTAGGCACTTATGCCTTTCAAAGGATGCCATTTGGACTATGCAATGCCCCAGCCACTTTTCAAAGATCCATGATGAGCATTTTAGTGATATGGTAGAAGATTGTATAAAAGTCTTTATAGATGACCTAACAGTCTTTGGAGATTCTTTTGATGCTTGTCTGCTTAATTTTAAAAAGGGTATTGATTAGGTGTGAAGAAAAGAACCTTGTGCTTAATTGGGAGAAGTGTCATTTTATGGTATCTTTTGGGATTGTTCTAGGCCACATTATCTCTTCTAAGGGGATAGAAGTAGACAAATCAAAAATTGAATTAATACAAAATTTATCCATCCCTAAGACCGTGAAAGGTGTGAAATCTTTTCTTGGTCATGCTGATTTTTACAGAAGATTTATACAAGACTTCAGTCTTATTTCTAGACCTTTATGTAGTCTCCTTCTCAAGGATGCTCCCTTTGACTGGACTAAAGCATGCAAAGAAACCTTTATAAAGCTAATTGGTAAACTTACGTCCACTCCCATCACACAACCACCAAATTGGAACCTTCCCTTTGAAATTATGTGTGATGCTAGTGATAATGCTGTAGGAGCAATTTTAGGATAGATGATAGATAAGAAACCATGTGTGATCTACTATGCTAGTACAACCCTTAATAGTACTGAAATGAATTATACAACAATAGAAAAGGAGTTGCTAGCTGTAGTATTTGCTTTAGATAAATTTTGTGCCTATTTGATTGGTTCACCCATTTGTATCTTTAGGGACCATGCGGCGCTTAAGTACCTTCTTACAAAGAAGAATGCTAAAGCACGACTCATTAAGTGGATTTTATTATTACAAGAGTTTGAAATCACAATTAAGGATAAAAATGGCATGGAGAATGTGGTGGCTAATCACCTATCAAGACTTATTTGTGAAAATAAACTGGAAATAATGCCTATTGATGATGATTTTCCAAATGAACATTTATTTTCTATTTCTGACCTGCCATGGTATGTTGATATTATTAATCATCTTGCTATACGAGAGATACCATTGAATTGGAACACCCAAGATAAGCGAAAATTCTTGGTTGACATCTGCAATTTTATTGGGATGATCCCTATTTGTTCAAATATTGCCCCGACCAAATTATGAGGAGGTGCGTTCCTAATGATGAATTTATGAGTGTTTTAAACTTTTGTCATTTAGAGGCATGTGGTGGGCACTTTCTTTGAAGAAGACTACTATTAAAATTCTACAATGTGGATTTTATTGGCCCACCCTCTTTAAAGACACTTTTAAATTATGTCTTACTTATGATAGATGTCAAAAGTTGGGGGTGATTTCTCACATGAATATGATGCCCCTAAACCCCATTCTAGTAATTGAAATTTTTTATTGTTGGGGTATTGACTTTATAGGTCATTTTCCCCCATCTTTTGGTTACCTATATATTTTGGTTGGTGTGGACTATGTGTCCAAGTGGATTGAGGCCATGGCTTGCAAATCCAATGATAATAGGACTGTTATTAAATTCTTAAAAGAACATATTTTGTCTAGATTCAGAATGCCACGTGCCATCATTAGTGATCAAGGCATCTACTTTTGTAACAGACCTTTCGAGGCTTTAATGAAAAAGTATGTAATTGTTCATAAAGTATCCACTTCTTATCACATCTAGATAAGTAGCCAAGTAGAACTTACCAATAGGGAGATAAAACAAATTCTTGAAAAGACGGTTGATCGCGATCGGAAGGATTGATCTTTATGACTAACCGACTCGCTTTGGGCATACCGCACTACTTATAAATCTCCCCTTAGTATGTCCCCCTATAGGCTTATTTTTGGGAAGCCCTATCACTTGCTTGTGGAGCTTAAGCATAAAGTTTTTTGGGCTATTAAAGTCTTCAGTTTTGAATTGGGTGAGGCTGGTAAGTTACGAAAATTCTAATTAACTGAATTGGATGAGCTTAGAAATGACTCTAATGAGAGCTTTAGAATCTACTAACACAAGATGAAGGTTTTTCATGATAAAAGAATTCTACGAAAATATTTTGAACTAAATCAAAGGGTGTACTTGTATGATTCTAGACTCCATAAGCATCCGGGAAAACTAAGGTCTAGATGGTATGGCCCCGTGGTTAAAAGAGTATTCGATCAGAGGGTTGTTGAGGTAGAAGACCCTCGAGACGGCAGAATTTTTTAAGTCAATGGCCGCAGACTCAAGCCCGCTCTCGAGAGGCTTCTGCCGGAAGAAGAAACTACCACTCTTGCGGATCTCGTTTACCAGGATTGACTTACTTTTGTGAGTCTCCGCATCTTTGTATAGTAGTTTTATTTTTGTTTGAGTTAACCTTGCAGGTTCCCACTATTGGAAGTTTACTCAAATTCTCAGGTGCTATCTACCCCTTCTATGTGTTCCTTTTACTCATCTTTTATTTCTTTCTGGAACATTGAGGACAATGTCAGATTTAGGTTAGGGGTGGTAGTCAAAAACCTTTGCCATATCTTTTTGCATGAATTGTGACTTTACAGTTGAGCATAAAAATAGGGTGTTTTAATTGAGTCATCTAAACTATTCTTGTCATTGTTATGAGCAAAAACTCAAATTTTTCTTATGCACATAAGTCATTCTGGATGTTGGTTGTTAAAATGCATACTTTTAGAGACATCTAAGATTTCAGCTAAGACTTATAACACCTATGAGTTTTTTAGTCATTCTCTTTTTTGGGAGCGATTTATTATTATTATTCGGTGGTTTATTCATACGGCATTATTCCTTTGTTGATCTTATTATTTTCTTGACTTGGTTGTCCATTAGGAACGTCATTACACAGTTTGTGTTTTGTTGGTTGAATTGCCTAAGAAATGATAAATCTCAGTGTAGAAAGTTTGAGCCTTTCAAGTTATCTCTTATCATTAACAATAGGAACCACTTTGAGCCTAAAAGAAGACTTTCTTGAGAAAACTACATTTTCCTTACCCACTCCACATTGGATTTGAGCCTATTTTATACATCTCATTACCTTTTAAACTGGATTTTATGCTAAGGATGGTAGTTTTTTGGTATTGAAAATTCAAGTAGAATTAGAAATTCAAAAGGGACTGCAAGTTCAGGTTATGGAAAATTTAGTTGGGATAATGCTACAAAAAAATTGAAAATAAAATGTGTTGAAAAAGCAAAAGTACAAGTTTTGTTCTAAATTGGGAAAAATCAAAAAATGAGAAAAATAAATAAAGAAGTTTTTGAATTGAAAAAGAACGAAAAATCAAGAGAAAAATGAATTTATGGATGTTTGGAATAGTTGTTTCACAATGAAGATGTATCGATATTCCTAGCATATACCTGGTTTTTGTTGATTATCTTTATTTCTTCTTTCTTATAAACTTTTACCCTTTAGCCCCATTGCAACCCTTATTGGTGACATTTTGATCTTAGGTGTGTTTGTGGTGTGAATTGAGGAGTTCCCAATGGATGACATTATTTTCTTGAGATCTTATTATTACTTGTTTCAACTATTGTATTTTATTCTTCATATATTTTAGAGAAGACCCGTAAAATTTATTTGAGAGAAGACCCGTAAAATTTATGTGAGAGAAGACCCGTAAAATCTCTAAGTGCATTATTCTGAGTGATTTAAAATCCTTGTGAGATTTGAAGTCAAAACCTTTATCCAGATGTCTCTCTTGTTAAACATGATGCCCAGAAAAGTCATTTAGATTGTTAGATTCTTATTAATTTGATTAGTAAAGACTTCTTCTTAATCTATTGTGTATTCATTATGGGTAATTGATCATTATCAAGAGATGATCTATACGATATGAGATATCGATAAAGGTCCTTAGGATATATTGTAAGAAAGTTATGTGATTAGATTATCACAGGCAGATATAACTTTCCGGTTCCTTATACCTTATATAGTCACAGCTGTGGGTGAAGTTGGGCACTTCACTTATATGGCTGCCAGAATGCTAAGATGTTCTCAATAGTTGAGATGTAGTTCTATCTCAAACTATTGTAATGGAGACTACACATCAGTATATGGGTGATTAAATGTACACTGACTGATTGCATTCAATGAGAGACCTCTTGTATAAACATACTATCAGATAGTTGGTCTCTCATTCACATTGAACGGTTTTGATGATCCTTAGATCTGATGAGTTCATCTCTGATTGAGCAGTGATCTGACTGTTTTGATTCCACCAACGTATTTTCTAACTTAGGGAATGCAATACAGTGACAGTTGGATAGTCAAAAAAATATTCGAATTATGATGAATTTCAAACAAGAAGTCTATGCTCATTAATTTGAGAGATTATCCAAGTTCCGAGTAAGACAGTTGATTAAGTTCAAATCCTACACAGGTGATTTTGAAAACAAAATAAGTTTTGAAATATACTTTTATTAAAAGGTATTATACTTATAAAAGGATTTTCTCAAAATGTTTTTCATGAGAAATTGTTTTTCATGGCTTAATCATAAGTTTTGGAAACCCAGATGATTTGCAATGGGCTATGGGTTAGATAGTATGTCAATCTCGAAGGCCCATTAGGAATAATAATGTATTTGGAAAGATAAATTGAATTTAAAAGTTCATGTGGCGGGATCCGTATTGGTTAAATGTTATTACACTGAGATTCAATTGCAACATGGATATCTCACGCCACTTGTAATTCCGATGTAATTCCCGTTTAGGGTCAATGGGATAACATTAGGTAAGCCAGGGTAAGAATATCCCAGAGTAATCTGTGGAGGTGCTCACATAAGAAATACAAGTTCAATAATTGATTAAAAGTTAATCAATTATTAAAGTGATTAAAAGTTAATCATTTAATAAATAGATTAAAAGTTAATATATGGTTTAAATTAATTGTTAATTTAAATCTAGGGATTATTTTATTAATTATTTAATTAATATAATTAAAGGGGAAATGGGTTTGACCCATATCCATAAACCCATTAAAATTGACCTTTAATATGGGTCAAAGCCCATGCGTTTAAACCCTAGGGTGGGGCACCCACTTGAGGAATCCTAATTGGATTAGGATTATGTTAATTGAATAATTGTTGAAATATAATTCCTATAATTATGAAATTAAAATCCAATTCTTGGATTGAATTTGGATTAAGATGGATAAGATGGAATTGTAATTGGATTACAAAAAGGAGTTTTAACTCCTCAAAACTCATGCCCCATAGAAGCTCACGCCCCCCCCCCCCCCCCCCCCCCTGGATATGGTCTCTTAGTTTGACTAGGTTTCCTCATTGTGTAGGATGTTGACTTATCCCTTTAATTAAGAAACCCTTTTATTAGAAAGACTCCTTAATTAGGAGGTATTCTATAATTAGAGTAGTTATAGATAAACTAGGATATTGTTTAATTAATAATAAGAGTTATTATTGATAAACAATTCCTAAAAGATAAGATCAAGTTGGAGTAGGATTAGGATAGGATCCTAGTCTATAAATACCCCAACACCCTAGACCCTTAAGCACTTTTCTTCAGAATTTTTTCTCTTCTCTCATCTCTCTCTCCAAACCGTGAGACCCTAGGGAGACCCCTAGGGATTTTCGTGAGCTATATAGGTGGTGCAAATTGAGTTTTGCTTTTCTAGGGTTTTGAACCTTAGTACTTTTGAAGATAGAAGGTCTACACTATTACTCTATCTTCTTCCTCTTGCTTCTATAATTTCAAAGGAGATTCTAAAGCTTCATGGGGATAGCGAAGAACAAGGATTGAGCTTCTAGTATTTTTTCGGAGAAATCTCTACAAAGAGTTCTGACGGTTCGAGTGAATTAAGCTTCACCGGTGAAAAGTATTCATTGAGGTGATATGACTAAAACTCTTAGATAATTTTGATGCTTTCTATGGTGTTAAGATCTAGGGGATCCAGTTTCCGCATAAATTTTTATCCAGATCCCCCTACATCTCTTATTTATATGTGTTTTGGGTTTGTTGGCAAGAATGGTTATGAGCTTAGCACACACACACACAATTCTGAGTTTGCTTATTAATGGAGAAACTTAGATATCATGGTGAATCTCATGCAAAACCTTTGTTTGAATGATTTGAATGCTTTAGCCTATACTCATGAAGATCGATTGGTTAAGTGTTTTGCTTTAGAATTGATTTATTGCTAGGGATTAGCAATATTTAGGTTGGGGGTGTGATGAGTATGCAAAAGTACATTCCAAACTAGTTATTATATAACCCTTTATCACCATTTCTAGTCTGAATCCAAGATTTAAAGTTTATATTCTAAACTTATTTCTCCATTTATAGATTATGAATTCTAAGTATTTTTATATTATTTTCATACAGGGAATTCAAGTAAAGAAGTTTCATGAAAATCAACAGATCAAGCCCAAGTCCAAGAAGTCAAGTCTCAAGTCAAAAAGTCACAGCCCAAGACCAAGTATAGAAAGATTCTACCACATGGGTGGAGAATCTTAGGAAGATATGGATGAATGTGATTTTAACATAAAAATGATGGAACTCTCTTGAATTAGAAAGAAGAAGTGTGTTATATTGATGTTTCTATTTTAGAAAAAGGAGAAGGCCTGTTTAGGTCACATGAACTCTCTATTTTAAGTGGATTTTGGAATTCAAGTAAGGAGCTTAATGGAAGTCAATTAAATTTACAAGAAAAGTAAGAAATTTTGTGGATGGATAGAGGAGTGCTATTATTTAGCAAACAATTCTCAAAGAATAAGGAGGATTTTCCGGATTCCCGCCTACTCTGGACAGTACTTACTAATTTGTTCGTAACTTTTGACTCAAAATCAGATTAAGGCAAGGTCAGATGTTTTGGAAAAAATATTCAAAGGGGAACAAAATTGTATTTCACGAAGATCTCCTAATTCAGACGACGTTTAAGGGGTCAAAACATTTCGTCAAGTTGAGGGAAGTGTAATTTTGGTTGGAATTTTTTAATTAGAAGTTTCCCTTTAGCTTATTTTCCCTTCTCTTCTTCCGTTTAATCTATATAAACCTAAAAGTAAGAGAGATTTTAGCTCTTTCTGATCTTTTCTCATTCTCTTTTCTCTTTTATTATTTTAATTTTTCCTTTGTATGAATTGCTAAATCTCTAGCCTTGGCTAGGGTGGAATTCTCTTAATGAGGTAATGTTAGTTTGATTTAATCTAATTAATTTTTTTAACGTTTATGATTTCTATATTAATTGTTTTTCTTGTTTGATCTCTCTTTCAATTAAATATTTTGGATTTAAACCTTTTCACGAGTTCAGTCAGACGTTTTTCGTAGTTGAGTAATAGTTCTTGATTTCTCAAACGAAGAACCTTCATCTTAGCGGATATTATGCTTTGTTGCGGTATTGCCTTCGGGTATATCATCGCCCTCGAGTTTTTCCGATAAAGTGTAGACTTGGGTTAAAACTTGTTTTGAATAATTGATTGGAAATTGATTTTAGTTTTTTATTATAATCTGAAATTCTAAATCTTCCGGTTGAGGGTTTGGGATGTGAAACTCTCAATTGAGTTATATCTTGGATAATCAAATTGACATTGCACCATTAAGGGGAAGAAACCCGATGCCTTGCCACTTTCTCTCACTGATATTTTTCCTAAATTAATTGAACTTTCTATATCAAAAATTCTACAAACCTCTTTCTCTACTATTGTTCCTTATCTTTACTGCTCTCTGTGGATCGACAACCCCTTTACTGTAATACAAAGTACCACATATCTTTAAGCGACATCAGTCCTCTCATGTTTATCTCAACTGGTTTTTTTTTTAGTTATTCTCTTTTCATTTTTTCTTTTACACTCGTGCATCGCACTGAGGCTTTGCTAGTTATGTATATGTAGGATGGCAATTTCTGACCCGACCCATCAACCCGCTCAACTTGAAGAAATTCCCATGGGTTTTGGATTATGTTTTGGACCTTGGATTCGAGTTTGAATTCGGTTTCTCAATCCACATACAATTGGGTTGGATCCTTGATCAAAGTTATGAATTTAGTAGGGCAAATGTAGTTAAGTGGATCAAATCAGTGGATAATGATCCACTATGCACAGGACTAATCCCCATTGTTCGTCCATCACATTGTCCCGTAATTCACCTAGTACATATATGAAATCAGAAATATCAATATTTGTATTTGTATTTGATTATAAACGGATCGTAAAAGTATTGTTCAAATTCGCTCTGCCGCCTATCTATTCGGATAATTATCGGAGCAAACAAATTCGGACGTGGTATCTATTGATACCACTATTACATAGGGGATCAGCAAACATGAGTTATGCTTGCTATTCACTCCATTCAAAGGCATCTTCATATGCTTAATGCGACTTATTTCATAACATTATATAACAAACGTCACCCATTATTAATCTTCATTGAATGCATAAATTTTACCTAATTGAAAGTACTATTCTGTATTTTATTTTCAATTAGAACTACTATTGTGATTATTGCATATAGGGTCATTTAATATGGTCGTATAGGAGTCACGTGCAAAAGAAGATTTGTGTTCCACCATTAACTGGGTGGTGCCTCTCCTTCCACATGTACTTATGTACTTTTTTAGGGAAAAACTATTACCTTTAACCCTTTGGGATGAGTGTTTTGTCCCACATCGGTATCGACCTGAGCATGTTGTCATAAGTTCCTTGGTGCCTCAAACGGTTGGTACCCGTTTTGAAGAGCTCTAGGGTGAAACTTACATGGGCTGCATGTGTGTGGTTTGTGTGGGTGAGTTTGCATGTGGTGTGTGTGTGTGTGTTTGCTTGGGTGGTGTGAGTATTCCCTTGTCTTTGCCTTCAGTCATTGCCTTGTGGTATGGTTGAGTTTACCAAAAAAATCAGAACCCTTTAGGATGAGTGTTTAGTCCCACATTGGGTACCTACCCGAGCATGTTGTCCCATATAAGTTCCTTGGCGCTTCAAACGGTTGGTACCCGTTTTGAGGAGGTCTAGGGTGAAGCTTACATGGGCTGCATGTGTGTGGTGTGTGTGGGTGAGTTTGCATGTGATGTGTGTGTGTGTGTGTTTGCTTGGGTGGTGTGAGTATTCCCTTGTCTTTGCCTTCAGCCATTGCCTTGTGGTATGATTGAGTTTACCTAAAAAAAAAAAAAAGTCTATGTAATGAAAAAAAAAACACATGCACGCCAAAATTTACACGGGTCACCACAAAATGCTACATTCATGGGTAATTTGGCACAAAATCAACTATTGCCAATCTTCTCTACTATAATGAGAAAGGCCCCTTACTAATGGAAATTCTCAAACTACCTACGTAGCCTTTTTTTTTAAATGCCCGAACTACCCTTATATAGACCCTTTATACACATAGCTTGATTTTTTGTGAATGCCCAAACTATCCTTAACACCAGTCTTTCTCCCCTACCCCTCTCTCACACGTGCAGCCCACCGGTATAAAATAAGAATACAAGAATGAGATACAACTTTATCTCTAACACCCCGGAAAACCAGCGTCCAAGATACAAGAATACTCTTGCAGAAATCCATCAAGCTTGGAATAAATCCCCGAGAAAAATGAGCAAAAAAAAAAAACCCCTTTCTATACACAAGAAACCTCCAAAGAGAAAAATGACCACTTATCTCAAAATAATTTAAGTGTGAAGATCAAAGGACACAAAAACTTCTCACTCAAAACGTATTGTATCTAGCTACCTCAATTTTTCTTGTTTGATAATTCCCCGCAAAGAAAGAAATATTCCTTAAAATGTCTTCTTCATGACAACGCATAAAGACCACATACCAAGATGGTAACTTTTCAACCACCCTTCAACATACTTTGAAATAGGCATAGATGCAGTGTTTTGAAAATCGGATCAGCCCATTGAACTGGTAAAACGGAAATCAGCTAGTCTATCGATTCCTAGAATCGTAAAACCAAACCCTTTTCAAAGTTGCCCAAAAACAGGTGAAAATCGAATGAACCGGAAAAATTGGAAGAACTTTCTAAAAAATAGAAAATTTTAGTTTTTTAATAAATAAAAGGATACGGTCGAATTAATTAAACCAATCAAAATCAGAGTAAGACAAATTGATTTTTTGGCGGTGATAGTGAAAAAGTTAACAACCTTACTATCACTCTACAGAACCGTACATTTTCAGTTCGATTATGAAAACGTTGTTTAGATGTCTTTGGTAACTTATTATATTACAGTTACTTGGAGTCACAATACAAATCATGTTACGTCATTCAAACTATCTAGAGCAATGTTTCCAATTCAAGCATGTCCTTTTATATCATTTCTAAGCTAACTAACAAATCAATTCCCACGTGTATTGTAGTTGGTCTTTAATATAATCCAACTCTCTAGATCGATTGGATTTCGTTTATTAGATGTTAGCTTAAAGTTACACATTGGGTCAATCCAAGGACAGTTTGGCCCTGTTTACCCTTGTTTTAAAAAAAAATAAAAATAAAAGCCTCTCATTGGAAGTGGGGGTTTGGCAGACCTCTATTTGTTTATTAATAAATAAAAATTAAACTTCTAACAAAATAATAAGAAAAAGAAACTCATTTTTTAACAAATCTAAATTTTTTTGATCTTATTTTATTTAAGAAAACCAAACTTCTAAATTGAACAAACGTCTGAAGAGAAAATTTGAAAAAAAAATTGAACCATTCCTCATTACAAGTATGATATGTCAGGCTGCTTTCCCTAAATTTACGAGAAATAGAAAATTTCGCAATTAATACTCTTAAGTCTCTTCGTCCAATACTAGAGTGACCAATTCAAAGAAGATAGTCCATTTCAAGCATCCACCATCATTTTTATCTTGTTGCTACTATTACATAGTAAATACCCTTCTTAGAGCATAATTCCAATCTATCAACTGAAGGCTCTAATCTCAGCTAAATTGTTGGATCCATAACCATAGAAATAATAAAAATTAGTAATTATGTGGTCATATGGTGATCAGGAATAATATCCCCACCTCCAAGCAGGCTTGGCTTTCCATGAGCATTCTCAGTCGAGATCAAATCACAGCCAATCGCGATTGAATTTGGGGAGAATTCAATCGCACTTAAAGGTCAACACATGTCCATTTTAACCCCTATTAACCATGATTAAGATTCACTAAATCTCAGAGTTCAACAATCTAACTTTGATTTTTAGGAAAAAAATATTAAAAGAATTTAACCCTAGGGTTATTTTTTTTTATAGTTTTTCAGCTAGATCAAAATCGATTCTATGATTGAATAGCACAAGTACTACTTAACAGTAGAAACTCAGAGAGACCGACAAAGAGGGGACTCATTCATACTTGAAACCCCTACCAGCTTCTCTTAACCGTTTTAAGCGAGATGCACCAACCACCCTAAAAACAGGGTAGTTGCTTATAAACTCAACTTCTTGTGGTGATTGGTTGTCAATTTCATCATTTGCATCTTTTTCTTATGGTGCTTTGCTTCTCAGCCCTTGTTAGTTGCCTGCTTGTCACGGGTAGGGCATTTTCGGATGACCTGCCGAGTAAGACTGAAGGGTGAAGGATAAGAGTCAAAACTTTAATCGAAGGAAGAGGGAAAGCAAGAGGTATTCTCACTTCTTAACCCTAGGGTTAAAAATTTTTAGAATATTTTTTTGCAAAAAATCAAGCTTAGATTGCTTAACCCTAAGGGTTAGTGAATCTAAACCATGGTTAATAGGGGTTAAAATAGACACATGTTGATCTGTGGGTGTGATTGAACTCTCCCCGAGTTCAATTGCTATTGGATGTGATTGGATCTCTTCCCAGCCTAGTCTATTGTTTTTATCAATGAGTGTTAATCCGCTCCTTACTCAGTGGTATAAAGATGACTAACTTCAGGTAAATGGTTAGGTTTGGAAACATCATCCCAATAATTTACGGTGGGTATGCATAGTGGAGGGTTTAAATTGTCATATGTCTTGGGAGTCTATTTGGTCTGTGCAACTCAGCACACAGATCTTGTGTGGCCCCGTTGATTAGAGTATCCCGTACACAAGTTATGGGTATATTGGTAAAAACACCTAATATGAATTTGTCATTCACAACATGTATTTTTACTAACATACCCCCATCTATTAGTGAGGGCAAATGATCCGTGTGCCGAGTTGCACACACAAAACTGACTCATTGAATGGTTACGTGTATGACAATATTGTTAATGAGGTTTGGTGTTGAATTGCCGTGACCATTGAGAGACCTCCTGAGAATATGGGCGGTCAAGTCCAGTCGGTGTTCAACCAAAAAAAAAAAAAAAGGTCCAGTTGGTGCACATCAGTAGGGCCTAGGGCTAGAAATGGAACAAATTTAAAGCATTTAAAGCAGATAGACGATTCGAATTTGATACATTATCTGACTATCTGGATCAGATTTGATATTTAGCAGATAGTGAAATAAAGTATTTGTATTGACTTTGATGAAAATTTGAATTTGGATATTATCCGATTACTTTAACAAAGAAGACAAAAAAGTATTAAAAATTACTAATTCTATTATAATTATTATTTTATCCTCATTTGTATTAAAAATGTCAATTTATTATACTATGATTCTATAAAAAAAAACATAGATTAAGGATATTTTAGTCTTATAAACTTGTAATATATATATACATATATATATATATGTACATATATATATAATCTATCGGATATTTATTTATATTCCTAGTCTGGTGGCCCATTAGACTAGGCTTCTAACCAGGTGTGGCTCCGCTGGTCCAATAAGGCCCAATTACTAAGAACCCCAAAAAGCAGCTTTATTTTTCCTTGTTATTCATTAGATGGGCTAGCCCAAATCCAAGCCCAAGCCCAAGCCCAAGCCCAAGCCCAAGCCCGATTATTAATCATGACCCATTTGTATCCATTTACAGCCCTAGTAGGGGCAACTCAATATGGCAATAGATCAAATATTAAGGTAATGTTGATGATGAGGTGTAATGCATTGAACGAGTCGCAGTATAGAAAGATCATTTTGTAGAACCAAAGAACATGTAAAGAAAGATTTAGGTCCGACAAGTGGCAAGCAATGCCCTCCATTGCCAGAGATTAGAGAGTATGCTAAGATACCAATTATACCATATGATCAAAATTAATTTATTGATAATGGAGTGAGATAACATTAACCCTAAACATGATTTATGTACACAATAAAATCAAGAAAATAGATTTACTAAAACACTTAAGATGATCCATACATTGACTCATAGGGTTTACATAAAGATGAGAACAATTAAAGATATAAACAAATCTCAATTTAATCAAATGTCATTCAAAAGTAAATTCAAAAATACCTTGTTATCATCACACTTTATTACACTCCGCCTCTTGTGCCAATGGTGGGGTGTAATATTACAAGGACAATTCAGAAACCAATCTATTATAGCACAGATACTAAACCAGTCCTTATAATAGAAAAATTAGGGATGCTAAACCAAGATTTGAATTGCAGAAAAAAAACCCAATCTCATTTATTCACTGATTTTTGTATAGTAATTGAAAAAAAATCTTTCATCACTCACATCCAAGTAAGGAGAAAACTAGGACAGGTATGGGAAATTCATCTAATTAATAATTAATAAATGACAACTTCAACTAAACAATAACTGATTTAATTAACAATTAACATACATCAATTAACAATTTAACTAATAATCATGATAAAAAAAAATTAAATTTATAATCTAATTAACAATTTCAATACTAAACAATTAACTACCAAACAATTAAACAATGCTAAGCACTAACCATTGATACTAACAGTAGGTAAATGATATCCACAGCCAAGAAAAACGATTAACTACCAAAAATTCATAGCTAGAAACCAAAAAACCTTACTGTTCATCTAATCAAGAGACAAATTCTCAAAAAATCATACTCACAAAAATAATACTCGTACGGGAAACAACAATCTCCAAGGAACCACTTCTGATCTTTATCTAATCTAATTATACCCTCTTTCTCTCTTCTTTTAAATGTCTACCAATCCAGACTCTTTGGAAGTCATCTGCAACTATTCAAAACCTGTTTCCATAGAAATTCATCACCTATGCACCTATTGGACGTCTGCTTTCATGGATGAGATATGCGTTGGATCGTGGGGCAGTGCTGCAATACTTCTTTCTATTTTCATTGTGTTAGATAATATATAGATAGAACAATAAACAAGAAATATCATAGGCTCTGAATGGGATTTTTCTCTCTTTAACATTGGTAATAGAAAACCATGGGAATTATGTTTAAGGTTAGTATAATTATCATTCTGTGATCTTATTTATTTATTTCTAAAATGGCTTGTGGTTTGGTATTTAAATAATCATAATTTCTTTGTCGCATGCTTCCTCGGCCATGTGTGCTATTCGTCAATGAGTTCTTATGGTTGGAGCTCCTGCTGTAAAGCCTTCTATTAGCTCTGAAAACTAATATTGGTTGCACGTGGAAGAATTGCAGGCTAGAGATGTTCTAAGCTGTGATTTTTTGTTTTGTTTTTAAGTGTACATGTCATTTAAGCCGTTGCGTTGTAAAGATCCTGAAGATCGAATAGCTCCGACAATACAGCTAGTCGACGTTGCCTGGTGCCCATTCTGAGTCTCTCTTATTGGAATCTAATCGTAATGGAACCCTTCCCAACTCTGTGAGTGCTCCTTAGAACCTCATAACTCTCCTCTTCTATCTCCACCACAAAGAAACATAAACCCATTCCGACCGCCAGATTAGGTCCTATTGGAGTTTCTCCCACCATTGATGGGGAGAAATCACTGCCATTCCCCGTGTTATTCGGTTGCCGGAGAAGCTTTCAATTACACTTAGTGAGAATTGAAATGTGTTCTAGGAGACAACTAAACCTATCCATTGACAGCACTATTCACGGACATAGAATGTAGGCTTGCTGTGGAGGCATGGGGCATGAAAAACTGCACACAAAAGGAGGAATGGTTTAGCGACATAGTCATTTCCCTATTATTTTAGGTTCTCACCCTCTAAGAGGAGGAATGGTTTAGCGACATAGTCATTGCCCTCTTAAATATTATACCAAAGAAGTATTAATTTATGTATAATTGGAGATCTTCAATGTTCTTTCTAATCATCCCAATATTGAACTAAAAATAAGTTAAGTTTTTAAAGAAGATTAAAAATAAATAAATAAATCGATCTCCTAGTCTTCTAATAAAGTTTTCAATTTTAACTCAAATGGAAATGATTTTTTTGAGGTGCAAAAATGGAAATGGTTTCAAGTCCCTTAACAAAATAAAAATAGGTGGAGGCACATGATGATAGTAAAGAACGAGTGAATTCGACCAGAAAGTGATTGAGGTAGGCCCAAGTGTTTACTTTCATCGTCAAGTATAGAATGATTAGATAAAAAAATGAAAAGGAAAATTGTATGGTATACATGGACAACCAACGTTTGTCTTCAGCTTCTTGACTTGAATTTAGAACCCATGTTAGAAACTCTAGTCCACAGTAACTTCATCACCAGCCCCTACATATCTATACATAAACCAAAAAAACATTTATAATAAATGAGAGCTCGAGATAACTCCTGTAAAGAGAATGGAATTCAAAGTTGATGGGAAATCTATCCATCAAAATCAATTGGTGTGTGGAGAGATATGGAGATCGACACTTGTATTTTTCTTTGGTTCAAGCATTTTTTTTTGGTGTGTATCTATTACAGGGTGGTGTTAGGTGCACCCCAATATTTGATGAGTTTTTTAAAATTGATGACTGGACATCATTAGTTTATTAAAATTTTAAATGCACACCAAAATCAAAAAAATACTTATAAAACTTATAGTTACACACCAAACTTCAAATTTATTAATTATAAAAATAGATAGTACTGCTAGATTCACTTTAATTTAAGAGTCATTTTACCCAAGAATAAATAATGCAATCACCACTTGTTTAATTAAAGAGTTAGAATTTCTCATTTAATATTTATGGGTAATAATCTATGCAAGTACACTATGGTGGTATACAAATTTTTCAATACCTTTGATCTATTTTTTCCCCCTATTTTTATCAATTTCTCTAACTTAAAATGGAAGAAACCTAAAATAATCAAAAATTGTCAACCAAATAATTAAAATTTCCATAGCTGTCGATTAAACAAAGAAAATCAAAGGCATATGAGAAATAATATAATTAATTTTTAATAAAATGAATAAAATCTTAAATAAATAAAATTGTTAAACTAAACACTGAGAACATGAGAAATTTTAGGTTAATGGAGAAACAATTACTAATTGAGACCGTAGAGAGGTGATGACGAATAGAGAATAAGTCAAGTTGAAAAATAAAAGAAATATGAATGGGGTGCACATATAAAAATATAGAGAAATTCAAAATATAAGAAAATTTTTAAATGGGGTGTAGTCATCAAATTTTGGTGTGCACATAACACCACCCTAAAATATTTATATCATACATGTACTGCATAAAATTGTGACAGATCAACATGAACGTAACAAAGGAACCCGAAAGACAGCTTTGGAGGAGCAAGTTAGTAGTTTTTCTTCTGTATTTTTTTAAGGTGTAAGTTAGCATACTATTACGTGAAGGTTTGAATTTAGGGTTTCATGGAAACCCCCATGGCCGCCGAGTCTGTGGGAGGGGGATCTTCCTCACATCCCCAAGATCCAAAGATCTCATACGCACAAGCACTGGGATCATCATTCAGATCTGGTGCTAAAGGATTCTCTAGTAATGATTTCCATCTTGATGATGTTACGGATACAAAGAAAATATCTTCCTTCCAAGGAGAACCAGCTATATTTCTGTGAAGAAGAACTCACAAGATCTTCATCTCCATTCTGATCTGCTCTTGTTGCTAAATGTGCTTATGGGAGACCCCGGATCAGTGATTTGAAGGAGTACTTATAGAAAAATATTCACACAAAGTTGTCTTTCTCCACAGGAATCCTTGATGCTCGGCAATCTCATTCGATTTGAATCTGATCCAGAATTCTTGGTGGTTTGGCTGAAGGATGCCCGCTTTGTTCAAGGTAAACTAGTTAGATTCTTAAAGTGGACACCTTTTTTCTCTGCTGGTTCTGAACCGTCATTAGTCCCAATCTGGATAAACTTTTCGGGTCTCCCTATAAATTTGTTCAACCTAAAAGATCTATCATAGATCTGTGTTTTCTTCCTCAAAAGGTCATAATAAGAAAAAGCTTAATTCTTGTGAAACCTCTCAAACCATGGAATTTCTATAGTAACAAACCTTGGATTTTCGAGTCCATTAAATCCTATATTTCGGAAGGCAATAAATTTTCTTCGAGGATTCACTACAAGAAATCTACCGGATAGATATGGAATATTAGACACGGAAATTATTCCGTGTCTAATACCTATTTATAGACACGGAAATATTTAAGTCTCTAATGTTCCCTATCTAATGATGATAATAGGGTTGCTAAATAATACATTTATTAGAGACGTAATGTTTTCCGTGTCTAATAGTATTAGACACGGGTATCGATGTTAGGGATGGAAATATTTCCGTGTCTATATTTATCATTAGACACGAAAATATTTCCGTGTCTAATAGTGTATTTGATATTTCCTGTCCCTAACCCGCGAAACTTCTTTTTCCCCCCTTTTCTCTTCTCTACCGTGCCTCTCTCTCTCTCTCTCCTTCTCCTCCCAACTCCAATGACCCCCACCGTCCAGCGCCGAGCAATGCCACCACCAAGCTACGATCACAGTCACCACGAAGCTCCGACCCCCACTGCATGTAAGCCCATGTCGTACCCTATCCCATTCCAAACGGCCCTGTGCGCCACTGAACTTATGGCTTATACTTTTCTTTTGTTTTGGGTTCTTTTTTATTTTTGTTTGTTTCTAATTATTAGAATATCAAGATATGCTAAGAAGGACAGAATATGGCGTGCAAATGGTTGAATTGTACTAATCTTAGACTTTTTGGTAATGGGTAAAACAGGGTGGAGAGAAACAGTTCTATAACCCTACCAGTAAGGCAATATTGGATCTCCTCTGTCTTGGGCTATAGTATTTTACTCTGGGGCCGGCCCCAGCTTCTCCAACTGTCCACATGTCCCTTTTTAACTCCCTTTAATTGTAGTACTAAGTTTTTTTTTTCTTTTGATACTTAGTTAAGATTCAGTACTAATCCTTAGGATTATTGAATCTAACTTTGATTTTTAGAAAAATAAAAATAAAATAAAACCATAGGAGATAATGTTTGTTAACTAGAGTTAAAATTTGCCATCGGGTAAACATGGTAGAGAGAGAGAGAGAGAAAGAGAGAGAGCCCTTGCTACCTCTAGTGCACATTCATGAACTACATTGACTATTTTTGCAATCTTAAATCCTCAATTACTTGTGGGTAGTGAAACTTACCAACAGTGATTTTCATAGCAGGGCTAATGTGATGTTGCACATGGCACACAAAGAAAAATGTCCGATACTAAGTAATGTTTTGATCTGCCCTAATTTCAATTTTCAACTAATATTTATTGGTAAAGTTTTGAATATAGAATCTTGTTAGATAATTCCAAACCTCCCTAGTAGATTAAAGCTTTATCAAATGCATATCAACAAATAGTTCAATGGAATTATTTATCCACGTGAGAATTTTCGTTTTGAAAATTTTTCTGTTCTACTTGTAATTTTTCAAAATTTCCATCTTTGGGATCAAATTTTTGAATGAACTCATTGACATATTTCCAAAGGTCTTTCCCAATCTAAAAATTACACATGAGGTACGACCAATAAGAGTAATTGGAAACATTCAATTGAACGTTAACTAGTAAGGAACACATGCATTGCACAGGAAATATTAAAAGAAGTAAATATGAAAACAAATAATATAACAATTATAATAATTTTTAGTGATAAAAATATAAAAATACAAATATACATCTAACTTATACTAATCATACTCACCGTTGAAAGAACTATATAGCACAAAAAACTAACCATACTCACCATTGAAAGAACTATATGGCTCCAATTTAATTATGTGATCTCTTCTGGATACAACTTTTATTTACCATACCCATCCATCACCATTGTAATCTCAACTATGAGTAAGAAAATATGACAGAAATAAATGAAATCCTAGCATAGTATAACAACTGGATGAAAAATATTTCTAAGAAATAAACAACTCTTGGTCAAATAATCCCATTGAAGATAGTGATCAAGCCCATCAATAGTGATCAAGCCCCTAAGGAAGAACATACCCATTAGTGTGCAACTCAGAGTTATTATAAGCATATACATGAATCACAACAAAAGTAATATCAAAATCAACATACCTACAGTAATCATAGTAAAAACGTAACAAACAATTTGATAATTTCCTAGCTACAACATTGAAATCCGGGTCCTAATAATTGAAAAAAATTACTACTTATAAGATATACCATATACTTCCAAGAGAAAAAACAAAAACAAAAATACATAAAACCTATACCAATTCTTAGCTGGTAACACATTATACATTAATAAAAAAAAGAAAAGAAAAGTCAGAATATAGTTACAACTACAGTAGGTCAATTCAATTCTCATCCCTTCTCTCAATAATCATATGAATTATTATAAAAATTATGAATTATTATAAAAATTAATGGATTAATGAATGAAAAAGAAATAATGTTTTTTCAAAATAATTATCTACTAATTTTATTAATAGAAATAAAAAGCCATTAACTTAATTCCCAATAATTTAGAAACTTTAATTTAATTACCTCTTATTAATTTAGATCTTTGAAACAGTACAATTCAAAATGTTGTATATTATGGGATTGCCTTGGCTAACTCACTATAGAATAACATCCAATACATGACATACATGCGGCACAAATGTCTTGAAACTCTCTAAACCACTCGTGATCCCCTCAATGCTTGACACCATTAAAACGATACTAAGGTTCTCAAAATCAATTAATTTAGGGTAGAGAACACATTTTTAAACAGTCAGCCAGAATCCATTATAGAGAACATAGTAATAGAGGAGAGGGAGAGAGTCCACAACAAACCCTACTTACATGAAATAAAATACTTACTAAGGGATGAGCTGAAGGACAAGGAAGTATCAAATAGTACTGGACCACAAAGTATCAATCTTATCTAAATCCGAGCCCCGTTGGTTTCCACTAGATTTAGATAGGCTAAAGCAAATACATGTGTATGGTCATTAAAGACAAATATGCTTCTCATATCACTAGACAAAAAGGCAACCATGGGATTTAGTTGGGGTATGTTTCTGCTTGCCACCAAGGTCACTCTCTTGACCCACTTGTTCATGTCAAGTTAGTGTAATTACTTACATAACTCCTTGATTTTGTCTAATAATATCTAGCTTCTTTTTTTTTTTTTTGTTAAACTCCGAGCAAAATATAGTAAAAATCTTAATGAGAAAATTTGAATGTACTGACCTCTATGTGAGACGTTAGGGTTGGTTGTGTTCTTGGTTGCCTCAGGTGTATTGAACATGCTATGTTGGTTTTTATGTGTGCTAAATATTATGTCTATTGCCTAATATTGATGATTATAATGTTATTTTGATGAATGTGGGTTGTTTTAGATGATTGCAATACTCCGGATTTCTGTTCATTATAATTTTATAGTTATGGTCATGGAACTGTAAGTTCCATAATGATGTCTGCATCCCTCAAGGTCGTTGTGAATGTTTATGCATTGAAACTTAGATCTCCCATTCAAGAATGATTGTCGGATAAGTGTCTCTCTTACCATCACTATGGACCGATTCGTTGTTGATTACGATGTGTAGTTCCTACGGGGACTACATTACCGCTAACAACTGATCCGTCTTGTATATCAAGATGAGTATTTATCTGCAAATGATTCTTGAATTTTCCATGTGGACAGTTTGGGAATGCATAATCCCGAAGCATGTGTCAGTCGCCCGAAGCACACTCAATTTTTGGAATCTTTTCGTCAGTCATCCCTATTGTTCTCTGGGTACATATTTGGACAAGTAATGCATTTGCCTCTTGTCTGAATTGTGTACTTGGAGAGCCATAGGGAGATGCTGGCGAAATTTCCTGAAAATTGACTGCAGATGTGCGGTACTGATTCTAGGGGATTATGTATTCCTGAATGGGATAGGAACACCCCACCCAATAATAGAAAGGAACAACCATGGTGCATGCATGCATTATCCTAAGTATTCGGGTGTCATTTTTGTATCATTCATTAATGACAAGTATATATTGTCTTCTGTTGTTAGTGATTGCGAGAGCTAATAAAGTGATCATGGATAAAATTTGGGTTTCTACACACAGATTGAGTGACATATATAAAACGGGTGTGAAAAATTTCTTGGATTTTGCATTTAGTCAATCACCACAGCCTGGCAGTACTATCAAGTGTCCGTGTAAAAAATGTAGTAATCGATATTACTGTATATGACACATTGTGTACGAACACTTGATTTGCGATGGATTCGATAAGCATTATGCCACGGGTACTTGGATTTTCCACGGGGAAATACCGCATCCTAGATCTCGACCTACCCAAGTTGTGAGGGACGTGGATAACCCTTGGTTGAGACAGGTGATTTACATCTGGCGATATTTTCACATTTCGATCAGGTACATGTCCCTTTTTATTTGCTGAACATTGGTGTTGTGTGTCAGGTTATTAATATTCAAGTTCATGTTTTTTTGCAAAGTACTCAAACAAGGTGATTGCTTGGCTGAACTAAAGTGATGAACCATTTTACTTCAAGTAAACCTTCAACTTAGATTCATTTGCTTTGTAAATATATTCTAAACATGTGCCTAGACATAGGGCTTAACTGGGGTGTATGGTCGTTGAGAAGGTAGTGATGGTAGTGGTGGTGGTGGTTGGTAGTGATGGTGCTGGTGGTGCTAGTGGTGGAAAGGAAACCATGAATACACTTATGTAAAAATTAGATCATGGTTAGTTATGGACATGTTGAGTCATTGTGAATAGAAACGAAAAACATAGTTTAGTTAATTTAAATACCTTCTTTGTTAGATTACTGTTAACTTAGACTAAATTTGTTTTTTAGTTTTTACTTATATTTTAGTTTGTTTCTTTGATTAGTATGAACTTAGGCCTCAAGGTTGTAGGTTTAGTTAGTTGTCACCTCAATCAGGTTATTAGTTAGTATAAGACAGCTAAAATCTAGTTTTAGCATAAGTTGTAGGTTTAGGGTTAGTCTAGGGTAGTCCTCAAGTTAGTCCTTAGTTAATCTAGGGTAGTTGTATGTTAAACTTAGGTTAGATCTTGACCTATTTAAACATTTGGTTTTAGTTAGTTGAAAGACTGTTTTTGGTTGATTTCTTAGGTTTAGAACTTAGTAATTTGGTGTTTCTTGTTCTCAGTTAATTAAACTCAGGTTTAGGCAATAGGTATAGTTGAGAAACATGGATTTCGGCCATCTCGGTGCCCAAATTGGGAATATGACCTCGGATTCGCTCGAAACTAACTCCAACACTTACATATTATTGAAATACACGTGTTAGAAGAAATGGGATCGAAATCCGACCCCTGGTTTGGAAATAGTGGAAGGTTGTAGGTTTAGGCCATAGTATAGCTGAGAAACATGGATTTCGGCTATCTCGGTGCCCAAATCGGGCATACGACCTCGGATTCGCTCGAAATCAACTCCAACACTTACATATTATTGAAATACACGTGTTAGAAGAAATGGGATCAAAATCCGACCCCCGGTTTGGAAATGGTGGAAGGTTGTAGGTTTAGGCAATAGGTATAGTTGAGAAACATGGATTTCGGCCATCTCGGTGCTCAAATCGGGCATACGACCTCGGATTCACTCGAAACCAACTCCAACATATTATTGAAATACATGTCTTAGAAGAAACGGGATCAAAATCCAACACCTAGTTTGGAAATGGTGGAAGGTTGTAGGTTTAGGCAATAGGTATAGTTGAGAAACATGGATTTCGGCCATCTCAGTGCCCAAATCGGGCATACGACCTCGGATTCGCTCGAAACCAACTCCAACACTTACATATTATTGAAATACACATGTTAGAAGAAACAGAATCGAAATCCAACCCCCGGTTTAGAAATGGTGGAAGGTTGTAGGTTTAGGCAATAGTATAGTTGAGAAACATGGATTTCGGTGCCCAAATCGGGCATACGACCTCAGATTCACTCGAAACAATTTTAAATTACTATTTTAAGAAATAATTAGAAAATCCAAGCATAATGTATGACAAATCATGCTATTTGAATGTCAGTGAAATTACTTTTGTCAGACATTAAGTATTGATGTTGATTTGATTTATTTTTTTTAATGAGATGATCATTTCGAATAGCATAATACTTCACTTGGATTATATTTTTCCATAAACTCACCATTTATTTGACATGGTTATTTCCCCCTATTGTGACAGTGAGAAGATAGTATGCAGTTCTACTGACGAAGATATTGATCAGCTAAATGCTCAAGTAAAAATCCAATATTCCTCATATCTGACTAGTATAATTAGATAATTCACATAAATGGATGATCCGATCACCACTTCTAATTTACTTCTTTTCTGTTTAGGCTTGAAGAAAACTGGAAAGAGTTGCAGATTGCGATGGATGAATTTTTGCCGGTGTCATTCCAAGTCCATGGTTGCCACGTGGTGGAGTCCATACGAACATGGATTCATAGATAGGTAGAAAGGAATTTGGTGGAAAGGAATGTAATTTAAGCTGTGATCTTGTTTTTCTTAAAGGGATTATAAGTATTTTGTTTATTTGTTGTTATGGCCTATGGGTGCAGTGTGCAAATGAAATCAATTGAAAAATAGGTTACATTATTCAAATGTATGAAAACAGGTACATTATTAAATTGTATTTAAACAGGTGACAGGTTATGGCATGGAGACAGGGTACTAGATGCGTAAAAAAAAAAAATTTATCAGACACGGAAATAATTCCGTGTCTAATCTTATATATAACGTATATTAGAGTATTAGAGACGGAAATAATTTCGTGTCAAAAATATAGTAGACACGGAAAAACTTCCACTGCTGTAATTCCGTGTCTGATATGTAATTGATACGGAAAGACAGTATCAGACACGGATAATTCCATGTCTAATCTTATATATGACGTATATTAGAGTATTAGAGACAGAAATAATTTCATGTTAAAAATATAGTAGACACGGAAAAATTTCCGTTGTTGTAATTATTAGACATGGATATTTTTCCGTGTCTAATACTATATTTAAACACGGAACAGTATAATGTCATATATAATTTTACATTTACGGGTAATTATCATTAGACACAGAAATTTATTATCAGACATGGAAAATTTCTGTGTCTATCCGGTAGTTTTCTTGTAGTGCTAGTGAGCTTGCTCGTGAACTTATATTTCTTTGCATAGACAAATTTCTTTTTTGGAATTCTGTTTTTCCCATCTCATCATCTCCCTCAATCACATAAAAAGTTTATAGTCCTGTAACCTTCTCACGACGGGCGTGGCAAAAATCAACACATATGTTTAACACTCGGGATTTCTTTTGACAGAGGTAAACCTTCTTGTAATTACTCAAAAGTGAGCATGTCCCATACCCTTTCGATTAGAATTATCCCTTAAGAGTAATGCTAACCCAATTTCAGTATTAATAAAATCACCCATTTAGAGTGGTATGAGTGTGCTTCCACCTTAGATCGATTAGCAGTGGATGACATCTCAAATGGATTTTGAAATAGCCCATTAGGATCCTAGAATAAATGATGATCTCTCTTACCCGGAAGAGTTCTTAGAACATCTCCAATGTTGTGCCATTTCTTGTTCTATTGCTACATTATAGCCTTCGAAAGAAAAAAATTTGGCTCCAGTGGTAGCAAATAGAAGTGCCAATTTACAGCATATGCTATACTTTGTACCAAATTTGGCACAAAGTATAACATATGCTATAATTTGGCACCACCTTTGACTCATTGACTTTTGATGAATATTTACTATTTTGTCTTCCAGCGGCTAATTTTTTTTACCATTTTATCCTCCAACGGTTATATTTGGTTTTTTTTTACTATTTTGCCCTCCAATAGTGGTTGATAGGAATGAATGAATGGTGGTTAAGATTCACCCACCTCTAGGGTTCACCCACCAATCCTTGGTTTTTAGAAAAAAAAATATTAATTCTATTTTTAAATATTAAAAAAATAATTTTAGGGGTGGGTGAATCTTAACCACAGTTAATAGGTGTCAAAAGGGACACGGTGGAACGGAACACACTAGTATTCTTGCTTACTAATGCCCAGACTATGATTGAACGGAACACATTAGTATCTTGCTTGACTAATGCCCGGACTATAATGGAACGGAACACATTAGCCTCCTTGCTTGACTTGACTAGTGCCCGGACTATGGTGGAACGGAACACACTAGTTACTCTTGCTTGTCGTGTTTTCTTGTGAGTCAGGTATGACATATCCTAGGGATATGCCCTACCCTTGACATTCATGTCTATTTAACTTGTAAGCCAGAGGGTAGCACCCAAACATCCCTGGGCTACCAACCTCCGATGTTTCATTTACTTGTGAGCCAGAGGCTAGCACCCTTTCACTTGGGCTACCAACCTCCTTAATGTTTCTTTCCTTATTCTTGTTGTTTCATCTACTCATATAGGGAAAACCTCGGTTTATGCGTACATACTTGGTGTGTGTGGCATTCGTGACGATCATACTATCATAAATAAATCGAGGGATACACATTGCATTTTAATTCTCTTTTTAATAATCAGGTTAACATGGAACAATAAAGCATAATGTGACCTTTCTTGCAATTGCATAGGCATGAGGAATTAAATGAAAACATATAGAGCATTTGTTCTAAAATCACCTTTTTAAGGGAAGCTACACAATTCATATTTCTCAAATCCTTTAATTTATTTTTAGCACTTACATTCGTGCATTTGTCAAACACCTAATGTACAACACATTCATAACCACATTATAATGCAAATTAAAGCAGTGAAATCCTCAAGTTTAATTTCAAACCAAACAGTAAAAAGAGCACAGATAATGCTAGAAAAGAAACCAACGTTAGCATTCCTTCCCCTGAGAACAAAAATTATGTACTCGGTTGCAAAGGACTCCAACGTTATTTTTTGAATTATAATGCAAATCAACCCAAAATAACTCTTACTTCATATCAGAAACAAACCCAAAAGAAATTGACTAGAACTGCACAAAAATGAGAAAAAAAAAATAATTTCAAGAAAATCAAAAAACTTAAACCATATATCACATGAACAAAATCAAAACGCTGAAAACTTACTCGATCCCAAACAAATTAAATCGCGAGTTCAGGTAATCACCGTTTCTCATACATTCGGAATCATCGATACTAATTTCAATTGTCTGTTGAGAAAAACAACGATGAAAGAAAATGAATAACTGAGCGGATGGTGACGCATTTTCCTATTTTTTATTTGATAAATGTGGTTATCCTGTGCTATGAATATTTAGACTAGACACATGTTTATTTTATTTGGAAAATTCATCGAATTTTTATTTAGTCGTCGGTTAGCAAAGGACCTTGGGGTCCTCTAATCACTACAGCAGACCGTAGAGTCCACTTCTAAGCTGACCACTATGTCCCGTGTCCCTTTTCGCACATCTTTATATGTGTGACATCCATGTCATTCATCAATTTTATATGCGTGATATTAATGTCAGATCTCACAACACATACTAAGGTAGTGTTTGGATACTCAACATGCAATAAAATATTATAGACAAGAACAATCAAGACATTAAAGTAAATACCCAATGAGAGACAATTTGTAGAAAGCTAACTGTGTAATTAAAATGAAGAACCTAATGATTTTTGTTGAATTTAAAACTGAATAAGAACTAACCATTTAAACTCAAATTAAGAAACTTACAAACCAAGATCAGTAGAGGATAATTTTCAAAGTATTAATGTTTAACTAAATAACTACTCTAAAACAAAATACACAAAACAAAAATGATGAAATTCAAGTTCAAATTCATAATTTTGCTCCTAATAATATGGGGTGCTCATCCTCGTCATCCTCCTCCTCGGCGGTGGCAAGTGCGACCTCAACCACAACAGGAGTGGCCTCAATATAGGCGTAGCCTAAACCATGATATGCTCCATTGGCACCACAATTTTGACCCCTTTTGTCTCTAAGTCATCAGCCTCTAACATTGTAAGAATCTAGAAATTTGTGCAAAATGAAAGTTATAGCTCAATGATAGAGTAAGTTGTAAAAAAAGTCAATGTAAACAACGCAAAAAATACAACCAGTACCTAAAAAAAAAAACTTAACAGTGTAAATACTGAAAAAACAATGACCCCGACAGAAACGTTTTTAATATAGTAATCGTTTGTTTTATTCATCAAGCACAACGTTAAACTCATTCGAAAATACTACGTCTTTAATAAAGTCAATAGTGTGTTTCAAATCATTAGCGGATGATATCTTGATGATGGATATTATACTATTAGTAATGGTAATAAACAAAACGAGATTCAAAGTGTTTTTTGGTTGTTTCAAAGTTTTGTACTGAGATGCTCGTAAAGGACATGATGACCAACAACATTACCAAATTGAACCAAAAGTACGAATTTTTTCCGACTATTACTGAATAATGTCAAAATCCAGTTCATATAATAAATCAGTGTCAATAAAAGACAAAATACAAATGAAACAAGGATGTATGCAGAATCTTGAATCAAAGCAATGAAATCCTCAATTTTAATCGCAAACCAAACAGTAAAAAGAGCAAACACAGATAATGTTAGAAAATAAAACCAAAACCAAAAAAGAACTTTAACATTGAATTAGATGAAATTACATTTTGCTTAGAAGATGGAGAGGCTATGGAGATTGAGATTTCTAATCCTAAGTTTTGGTCAATCCGTATACGCAATCGCAGGTATGGTGAGGGAGTACGATCAGAAGGACATGGTCGTACATCGTCAACATTCTTTCTCCTGTGAACAAAATAAAAGTATTCATTTGCAAAATACTCCCACGTTAATTTCTGTATTATAAAACAGACAAACCCAAAATAACTCCAACTTTACCCCCAAGAGAAAGTGACTAGAACTATACAAAAAAAAGAAAATAAATTATAATTTCAAGAAATTGAAAGAACTTATACCATATATCACCTAAACATAATCAAAACTCTAGAAACTCACTCAATCCCGAAAAAATTTCATTTCGAGGGCAAGTAATTAATCACCGTTTTTGTCCATTCAAAATCATCGATACTAATCACAGTCACCTGTTGAGGAAAGCAACGATTAAAGAAAATGAATAACTATGAGCATATTGTGATGCATGTTCATATATGCTTTTTTGAAAAATGTGGATATACTGAGCCTTGAAGACTTAGACTAAAAGCATTTTAATTTAATTCGGGAAATTTTTCAAATTTTGATTTAGTCGGTTAGCAAAGGACCTTGCGGTCCTCTAATCACTACAGCGGACCACAAAGTCCACTTCTAAGTTGACCACTGTGTCCCGTGTCCCTTTTCACACCTCTTTATATGCGTAACATCCATGTCATCCATAGTTTTATATGCATGACATCAATGTCAGATCTTACAACACATACTAAGGTCACTAAGTAATTAAAATGAAGAACCCAATGATTTTTGGGTAATTTAGAACTGAAAAGAACAAACCAATTAAACTCAAACTAAGAAACTTACAAACCGAGATCAGCAGAGGATATTTTTCAAAGGATTAATGTTTAACTAAAAAACTACTCTAAAACAAAGTTGATGAAATTAAAGTTCAAATGCATAAATTTCGATCCTAATAATATGGGGTGCTCATCCTTGTCATCCTCCTCCGTAGTGACATCCTCCTACTCGGCGGTGGCAAACACGACCTTGACCACGATAGGTATGGCCTCAACCACAATAGGCGCAACCTAAACCACGACAGGCACATTGGCGCCACAAGTTCAACCCCCTTTGTCGCTCAGTCCTCAACCTCAAACATAGTAAGAATCTAGAAAATTGTGCAGAACAGAAGTCATCGCTGAATGATAGAGTAAGCTGTAAAATAATTTAAAAGAACCAATGTATGCAGCACAAAAACAACTACCAATATCTAAAAAAAACTTACAAGTGCAAACACTGAAAAAACTATTAGTTCGACAGAAACGTGTTTAATATAGTAATCATTTGTTTTATTCATCAAGCATAACGTTATACTCATTTGAAAATACTCAATTACTGTTTATTCAATAAAGCTAGTAGCATGTTCCAAATCATTGGTGGATGATATCATTACGAAGGATATCATACGATTAGTAATAACAAAAAAGAAAACGAGATTCAAATTATTTTTTGGTTGCTTCAAATTTTTTGTACTAAGATGCTCGTAAAGGAAATGGTTTCCAACAGCAACACCAATTTGAACCACAAGTATAGATTTCCTCAGACTATTACCTAACAAAGTCGAAATCCAATTCATACACATAAATTGGAGTCGATGAAAGATAAACTACAAACAGAACAAGGGTGTATGCAAAATCTTAAATCAAAGTAGTGAAATCCTTAAGTTCAATTGCAAACCAAACAGTAAAAAGATTAAGCATAGATAATGCCAGAAAAGAAACCAACGTTAGCATTTCTTCCCCTAAAACAAAAAAAATGTATTCAATTGCAAAGGACTCCAACGTTATTTTTCGGATTATACTACAAATAAACCCAAAATAACTCCAACTTTATATCAAAAACAAACCCCAAACGAAATTGACTAGAACTACACAAAAACGAAAAAAAAATAGTAAATTCAATAAAATCAAAGAACTTAAACTGATATTTTGTTGTTTAAAATATAGGGAATGGTCTCCTAAGATGACCCAAGGGGATTGACATCCCATAGCTGACCTTGTTACTGGTTAGCATACCTTTTTTTTCTGGGAACTTAGGGGTATCCCAAACCCTTTGGATCAAGACTAATCCCAGAAGGTGCAACATGAGCCTGCAACCTGCCACACCAGGTAAGTCGGATAAACCTATGTGGGGCTAGCCCCAAAGGGGCAGTGAGAAATGGAACCTAGGACCTCCCACTTGGGGAAAGGCATAGGAACCACTAGTCGACCCCTTTGGGGTTAAGTTATCATTCCCTTGATATGTGGATGTTAACAAAGACATGTTCTCAGGCATTGCTATATTTTATGTTGTACTGTGGAAAAGTCGGAACTATGTAGCCTTGGGGATATGATTTCTTTAAGATGTTTGTCGAGTAGGGAGGATTGGAATCAAAGTAGAAATTGTTATTTGACGTCTGTTTCTGGCGCTCAAGAATAGCAGCAACATCAGCTGCAGTGACATAGCTTTGCTTTGGAGTTTCATGCTCATTAGTATCATTGTGAGGGTTTTCACCCCGAATTTTGCGTAGTAGTGTCAGCATCTGATTCTGAGCCTCTAGAGCATGGGCTTGGGCTTGAACTTGGGATTGTTGCATTGTTTGCAACAAAGGAGCTAGAATAGAAATCAGCTCAGCCGTCAAACTGTTGGGTGGGTTTGGAATATCTTGGTTGAGTGCAGGTGAATCATTGATGTTTCCTTCGTTGGGTGTCATTGATTATGCAAAATCAAGCCCAGTTGAGTCGCCAAATGTAACTGAGTGAATTTTCTGGCTTGATCACAGGTCAATCCAAGCCTTAAAGGGTTATTCTGACTTATGCAAAAAAAGAAAAAATGGCTAAAGAAATGGGGTCGAGAGCACACCAAGAATTTCGAGAGTACCGAGGAGTGGCTACCGTTTAGCCTTGTCATATTCAACTTAGTGTTGTTCTGCCCCTTTCAGGCCGATGGCCTTTCCTACTCATAAGATTTTAGTTTGGGGAGCTTTTAACTCGAAGTTATTGTAATGCTTTGTAACGAACACATTAATTATTGTAACGTTTTTTGATTTTAATACAATAACACCTTTAGCATTTATTGTATTAACGTCTTTCCATTTATTGTGTCAAAGCAATTACTTCATTTTCCTGGGGTGCCCTTACAACGACTTGTTACTCATTAAAACTTCTAAATAGATTGGTGAATGTGACATCATCACTTTTCATGTAATAGTACACCTTTTGACCAATGAACCTCTCACCCTCCAATTCTTAAATCTCTTTTTTTCCCATTTTTTATATTTTGCAATCAATACGCTTTCAATAGTGCATAAGTTTCAAGTTAAATGTATTTTAGCCAAACATGGACGACGCAACCTTTACAAGCGAATATGCGTCATATGTGTGCACAACAATTTACCAAAGGCGCATGAAATTTTGTTGAAGGCGTTTTGGCCTTTGCCCAATCTTTATGAATGATTTATTACATTGGTCCACGTGTCCTTTGCAATAAGACCTATCAACAACTTATTATATTTTTTTTCATCAAACAAGTTATACCTATTCGAAAATACACAATTACTGAATCTTCAATGAACCTAGTAGTGTGTTGCTTATCATTGGACCATGATATCTTGATGAGTGATATCATAGTATTAGTGACACCAAAAGAAAAATGAGATTCAAAGAGTTTTTTTCTTTATCCGAAGTTTTTTTACTGAGATACTCGTACAGAAAATGGTGAGAGACAATAACAAAAACTTGAAACTCAAGTATGAATATCCTCGGAAAATTACTGAACAGTGTCAAAATCCACTCCATAGCAAAAATCGACAGGGTTGAAAAGTAAGTTAAAAACACTAGACCAACGTACATGAGTAATGGGATTAACATTTGAGATTTAAGTACACAAGAAACAGTAGAAAAAGTGACCTCGGATATTGCCAGAATAACAAACCAAAACCAGCAAAAAATTTTAAGAAAAAAAGGCAAACAAGTTGAAAAAGATGATAACACATTTTTTTCGTATTGAAAAAAGGAGAAGATTGTTAAGAGGGAGTGCTACAGTGATTGAGATTTCTAACGTTCATATAAGGCTTACCTTCTTCGTCGGCGTGCTCTTATTCGCCCAATCCATACATCTTACACTGCAAACGAGTACGGTTGGATGACGTGGAAGTACATTCTCACCTGAGGCGTGCAGTCATGAGGAGTGGTGAGATATCTTGAAGAGAAGAGGAGAGGAGAGGTAAATAGCAGATAATGGGGACCAATGAACCTCTCACCCTCCAATTCTTAAATCACTTTTTTCTCATTTTTTTTATTTTGCAATCAATACGCTTTCAATAGTGCATAAGTTTCAAGTTAAATGTGTTTTAGCCAAATATGGACGACGCAACTTTTACAGGCGAATATGCGTCATATGTGCACAACATTTTACCAAAGGAGCATGAAATTTTGTTGAAGGCATTTTGGCCTTTGCCAAATCTTTATGAATGATTTATTACATTGGTCCATGTGTCCTTCACAAAAAGACCCATCAACAACTTATTGTTTTTTTTTTCACCAAGCGAGTTATATCAATTCAAAAATACAAAATTATTGAGTCTTCAATGAACCCAGTAATGTGTTCCATATCATTGGATGATGATTATCTTGATGAGAGATAGCATAGTATTAGTGACACCAAAAGAAAAATGAGATTCAAAAAGTGTTTTTCTTTATCCAAAATCTCTTTACTGAGATACTTGTATAGAAAATATTGAGAGACAACAACAAGAACTTAAAACCCAAGTATGAATCTCCTCGGAAAATTACTGAGCAGTGCCAAAATCCACGCCATAGCCAAAATCAGTAGAGTTGAAAGGCAAGTTAAAAACACTGAACTAACATACGTGATTAATGAGATAAACTTTTGAGATGTAACTACACACGAAATAGTAGAAAGAGTAACCACTGATATTGCAGAATAACAAACCAAAACCAGGAAAAAAAATTCAGAAAAAATTGCGAAGAAGTTGAAAATTTTGATTACACATTTTTTTTCGTATTGAAAAAATGAGAAGATTATTAAAAGGGCACTACAGTGATTCAGATTTCTAACGTTCATATAAGGCTTACCTTCTTCGTCGGTGTGCTCTTCTTCACCCAATCCATACATCTTACACTGCAAACGAGTACGGATGGGTGGTGTAGCTGTACATTCTCACCTAAGACATGCAGTCGTGAGGAGTGACGAGTTATCTTGGAGAGGAGAGGAGAGGCAAACAGTAGATAATGGGGACTAATGAACCTCTCACCCTCCAATCCTATAAATCTCTTTTTTCCTATTTTATATTTATAAGCTTTCAATAGTGCATAAGTTTCAAGTTAAAAGTGTTTTAACCAAATATGGACGCGGCAACCTTTACAGGCAAAAAAGCATCATAAGCACACCACATTTTAGCAAAGGCGCATGGAATTTTGTTGAATGCATTTTGGCCTTTGCCCAATCTTTATGAATGATTTATTAAACTGGTCCATGTCTTCTTCACAAAAAGACTCATCAACAACTTATTGTGTTTTTTCATCAAGCAAATTATATTAATTCGAAAATATACAATTATTGAGTCTTCAATGAACCCAGAAGTGTGTTCCATATCTTGGGTGATGATATCTCGATGAGAGATATCGTAGTATTAGTGACACCAAAAGAAAAATGATATTCAAAGAGTTTTTTTCTTTATCCGAAGTCTCTTTACTGATATACTCATACAGAAAATAGTGAGAGACAACAAAAACTTGAAACCCAAGTACGAATCTCATCAGAAAATTATTGAACAGTGTCAAAATCCTTTCTAAAACTAAAATCGGTAGGGTTGAAAGGCAAGTTAAAAACACTAGACTGACATACGTGATTATTGTGACTAACTTTTGAGATTTAAGTATACACGAAATAGTAGAAAGAGTGACCACTGATATTCCCAGAATAACAAACCGAAACCAGAAAAAAAAAATGGCGAAAAATTTTGAAAATATGATTACACATTTTTTTCGTATTGAAAAAATTAGAAGATTGTGAAGAAGGAGTGGTACAGTGAATGAGATTTCTAACATTTATATAAGGCTTACATTATTTGGCAGCGTGCCCTTCTTCACCCAATCCATACATCTTACACTGCAAACGAGTATGACTAGATGACGTGGCCGTACATTCTCACCAGACGCGTGCAGTGGTAAGGAGTGGCAACGTATCTCGAAGAGGTGAGGAGAGGCAAACAACAGATAATGGGGACCGATGAACTTCTCACCCTCCAATCCTTAAATCTCTTTTTTTCCATTCTTTATATTTTGCAATCAATACGCTTTCAATAGTGCATAAGTTTTAAGTTTAATGTGTTTTAGCGAAATATAGATAAGGCAACCTTTAAAGGCGAAAAGGTGTCATAGGCCCACAACATTTTAGCAAAGGCGCATGGAATTTTGTTGAAGGTATTTTGACATTTGCCCAATCTTTATGAATGATTTATAACATTGGTACACGTGTCATTCGTAAAAAGGTTCATCAATAACTTATTGTTTTCTTCATCAAGCAAGTTATACCAATTCGAAAATACATAATTATTGAGTCTTCAATGAACCCAATGGTGTGTTCCATATCATTGGGTGATGATATCTTGATGAAGGATATCATAATATTAGTGACACAAAAAGAAAATTGAGATTCAAAAAGTTTTTTTCTTTATCCGTAGTCTCTTTACTGATATACTCGTACAGAAAATGGTGAGAGACAACAACAAAAACTTGAAACACAAGTATGAATCTCCTTGAAAAATTATTGAACAGTGCCAAAATCCACTCTATAGCCAAAATCAGCAAGGTTGAAAGGCAAGTTAAAAACACTAGACCGACGTACGTGATTAATGAGATTAACTTTTGAGATTTCAGTACACACGAAACAGTAGAAAAAGTGACTACTGATATTGCCAAAATAACAAACCAAAACCAGAAAAAAATTAAGAAAAAATGGCGAACAGGTTTAAAAAGATGATTACACATTTTTTTCTAATAGAAAAAGGAAAAGATTATTAAGAAGGAGTGCTACAGTAATTCAAATTTCTACCGTTCATATAAGGCTTACCTTCTCCGTCGGCATACTCTTCTTCGCCAAATCTATACATCTTACACTGCAAGCGAGTACGGCTGGATCACGTGGCCGTATATTCTCACCTGAGGCAGGCAATCACGAGTAGTGGCAAGGTATCTTGGAGTGGAGAGGAGAGGAGAGGTAAACAGCAGATAATGGGGACCAATGAACCTCTCACCATCCAATCTTTAAATCTCTTTTTTCCCATTTTTATATTTTGTAATCAATACGTTTTCAATAATGCATAAGTTTCAAATTAAATGTGTTTTAGCCAAATAAAGACGACACAACCTTTACAAGTGAAAAAGCGTCATAGGTGCACAACATTTTACCAAAGGCGCATGAAATTTTGTTGAAGGTGTTCTGGCATTTGCCCAATCTTTATGAATGATTTATTGCACTGGTCCACGTGTCCTTCACAAAAAGACCCATCAACAACTTATTGATTTTTTTATCAAGCAAGTTATAACTATTCGAAAATTCACAATTACTGAGTCTTCAATGAACCCAATGGTGTGTTCCATATCATTGGGTGATGATATCTTGATGCGGGATATCGTAGTATTAGTGACTACAAAAGAAAAATGAGATTCAAACAGTTTTTTTCTTTATCCGAAGTCTCTTCACTGAGATACTCGTGCAGAAAATAGTGATTGACAATAACAATAACTTGAAATTCAAGTATGAATCTCCTTGGAAAATTACTGAACAGTGTCAAAATCAACTCCAAAGCCAAAATCTGCATGGTTGAAAAAAAAGTTAAAAACACTTGACCGACGTACGTGATTAATGGGATTAACTTTTGAGATTTAAGAACACACGAAATAGTAGAAAGAGTGACTACTGATATTGCCAGAATAACAAACCAAAACCAGAAAAAAAAAAATTAAGAAAAAATGCCGAACAAGTTGAAAAGATGATTATATTTTTTTTTCGTATTGAAAAAAGGAGAAGATTATTAAGAGGGAGTGGTATAGTGATTGAGATTTCTAACGTTCATATAAGACTTACTTTCTTCATCGACATGCTCTTCTTTGCTGAATCCATTCATCTTACGGCTGGAAACGAGTACGTCTGGATGACATGGCTGTACATTCTCACCTAATGCATGTAATCGTGAGGAGTGGTGAGGTATCTTTGAGATGAGAGAAAAGGCAAACAGTAGATAATGGGAACCAATGAACCTCTCACCCTCTAATCCTTAAATCTCCTTTTTTTCATTCTTTATATTTTGGCAATCAATACGCTTTCAATAGTGCATAAGCTTCAAGTTAAATGTGTTTTTGCTAAAAATGGACAGCGCAACCTTTACAGGCGAAAAGGCAGCATAGGCGCACAACATTTTAGCAAAGGCGCATGGAATTTTGTTTAAGGCATTTTAGCCTTTGCCCAATCTTTATGAATGATTTATTACATTGGTCTACGTGTCCTCCACAAAAAGGCCCATCAATAACTTCTTGTATTTTTTCATCAAGCAAGTTATACCAATTTGAAAATACACAATTACTGAGGCTTCAATGAACCAATTGGTGTGTTCCATATCATTGGGTGATGATATCTTGATGAGAGATATCATAATATTAGTGACACTAAAAGAAAACTGAGATTCAAAATGTTTTTTTCTTTATCCGTAGTTTTTTTACTGATATACTCGTATAGAAAATGGTGAGAGACAACAACAAAAACTTGAAACCCAAGTATGAATCTCCTTGGAAAATTACTGAACAGTGTCAAAATTCACTCTATAGCAAAAATCAGCAAGGTTGAAAGGCAAGTTAAAAACACTAGACTGACGTACGTGATTAATGAGATTAAATTTTGAGATTTCAGTACACACAAAACAATAGAAATAGTGACTACTGATATTGTCAGAATAACAAATCAAAACCATAAAGAAAAATTAAGAAAAAATGGTGAACAAATTGAAAAAGATGATTACACATTTTTTTCAAATTGAAAAGAGGAAAAGATTATTAAGATGGAGTGCTACAGTGATTGAGATTTCTAACGTTCATATAAGGCTTACCTTCTTCGTCGGCATACTCTTCTTCACCCAATCTATTCATCTTACACTACAAGCGAGTACGACTGGGTCACGTGGCCGTATATTCTCACCTGAGGCGGCCAGTCGTGAGTAGTGGCGAGATATCTTGGAGTGGAGAGGCAAACAACAGATAATGGGGACCAATGAACCTCTCACCCTCCAATCTTTAAATCTTTTTTTTCTCATTCTTATCTTTTGCAATCAATACGCTTTCAATAATGCATAAGTTTCAAGTTAAAGGTGTTTTAGCAAAATATGGACGACGCAACCTTTACAAGTGAAAAAGCGTCATAGGAGCACAACATTTTACTAAAGGCACATGGAATTTTGTTGAAGGCGTTTTGGCATTTGCCCAATCTTTATGAATGATATATTTCACTGGTCAATGTGTCCTTCACAAAAAGACCCATCAATAACTTCTTCTTTTTTCATCAAGCAAGTTATACCCATTTGAAAATACACAATTACTGAGTCTTCAATGGACCCAGTAGTGTGTTTCATATCATTAGGTGATGATATCTTGATGAGAGATATCATAGTATTAGTAACACCAAAAGAAAAATCAGATTTAGAGAGTGATTTTCTTTATTCGAAGTCACTTTACCGAGATACTCGTACAGAAAATGGGGAGAGACAACAACAAAAACTTGAAACCCAAGTATGAATCTCCTTGAAAAATTACTAAACAATGCCAAAATCTACTCCATACCCAAATTGACAAGGTTGAAAGGCAAGTTAGAAGCAGTAGACCGACACGTGATTAATGGGCTTAATTTTGGAGATATAAGCACACACGAATAAGTAGAAAGAGTGACTACTGATATTGTCAGAATAACAAAACAAAACCAGAAAAAAAAATTAAGAAAAAATGGCGAACAAGTTGAAATAGATGGTTACACATTTTTTTCGTATTGAAAAAATGAGAATATTGTTAAGAGAGAGTGTTATAGTGATTGAGATTTCTAATGTTTATATAAGGCATACCTTCTTTGTCAGCGTGCTCTTCTTCTCCCAATCCATACATCTTACACTGCAAACGAGTATGACTGGATGATGTGGCCGTACATTCTCACCTAGTCGTGAAGAGTGGTGAGGTATCTTGGAGAGGAGAGGAGAGCAGAGGCAAACAGTAGATAATGGGGACCAATGAACCTCTCACCCTCAAATCCTTAAATCTCTTTTTTCCATTCTTTATATTTTGCAATCAATATGCTTTCAATAGTGCATAAGTTTCAAGTTAAATGTGTTTTAGCAAAATATGGACGGCACAACCCTGACAGTCAAAAAATCGTTATAGGGGCACAACATTTTACCAAAGGCGAATGAAATTTTGTTGAAGGCGTTTTGGCCTTTGCCCAATCTTTATGAATGATTTATTAGACTGGTCCACGTGTCCTTTGTAAAAAGACCTATCAACAACTTATTATTTTTTTCCATCAAACAAATTATACCCATTCGAAAATAAACAATTACTTAATCTTCAATGAACCTAGTAGTGTGTTCCATATCATTGGGTGATGATATCCTAATGAAGAATATCATAGTATTAGTGATAGCAAAAGAAAAATAATAGTCAAAGAGTTTTTTTCTTTATCCGAAGTTTCTTTACTGAGATACTCGTACAGAAAATGGTGAGAGACAACAACAAAAATTTAAAACCCAAGTATGAATCTCCTCGAAAAATTACTAAACAGTGTCAAAATTCACTCCTTAGCCAAAATTGGTATGGTTGAAAGGCAAGTTAAAAACACTACACCTACGTACGTGATTAATGGGATTAACTTATAAAATTTAAGCACACATGAAACAGTAGAAAGAGTGACCACTAATATTGCAAGAATAACAAACCAAAACCAGGAAAAAAAATGGCGAACAAGTTGGAAAAGATGATTATTCATTTTTTTCGTATTGAAAAAATGAGAAGATTGTTAAGAGGGAGTACTACGGTGATTGAGATTTCTAACGTTCATATAAGGCTTACCTCTTCGTCAGCGTGATCTTCTTCGCCCAATCCATACATCTTACACTACAAACGAGTATGACTGGATGACGTGGCCGTACATTCTCACTTGAGGTGAGGAGTGACGAGGTATCTTGGAGAGGAGAGGAGATGAGAGGCAAAACACAGATAATGGGGACCAATAAACCTCTCACCCTCCAATACTTAAATCTCTTTTTTCCCATTTTTTAAATTTTGCAATCAATATGCATTCAATAGTCCATAAGTTTCAAGTTAAATGTGTTTTAGCAAAATATGGATGACGTAACTTTTACAGGCAAAAATGCGTCATAGGTGCACAACATTTTACCAAAGGTACATAGAAAATGCGTCATAGTATTAGTGACACGAAAAGAAAAATGAGATTGAAAGAGTTTTTTTCTTTATCCAATGTCTCTTTACTGAGAGACACGTACAGAAAATGGTGAGAGACAACAACAAAAACTTAAAACCCAAGTATGAATCTTCTCAAATAATTACTGAACAGTGTCAAAATCCACTCCATAGCCAAAATCGGTAGGATTGAAAGGCAAGTTAAAAACACTAGACCAACGTATGTGATTAATGAGATTAACTTTTGAGATTTAAGCATACACAAAATAGTAGAAAGAGTGACCACTGATATTACCAGTAACAAAACTAAACCAAAAAGAAAACGAAAAAATTACAAAACAATTGGAAAAGATGATTACACATTTTTTTCGTATTGGAAAAAGGAGTAGATTGTTAAGAGGGAGTGGTACAGTGATTGAGATTTCTAACGTTAATATAAGGCTTAACTTCTTTGTCAGCGTGCTCTTCTTCGCCCAATCCATACATCTTACACTGCAAACGAGTACGACTGGATGACGTGGCCGTACATTCTCACCTAAAGCGTCTAGCGTGCAGTCGTGAGGAGTGGCGAGGTATTTTGGAGAGTAGAGGAAAGCCAAACACTAGATAATGGGGACCGATGAAACTCTCACCCTCCAATCCTTAAATCTCTTTTTTCTCATTTTTTATATTTTACAATCAAAGTGCTTTCAATAGTGCATAAGTTTTAAGTTAAATGTGTTTTAGCCAAATATGGATGGCGCACCCTTCACAGGTCAAAATGTGTCTTAGGCACACAAAATTTTACCCAAGACGTATGGAATTTTGTTAAAGGTGTTTTGGCCTTTGCCCAATCTTTATGAATAATTTATAACATTGGTCCACGTGTCATTCGCAAAAAGAACCGTCAACAACTTATTGTTTGTTTTCATCAAGCATGTTCTAAGTATTCGAAAATACACAATCACTGAGTATTCAATGAACCCAATCATGTGTTCCATATCATTGGGTGATGATATCTTGATGCGGGATATCATAATATTAGTGACACCAAAAGAAAACTGAGATTCAATGAGTTTTTTTCTTTATCCGAAGTCTTTTTACTGAGATACTCGTACAGAAAATGGTGAGAGATAACAATAAAAACTTGAAACCCAAGTATGAGAAAAAGTTCAGACCAGACCTCAGAAAAAAGATCACGACGCCATAAAATAGAAAGGAGTGACATATAACTTATATTGGTGAGGATAAAGCTGCCCCGATCGATCACTTCTTGGTCAGTCTAGCCTTCTGAGCTCGTTATATCTCGTGGGAGCCGAACTCCATCAACCATAACCAAAGCAACTTGAGCATCCCCCAGCACAGTGTCTTGCAACGTCATGGCCCTGCCCTCAAAAAAGAAGCTCGATTCAAATACAGGGACCTTGGCTCTGCCAAACCCCTATGAAGCAACCTCTTTCCCTTTACCAGGGACATGCTTCTGCTTAGAATCAGTCTCGGAGGGAGTGGCCTTGGGGGTTGGCGAGGGCGTTTGTTTCTTCGTAACCTCGGCCTGGGCTTGCGTTTAAACACAATTTTTCCTCGGAATCAAGTCAGTGGGGTCACAGGGAGGCTGTCCTGAGCCTTGAGACCTCAAAACGCGAGGTCCAAAGCCAGGAGCCCCAATCCGGGCTGGAACTCAGAGGGGCAAGGTTTCGCGAGAGGATCCTCGATCCATCTCTTCAAATGATCCTTGGGCCGGAACCTCTCAGGTGGAAGAATCGACACTAGCAATTGCAATAGTGGTCCTATACTATGAAGAAGCTCCGGTTCGATCCAACCGATGAATCAAGGCAAATGGTTTTGTACCCTTCCAGATGAAATATTCCTCCTTTCTAACAAGCACTCGATTTGCGCCTACTCGGATCCACTAAGGTCAACGGAACATTTGTGAGGCCCTACACAAAGAAAGTAAGGCAAATGAATCAGTAAGTACACGACTAAGAATTTGACAACTGGAATACTAACTTACGTATTTCCTAAGGCATCCATTTGGATGGTAACCCTACAGGGACATTAGGAGACCCTCTGCCCCCATTCCTCATGAGATGAACAAAGGGCCCGACCTCCAATCTCGGATCGATTCAGTAGGGCTGATAACTAGACGAAGTCTTTTGATAGAACCATCAAGTAGTAGTATGGCCCTTCAATAGGGCACTTCCGAACTAAATAAGGACAGAATGTGCCTGACCCCGATTTCAAAACCATCTCGATTGAAACCCTTAACCTCGGTCGCTAAACGGTAAAAGTTGGTATGCATTTGCCCAGGAGCAAGCCTCACTTCGGACAGGAAAGCCCTAACCAAAGGCAACAAGGGAAAAAGTAGGTCAAACTCTAGTTGGCTAATATAGAACTTGGGTGCTTCAAGGGAACGAAGGGCAACAGGCGTATACTCCGAATCAACTAGGACCCCCTCCTAAATCCAGTATTTCTTCCTAACCCTAGCAAGGAATACTATGTTCTTATTAACGCTCAAAAACGCAGGATTTCCGTCGCCATCTAGGGCAGAGACAGACATCTCTAACATACTTAAAAGACTATAATATTGAGAAAGACTTATCAACCGAAAAGATAAGGAAGATGCGGAGTAAGAGATAAACACATGTGAGGCACAAACGAGCAAGAAAAACACAGAGCGCCAAGCAAGTAGAAGAGGCATGCCAACTCCCGTCCTTATATGCAAACCAAGAAAAGCTCCCCACAACGGACCTCATATGTTGGATCAATCAGAGGCAGAATCGTCAATACAAGAAAATCATTGAAACGTCAGCAGTCACATCATGTCAGGCGAAATGATGAAGTTGGGTTCGGCGTATTACATGCAAGCAGAACACGAGGACTCCAAATGCGAAGAAAGGCGCACCACGCGTACCGCTAGCTGGAGAATGTATCGAAGGACGGTTATACTTCTTAGAGCCTCGGGTGAACCCCCAAGGCCCTAAGAAGGGGGGCATTTGTAAGGGTAAAAATAGGTAAAAGCATGCATAAGGAAAGGTGTCAGCATCAATGGCCCTGATCACATCAAGACTTGCACCTTAACCAATCTGTCTGACCTTTTCACTTTGGGTCCGAAGTGAAAGACATGTCGGAATGCACACCCCCGACTCAATCCACTGCTCGGAGACTCCGTGGCAAAAAAGCATCTATGTCATTGAGTTATTTTCGTAACATTATGGATCATCCTGATCCTAAAGATCCTAAAACCGATGAAGATAATCTCCTTCACGAAGAAGAAACTCTATCTATCACCTCACTGGCAAGATCTTGCGTGAATAGAAAGATTTCTATTCCAAGGAGAAACAGAAGTAGAAAAGATAACTGGCAAACCCTAATCGTTTTCTTATAAAGGCAGAGCTAGGAGGTAAAGAAAGAGATCCACATTCTCCCACACTCAAGCACATTGAGCATCCATTCCTCTAAACCTAAACATCATTGCTTCTTCTTTTCCTCTTTATCCTCTTATTGACTTAATCGTCAGAGTGTATTTGCAGGTCATCCTGCCTACTTATTCTAAAGGATCAAAATTGCAGTAATTGTTCAAAGGGTTACAGGTGGCATCAAAGTTCGTATAGCAGGTATTTTTCCTCCACATGTGGCATCAAGAGGAAGACATAGGTGACATCAATAGAAACACTCTAACGCTAGCATATAGTAGTAATAGTATAGATAGATGTTTATGTGACAGAGACTCTACCTCTAACTCTAACTCTAACATACCTATACTATAATAAAGAAATAAGACCTCATCCCACCAATGGACTCACATGTGAGACCGCGTTATCTTCCCCAATCAATAGTCGTCACTCAGTCTCAATGTCTTCCATCTCCCTGCTCGAGCTTTAGTTTTCTGGTACATCACTTATCCAATGTTGACGAGCATGAATCACACCCATGAGAAATAGGAAACCCTAGAGATGAGTGAGAAGAATAAAGACATACCACTAACGAGATCCCATATAGGTCCATTTATATAGTGGAAGGGGTTAGGTGTATTTAAATTTTTTTTCTAAATACATGTAACTATTAAAAAAAAAAAATTCAAATACAAAATTACTATTTTATTTTCCTTTACAAATAAAGGTGTACAACAGAATTTTCTTTCCATCCATAGATAACTATTAATTTTATTTCCAAAAATTCAGATTGCACTTTAATTTACTTTCCAAAAACAAAGTGCAATTTAATTCTGTTTTTCCTCTTCTAAAAATCATATATCATTTTCACCAATTTGCAAAAGTCTCCCTTTTGTGGTTTTATATTTTCACTCATTTACTTTCAAACCTTTTGTAAATGGGTTAAAGTTCCTCTGAAAAATAATAAAATGACTTAATTTTTTAAATGACAACTATAGCCCTCCTAATTTTCACTTGTTAAATGACAATTTTACCATGTCAGACGTGAAGTATGTTGAATCGGCCTGGTTGTACCAAGAGTTGTATGCAGAGTGAAATTGAAGTAGATAGTGGTATGTCCCACTTCGTATCCGATATATATTCGACCAACTATCCCTATTCGACTATCCAACAGATAGAGATAGTGAAATTGAGTATTCGTATTCGACAACTGATGCGGCCAACAAAGAGAAATCAAATCCAAGTTTCCCTTCCCCTCCCCTCCCCAACCCAGCCCTCCTATTAAAATATTCAAATTCAAATAATATTTAAATTATTTGCTTACTTTAATAAAATAAAATAAAAATAAAGGAAAAAAAGAAAGAAAAATATAAGTTTTGTTAAAAAGACTAAACTATTTTATTCATTGTTTATTTTAAAACTAATAACTTTATGACTTAGAATTATGTAAAAAGTATATATTAATAAGAGTAATTTAGTCTTGTAAACTTAAAAAGTATATTATGCATATATATAAAAATATAATACATAATCCATCAGTTATTTATTGAATGATATATATATATATATATCAATATCTAAAATTGTATCTAATATTTATAAATGGATAGCACAAGTAATATTTGTATTTGCTCCAGATAATTAATTAAGTAAACGAAGTAAATATATGTTCAACCTTACCCGGCTTATTCTTTAAGCTAATTGAAAATAGAAAAATAAAATTTGAGTTAGTCGGATTTAGGTCGACCAAGAATAGCTTGAAAATGAATCTAACCCTTATATAAACAAGTTACCAAGGCAAACCTAACTCGATAAAGGACCCGTGAACCATACAATTTGTTTAAAATAAACAAAAAAAATTAATTAATTGTAATTCAATTGAAAATATATTAAAATTTAATAAGGATCCAGGAAGTAGTTATATGGTGTCGAGGGAGTCTAAAGTGTGTACCACAAACTTACCCAACTATAAATGGGTTGGTAAAAAAAAAAAAAGGAACCTGGACAATGGGTCCAAAACCTCCACCCCAAACATATGAAAAAAGGAGGAATGGTTGATGGGTCTAGGGGTGCAACGAGTCGAACCCAATGAGGGACCCTTCAACCCAGACCTGCATGCCCACCCCCATGTATAATGCAAAATATCAACCTTATTTTATTATTTATTTAAAACAGGTTAGGAATGCGGGTTCAGTTCCAAATGTCTCTTGTTGGGTTAAGTTTGGGTTCATTGGAGGTATCTTTACTCAAAACCAGTGCTATCAATACCGGACCGAACCAAACCAACTGGTGGAACCGGGAACCAACCAGGTCACAGGTTCTTAAAAGGCAGTATTCAGAACCCAGAACCTGCAAGATCCAACCGGTTCATCAAAGAAACGGTTAAAAACCGCTGAGAAACGGAGAAAAAGAGGAAAATGATTATTTTACTATAAAGGGCACGGTCGAACCGGGAACCGGCCACTCTGCTGGTTCGAGGCCCGGTCCAGTACTTCTGATAACACTGCACAAAACAAACACAATCCCTTATACAATTATACTCCTAGACTTTTCATTGTCTTTTTCTGTTTTGGTGGCGAGGGTACAGGCCTCTTAGAGGACCCGACTATTTACTCGGTCGTGCAAGCACACCCCTTGGATAAACCCTGGCACATGCAAGAGCCCGCAACCCACATGAACGGGTAAACCCAAGGCCCATGAGAACCATGGAACCTTGAGCAGGAGGACCCAAAGTGATGGCAAGAGTGACATTTTATTGTAAAATTCTCATTTCTTAAAATATATTTAAAAATGACAAAAGTACCCTGTCACATATATTGATCAAAATAAAAAATTTACTAGTCACATATAAGATAATAAAAATATACATCTTCACATATATTTCTTAAAATAACAAAAATATCCCTTCACATTTATTCTCTAGCAGAGGATCTAGTTCCACACCAATCTCCTTATATAACAAGTTACTTTCCAAAATGACAAAATACCATTGTTCAAATATGTTTTCAAAAAAGAAAATAATACCTCTTCACCAATATTTTTCAAAATGAAAAAATACACATCCAAATAATTTCTAAAATGATAATATGTATTTTCTAAAATAAAAAACCCTCTACATGTATTTTCTAGAATGACAAAAACAAAATGTTCAATTTAAATATATTTTCTAAAATGATAAAAAAAAATAAAAAAAAATTAAAAAAAATACCCCCTCTTCAAATGTATTCTAAATAAATAAAATTGTTTAACTAGAAAATTTACAAAAATATCATTTTTACATTTTTTTATTTGAATGACAAAAACCTCTTACACGTGATTTTCAATGTTCCTTTACTCCAAACAGGAGTAACATAAAGAAACTTTCAGCCTTATTTTCATGAATGCAATTAAAAACGAAAAATTCATCTTTTACCGTAAAAAGCTTTTACACCGTAAATGATTTATGTTATAAAATCATTTACGTGCAAACAACTGAGCCTATATGTAAAGCCAACATGTTCAAAATTACATTAGCCATCTCTCGTGAGGGAGGTGAGGGGAGGAGGGCAGAGGAGAAAGGGTACAGTGGACAGCGGCAGGAAGCTACCATTTCATCTAGAGAGAGACCCTCCCTGTATTCTTTTCTCGCTGTATCCCAAAAAGAATATAATGGGGTTGTCGTTCAAATACTTGATAAAAATACAGGTTGATTCGCAGTGAGGTCCCTCCCCCAAAAGCATGAAACATAGTGGATAATGGTAGAGAGATTAATTAATGAAAACATTACGGCGATCTCAAGGATTCCTGGCACCTAAGAGGGATGCCTTCAGGACTGAAGCCATCCTCTTCTGTGTGCTTAGAACGGCGCATGGACAGAGATGTTGACAAACCTGAAAAGGGATGCAACGACAACATTTTGATACAAATGAGAGAAACCAAGAGTTAGCAAACAATGTACAAGAAAAGCACAGGAAACATACCATCTGACATGTCCTTTGTTTTGTGAAGAAGAAAAGTTCCAGAAAGGATAGTCACAAACCCACACATCTCTGTGACAATCTGAGTTGGATTTTGCCGATCCCAGTCCTGAAGAGAATCGAACTTACAACAATTTAAAATTCGGTGAAAAGGCCAGATGAGCAGGTAGACTTCATTTATTTAAGCCAAGGAGAAGGAATGCAGCCAAATGATTGTGAAACGCAAAAACACCATTATTTTTGGCAATACCAGTCTACTCGAACATTTCACCACAAGTACCATTCTTCTCCTTTTTTTTTTTTTTTATTAAATGTCGAGTAACAATGAATATGTAGCATATTTATATAAGTTACCAATTTTTTGGAAATAGAGCCAATCAACAAATATGCCACCTTTAACTGGAGAGTATACTGAATCATTAGCTTCCTTTATACTGACCCTCTCCTATGTAGGGGCGTCAATAGGCCAGGCTGGCCCAGCCCGGAAAAGCCCAAAAATTGACCAATTTATAAGCCCCAAGGGCCGGGCTCCATAAGTGGAATCCTGCAAAGTTTAGGATTAGGGATATGGCTTGGTTGATTGAAGCCTGGCCCGATCATACATATATATATATATGTTAATTATATATCAAATTCATTCTTTGTTTACCATTTTTTTTAATACAAAAATCCTACATTACATATTTCTACAATACCAAATCAAATGGTTTAGGATGTTGATCTTCAAACTGCGTGAAATTGATTTCACTCTTAGGCTAACATAAAATAAAATAAAAACAAGAGCAAGAAGCTAAGGCGCAAATATCCAATACTGATAAGACAAATAAAGAACCTCAAATGATACCAATACAAAACATTTGCCTGATTGTATTACTGAAGAAACAACCTCTACCAAAGATGTCATCTTACAGCATCACAACTTTCTATATTTCGACCATGTACTTCCTTTTTCTGTTTTATATCACCTCCTTTTCTTTACCCAATTCTCTCGGCTAACAGTTATACATCTCAATTTAAAGTTGGGATAACAGTAATTGCGATTGAAGTCTCCCAATTTCAATCACACCCACAGGTCATGTACTTCCATTTAGGAAATAAATATTAAAAAAATCTTAACCCTATTGATAAAAATTTTGTAACCAGAGTTAAAAAGGGCAGTTAAAGGGCTCTGTGAGTGCAATTAAGCTCTCCTGAGTTCCATCGCAATTGTCCAGGATCCGGACTCCTCAATTAAAGTTTCTGGCAGCAAAAGCAAATTATTAACTGCTGCTAAGAAATGACTAGCCCCAACTAGCATATGCTTTAACTTTTTCATGAATAAATGTCAGCCTCAACTTTCATAGCCTTAACAATGACTAGCCTCAACTTTCATGAATAAAGCGTGAGGCTTACGCTGCAAGGCTCACCTCAAGGAGAGGCTCAAGGAAAATGCCTTGAGGCTCAACCTTGAGGCTTCTCATGAAGCTAACACTTCAAACTGTGAGGCTCACATGAAGCGCATGCCTTGAGACTCTCTTTATGTCCGAGGTGTGTGCCTCAAAGATTAATAAAAAAAATAGGATTTAGCAACATAATTGAAACTTGAGCATTAAATTTTTTTAAACGTGTGCCTCATTCATTAGTTCAAAACAGAGAGTACTTCAATTTTTTTATCTATAGAAAATATTCATTATTCTTTATTATTAGTTTAAATTAACACTATATTCATTATGTCTAACATATTTAAGCCTTTTAAAACATTGTATAATATAATTCACTCTAATTTTCATAGTAGATGTTGCAAAGATTTGGAGTCATTGCCTAACATATATAGTTAGTGACCATAGTAACAAAATTCTCCAATTTGTTCATAAAGTCCCGAATAATAAGCGACTTTTTCTTCGAATGATTAAATTCACGAAGTATTCACGTACTTTTGGAAAAATAGCGAATTTTTGAAAAAGTCCCAAATAATATCTCATATATGAAATACATTTGTTTAAAATTTTCATAATTAGTAATTTACTTTATATTTTGTTTTCATAACTTGCCCTAGTTTTTTTTGGTTTATTTCTGAATTTTGCCTAAATTTTCGGATATTTTCCAGACAAACTCTGACTTGATAACTATATTAGTGAGTTGCGACTACTTTGCAATTGTTTGTTGGAATCCAAAATCCACCACATGATGATTGAACATCATCCATCTTTCGGTATGTTTTTGAGCAAAAAAGTAATCTAAATTTCAACTTTTATTGCCTCATGAATTTATTTTTTTATTGCTAAATAATTTATATAGTATTACATATGCGTATACACACTCGCATACATATATATATATATATATAACCTTTAACTTGTTTTAAAAAAAAATTGCAATATTTTTATATATTTGTTAAAATAAGGGATTGTGATACTTTCTTATGAGGCTTAAGCCTAACGGCATCATGAGGTCCCAATGCCACACCTCACACGTTCGCCATTAAAAACATTGCTCTAGACAAAAGGCATGAACAAATGAAAATAATATCAAATGTTTATAAAAGAAAGAAGATACTTGATATATCTAGCCTGATATTCTTGAGATAATTTTACTACTCAACCCCCCCAAATGGAAAAGGTGATCCAGACTACTTGATTACTAGTTTTGTCTAAACAGATTGATCTTCCCCAAGAGTTCACATTGACGGGAAGGTTTGGCACTTTGATGTCGATTCTTTGCCACCTGGGGCTGTAGTATGTCCGAGTCAAATAGCAATGATTCGAAGCACTTCTTTTTACACTATTTCGGAAACCCAATGACTTAATTGTATGGAGATGTAAAATACAGAATTTCCAATCCTAGCAGGAAAATGAGGGAAACGGATACTCAATTTTGAATTGAGTAAATAAATTCCATACTCAATCCTAACACAAAGTAGCATCCAAAGTCTATCCATGCTACTGCAAAACACAAACATCAATTTTCTCCAATTCTACAAAGATTGACGATCGAACGGGGCGGTTGAACCGTTACACCTTACCGATTCAGTCACCGGTCCAGGTTTAAAAACATTGCCTAAAACTTAATGTCATTAATATTGAACTACGCTTGCAGTTGTTCAAAATTGATTATGGTTAATGTTTTTCATACTAAGGTATTAGTGTCCTCGATTTCTTATGGCACTTTTTGTTCTTATATCTTACTAGTTGTAATGTTAATTGTAGTATTTTATTGAGTTTGTTTTTAGCTTATCTTTGCATTAAAATAAGTTTAAGGTATCCAAGTGCTTCCTTGTATATCAATACATTTCTAAGCATATCTTAAAAAATTTCAACTAGTTCTGTGTATCCACGATATGTTACTTATTTTCGCCTTACTGATCTGCCACCAATACCAATACCTTGAACCATGAGCGTAATATCTTGGACTCCTATGTACATAGTTTATTTTATTTTTTGATCGGTAATCAAGCATGTATATTAATCAACTATGTACATATTTTATTGATGCTATTGCTAACGTGTTAAGATTATAATGTTCAATTGCTATTTTATGTTGGATCATAGTCTAAGCAAACTTGTTGTGCTAAATGCTAATAATAGTAACAAAGTTCTCCAATTTTTTTCAATAAGACTCGAGTAATTTGCGACTTTTTCACCGAACAATTAATTCATGAAGTATTCCAAGCTTTTTTATAAATAAATTAGCCGCAACTTTTTGAAAATATTGCGACTTTTCGAGAAAAATAATTGTGGATTTTGCAAATTATTCATGACTTCTTAAAATTTTTGAATTAACAGCTTATATGAAAAAATTGTTTATAATTATTCATAATTAGTAACTTTTCTTGTTCTTTTATATCTTGCCCGACATTTTCCCAATTTTTTCGGAGTTTTCCAAATTTTGCCGATTTTCTCTGCATTTTTTCCTAGCCGAATAATTCCTGAAGTCCACCTTGGTGACTACAGTGCTAATTATCAGTCTGATACATTGGAAAGCCCTATTGTTCTTTAGTTCATTGGGATTGAGTCTATCTAGCATTTTCATTTTAATGACTTCTACATACTCATCAAAAAATTAACTTCTAAAAAAATAGCCACTTTTTATTTTATAAAAAAAGTCAGTGAATTTCACAAATTAAACATGAATTAATATCAAATATATGAAATATATTTGTCAATAATCTTTTTCTTTATTCTTTTATATCGTGCCCAACATTTACATGATTTTCCCCGAATTTTATGAATTTTTCTTAGACGAATAATCCCCAAACTTCGACTTGGTGACTGGTGCTAATTATCAATCTGATATGCTGGCAAGACTCTAGGATTCTGATCTACAGATTTATACATAGTTACGTACAGTTAGAAAGCATCAAGTTACTAGTTGCTCCAAGATTCCTAATACATATAACTCTTCTAGTTGCTCTGAGTTTCTTACTGTTTTTGCAGACCAGCATAAAATTTAAATGTTTTGAACTACAGTGGCATACACACAGTCAATAAATGTGACCTTAGATGCATGCATTCATCCACATGATACAATAATTAAATAAGAATTAATCAAGCCATAATGAGTATTAAGTTAATTCAATCAGAAAAAGGATTACCTTAAACATGATCATGCTAGCCAAAATTGTTAACGATGTAAACATCGCATAGTATATAGGTGATACAACAGCTGTGTTGAATGTATCAAGGGCCTGCAATTAAGATACAAAAGTCAATACGCAAAACGGCAAAAAGGCATGGAAGTATAAAACAGTGACCAGGAAATTTGTTTATACAATATACCTATAAAAAAATTCCCCTTGACCATGATATGAAGATAATCTCTACTATTATAACGAGAGGAGTGGGAAAAACTCAAAGTTTTCAATTTTTTAGCTCAACTCCATGTGGCTCTGAATTGAGCATATGCAAGGAAAAGTTTCTGAAAATAGTAGGGAATGCCATTAAAGGACATGGGGACAGGTAGTAAGAAATGATTTAAGAGCCCGTTGACATGGCACAAGATAGAATGGAACATAACCAAATTTGTGTACCCTAGTTGGGAAAGGGCTTCGATGACAATGAATAAATACAAGGTCGTATGCCATGGATGGAAAATTTTGCATCTCCCAATGTCCTATGTTCTCAAGTCATTGTGATTCTAGAAACATAATACATAAGTTTAATCATGAGATCGACTTGACTAAGACAATTTGACTTCGAAAAAATAGTAATTATAGAAGATTAATTATGAGATCAGTTTGATCATAGAACATCTGGTGTTCAACAGCTATGTAATATGGTTTAAAATTTCAAGCATATCATCAATACATAAGGAATTTTGAGGTTACCAATACGATACACTCAGGTACTAGAACAATTACATGAGTTTTGACCATGGAGATTGAATTAAAACCGGCTTTTCACTATTCATTGAGTTATACATAATTCACTTTATTTTCTATTTTTAGGGTGTTAAATCCCTTGAAATGAATCCAAAAATGCTTTTAGATAACAAATTTATGGATCTGAGAACAAATTCATAGATCTATAGCCTTCAACAATGAGATTTCATATCATTTCTAGGATGTTTCGAAAATTCAGAAGATACATCAAAATTTGTCTTTTAATACATATATACAACTCATTAATGCTTGAAATTATTATATGCTAGTTTTCTAAGGGTGATCTATTAGATCCCAACACTAACCATTTTTGTATTATAATTAATTTATCTTATTTTTTGAATATTAAAAATAATAATCCCAATATAAAATTAAGAATTATAGCTACTTATTATGTATTTATGTTTCAAATATTAATACGACATTAGTCTATGGATGTTCTATCAAACGAATAGACCAATCTTTATGTATATTTATTTACACTAGTTTTATAGTTTTTTTTTTTAAAAAAAAACTTAGATTCTTATTAGTCATTTTTTTATTTCAGTCTGAATTTTATTTGTTTAACATTGTCATATTTGTTTCCTTGTTTTGTTAATTGTAGAATTGCAAAACCCACACAGGTAGCTCAGTTGCTTCGGGTCTTGGGAGAGATTCCTAAGGTCTCAAGTTCAACTCCTCTCGGGCTTACCCGATGCACATGGTTTGTGGGTGATTGCGTGCATCCAAATGGACTAGTCCTTCCTTTTCAAGGTTGGGACACCCTCCGTTATAAAATATATATCATTCTACTAATAAAAGTACAAGGAGTATACTAAACTTTATTTGAACTTAAATACACTTTAATTAAAAATACCAACTCATTAACCTATCGTATCTATTAAAAATATTAAGAGAAGTTTAGTTTGTTTATAATTCATGCTGAAGTGGAATTAAAATTCGTTGAGTGATAGATTTCCTCATGACCTATGCTCCAGATTCCCCACCAAGGAGCAGAACCTTTCCCATGGATTCTGGTCCAGTGAAAGAATGTAGGTCTGGGGAAACTCCACACGCAAGTATTCCCAGCTGGTATTATGTAGGGATCACAGACATGAGTTTCTCATTATATTAGAGAGGCTAAAGAAGTCGTTCTCGTCTGTGCCGGCTTTGCCCAGTAGTAGCTCGAAACTGGAGAGATCACAATCTGCCATATCTATTCAGTCGGAGTTAACAAGAGGGCTTCAAAAATCAGGTAGGGGATATCCGCCAAACATCACAAAAGTTTGCAAAATGAGAGTAATGGATTTCCTTAGTATTAATATTCATTGTTTATTAATTCAAAATAAATGTAGAATTTTATTCATTGTTTATTTGTTTAATTTATCAATAATTCATAATTGTTTATGAATAAAATAATACATTTATTTTGAATTCTTTTTGGCCAACAATATATTAAACTCAACGGTGGGAAATGATACAGTCATACAGATGCATGGCCCGCTTGAATGTGTTCACATTACCCTTTGTGCACAAAGGGCAGATCTTTTCATTTGGAGAATGAAACAAAAAGGGCAAATCTTTTTATTTGGAGAAGGGAAGTGATTAAAAACTGTCGATAGTCGGTGCTATCGAGAGACAGGCCGTTCAATTGAATATTCAATGGCACAAAACATAAGTGTACCAAAATTTTATGTGAACATAATTACCCTTCACCTTACTTTATATAAAAATTTATAGTGTATACTATTATGTGGGATTCATGAAACCGATTATTACGTATGTTTAGTAATTTTGAACTTTTGAAAATCTATCTATTTAGTTACCTTATTAGGACCACTACTAATCTTTAGTCTTTCCAATACAATAAAACTCTTCCAACTGTTGCTACTCCTATGGCATGGAGAAAAGAATTCTTCTCTAAAACTAATTCTAAGGTTGAGATGAATAGAAGATCAGATATCAAATATTGACCCATCCTCATGGCCACCTATATCTTGCCATGGTTGGGTTAGGTCTTACCATTAAAATCAACATTTTAAATACAAAGAGGAGCTCTGCTTTACGGTGTCGAGCGGAGCTCCCTTTTTTATACTATCACGGTGGCAATCTTGTAATTATAGTGTGTTGCAAAATTGCCCCAGCCTCTTGCACTAATTATAAACGTGCCAAATCTATAGTGTAAAAAGGAGAGCTCCGCTTCAACGCCGTGAAGCAGAGCTCCGGCTCAAAATTAATCTCTAAAATCAATTAAAACAACTCCCAACATGTCTCACAATATTAAAGCCATCAACAACATTTCGGTTTTCTTTCTTTGGTAGGATATATATATCTATCTATCATTATACTAATAAAAGCACAAAGAGTATTCCAAACTTCATGTGGACGTAATTACCACTCACCTTACTTTTTATTATATTAGAAGTATAGTTTGTTTACAGTTAATAAGTAAAAGTGAATTACAATTATAAGAATAATTTTCCACCTCATATTTATCCATGAGAAGAAAGTGAGTCTTATTTTAGTAGGACCCACTAATAAATTCTCCCAAAGAATACATAAAAGGTGGCCTTAGTTGGAATTCCAAACACCCTCAAACTCTATTAATTAGAAAGAGTCCTATTTTTTTATACATTTATAAGCGGGACCCATAAATAATCAGGTGCAAAGCGCTTGCACCTTTACTAGTATATATATATATAATGCCTAAAAGATCCTACGATACTAGTTGGGAGCACGAAGAGTGTAAATGAGGGTAGACGCAAGATTATGTTCAAATAATGTCCTAGGATGATTACAGGGGACATCATTAAATTTAAGGAACACCTAGACATGTGGGAAAGGATATTAAGGGATGCCTCCGCGTCCCTAAGGAGGTCAGGAAGTTGATGAATCATTAGATTTATGGAGCACCAAGATCATATGGGAAAATATATTAAGGGATGCCTATGCATCCCTAAGGAGGTCAGTAAGTTGATGAATCATTAGATTTAAGGAGCACCTAAATCATATGGGAAATGATATTAAGGGATGCCTACATGTCCCTAAGGAGGTCAGGAAGTTGATAATGGAACATCTACTGACAAAAAGAAAAGAAGAGGCATAGAAGAATGTGTCTAGCTCTGAGGGGACAGTGTAGATAGAGTCCATCTCCTCAAAAGTGAAAGATCATGTTTTCCATAAGGTTGACGAGGAGATTGATTTTCACAAAGCTGTAAAATAGAGTACGGAGAGTTTTGAGACGGAAAAAGAATCCCAAAATTTCTTTGCTAATGCAGTGACAACAGAGTTGAAATTCATTCCTTCAGATGAGGAGGATGCTGATTTCCACCTTGCTATAAGATAGAGCATGTAAACTCTTTAGAAATAGAAAGAAGCCCAAAGTTTATCATCTTTTATTGGAAGACAGATTGAGACTAGAAATTCCTATAGTCAAAACCACATAGTCGATCTCGTAGACGATGATAACTTGGCATAGTTAAGCTTTTGTTAATATGCTTTTATAGAAAGTATCTCTGTGTATTTCTTTTTATTCGAACTAGATCCCTTTATGTATTTAATTGCTTACAAATGAACGTTTTATTGAAGAATCATGCTTTAATATCTCTCAATAGAATCTGTATATATGTATTCATACATATAAACGCAGCGTATCTGCAGTTCTATGAAGTAATACATGATAAAAACTCATACAAGTAGTTCAAATAGTATATGTACTATGTGGGACTCTAACTACCTAATTTTGATGTTATCTTTACATTGAAATAAGTTTGGGTTTAAATATTCATGAATTTCCTGTGTTTTCTTAATTTTTTACAGATTTCCGTGCGTATCCTTGATAGTATCAATACTTCTTATACTTTGGACTTACCAATACGTACCTCAATATTGATATTTTAAACCATGTATGTAAAAGTATCAACGTACTGGAACAAGGCAACATTCACCACTTTTAGATAAACCACTCGGAAGTATGATATGGTACTTCTTTTGACAATTGAAAATAACTTACTAAAAAAATGCAAAAAGAAAAAGAAAAAAAAAGAAAATTTCATACCTTGTTTAAATAGTTCATTTGAGTAATTACACAAGTAATTACAACTATTGTAAAGGCCCATGTTTGGGGATATATTAACTGATTCGTTCCTGAGAATGTTAACTTCAAAGCAATTCCAAGTGCTTTGACACTCATGACCTGTCAGAGTATACCACATTTTGAAAAGAAAGAATTAAGAGGAAATCACAAAGAGAAAGAAAATAATAATAAGGTGATCAACTACCAAATACGTACCGTGAGAGAACCAACAAGTGAACAAACCCCAATATACACCATAATATGTGTCTGGCCATATTGTGGGATGAACTGGAATACAAGTATAAAAACTGCTGCTATCACCAAAGCTGCATACAAAAGAAAAGCTGCAGGAGACACGTAAAACCATTAGGTTCATGTTGTTTACAATTTGATCTAAGAAGAAATGTGAAACATGCTACTAGACATGTAAAAATTTGAGTTATTAAAAAATAATGTTAACCGAAAAGACTAAGAAAGTTACTTTTTCCACAAACAAAAAAATACCTGGCTCTGTAGCCAGATCCCACACTTCCTTGACGGACTCAATCTCACGTTCTTGAGGAGCATGTAGAACAATTGTTGTAGAACCCACAACACATAGAACACAACCAAGAATACCAAAAACGTGTAGCTTCTCCCGTAGAATAATATGTGCAAGTGCAGCACTGCAAGATAGCATGGTCATTAGCACTCAAAATTGGAGAAAACCAAGATATAATATGACGTGACTGTTCTACATGCCTGATAATAATGCTGAGTGCACCAAGAGGAGTGACCAGAATAGCTGGTGCGAATGCATAAGCTGCAAAATTCGCAATTTCCCCGACAATCACTGTTGCAATTGGCAAACACCTCATTAGAATTCACATCTTGCAAAAACAAGTGTTCTACCTCGTAATTCATGGACTACAAGTAATTCATGAAGCTGTGTAATGAGGTCGAATTTGAAAAATACCTTCAGATGAGAATATTTTGTTGAACAAGGATAGTAAAAAAAAGAGAGATACTGTTATTCTAAATTATCAAATAAAATAGGTGCACTATAAGGAAAAAGTGGCTCAGAATATTACGAGCAAATAGGGATCCACAGAAACTTGTTCTTTTTTATCAAATCCACACAAACCTATTACTAACAAACTTTTAAGTGTTTAGAGTGAAATATGTGAAGTATAATTTTATATGCATATTCGCGTCTTCTTCTTTGTTTTTAAATTAGAAGGGAAGAAAAGGTAAAATCAATAAAATTAGGTACCTCCATACGTCATAGGACCATTGTAGTCCTTTTGCTTCTGTTTGTGAAGCACGTGGAGGGGTGGAATGGTTTTAGTCGTATAATCATTAGAAATTTTAGTAGAAAAAAAGTTTAGCTTGACTGAATTTTACTGATTACACTCTAATCCAACATTTCCTCACCTGTAAGGTGGAATTCTGTAATAGAGTATCGACAGGCCTTGAAAGAGGAACTTCTTAGTAGTACTCCATATATGCCCGCTACTTAATATTCTTTTGTGCTGGAGGAAAAAAACAAAAAGGAAAGAGCTATTCATACTTTCCACCCAAAACCTCGCAAAAAACTAAAGTAAATAGATAATTTTAGAGCTTATTGTCAAGTTTGTTAGTGGTAGAAGGTGATTCTTCAAAAATCATTTGTTAGAGGATCAAATTATGAGGCTAATTCTGGCGAAGTCGGGTATACATAGAAACGCCTTATACATAATAAGCTCTCTTTTCTAGTTCTGTAAATCCTCTATTATTAATGCCTCATTTCAGAGTTTTCTAAATGAAATAAACGAAAATACAACTAACCTTGGACGTGAAGGAGCAGCAAAAACTCAATCTATAAGCAGACGGAGGAACACAAAAAAGAATTACCACTAATTGGGTCAAAAATATTGCCAAAACTCCATAGCATAGTAATTCAGTTGTAAAGTCTCAAATAAAATGCCGGAGGAAACACAGGACCAATGCGTTCTTAAACTTTGAAATTGGCCAACCATAACTTAACCATTTCTAAACCTCATTAGAAGCCCGAATAAATCTAAATCATCTACACGAAGACAATGATATAGTTATCAAGTTTTAAATGCTGCTGCAGCTACAATTGGGTATCAGATCTGAGTTCCTCAGTTTCTTAAGCATATCATTATTAATGAGTATTGGCTACCCATTCATGTTGCTGAAAACAAGGACAGAGGTTAATTGCTCCTGTTTAATATATTCTTTAAAGGTCGGAACTTGTTGAATGGTAAGCTTTCCTAAACGTGTTCATTCATCTGATGAGAACTCCCTACCTCGGTATTACTGTCCTCCTCGCTATATGGCAGCTTAGAAAATCTCTCTCCACAATCCATTTTGCGGTTAAATCTCTCTTATCACTTGAAGTTGAAAGCATAGAAGTGACTAATATAGGAGTTAACTGTGTACGTCTGCAGATTACAATATGGAACTATATGCCAAAGTGCATCTTTACTCTTTGAGTACCAAGTACCTGTAGGGAATGCAGTCATTTTTTAATAAATGCAATCTACCTCTTACTACTTACTAGGTGATTTTGGAAGAAAACAACTTCGTAAGGATTTGAGTATGAAGGCGGTTTAGCATAATAGTGTACTTAGAACAGCTTAATACCCAGTTAAAAAGATTTTTTATTTTACAGATTCTTACGTAGGATCTAGACACCATAAGCTCATGTTTGCTAATACATGCAACCTCATCTTGGAAGGTAATGTTCTAGATTGAAACTAGCTAGAAATTGTTATTTTTCTTCCTTTCATTTTCATATTGTGCCATTGAAGGTCTTTATTTACTTATATAGTCTCTCTCTTGTTAAGATATTCTCTTTATTGATAAAAAAAATGTGTGCCTGAGAGTAGCTATATGTTTTCTTCTTTGGCATTTAATCTCATTGAGAGTTGTTTCTTAAATTCGATGATACACAATGTGAGTTCATTTGGATCTGGAAAAGAGTTCTTGAGCTATCATGAAATGGAAAATACATTGCTTAAAAATAGACAATTCCAAAATCCAAAAGGAATGGAAGACAGGCTGGGCCCTCAACTAAGATAACCTTGTAAAATTTTAATCATAATATATTTAGTGACTCATAGTCATAGATCATCAAGTTTACATACTTATCCCTCCCCCTTCCTCCTAAGCAGAAAAAACCAATTATGCACCAATACTCGATGCCTTAATATGTAAAATTTTACATAGTTACCAGAGCGAGAAGCAAAACGAAAGCGGGAAGCGAAGCTCAAAAAAACCTTAGGAAATGGGAAACGAGAAATGAGATATAGGCTATAGGCTCCTCATTCCCATTATGTTATTATGGGTAGCTACACCTTTAATTTTATCTTACATGAGATTGTTGTGGAAAAGTACCTTAGATTCCAAACCGACGCTACTTGCTTAGAGTCTACCCCATAAGCTATAGACTCCAATGACCTCATCACTTCACAAATACAACTCCATTTGACTACTAAATGAGACATGATAGAAGCGAGCTTCCTAAGAAGCAAGTTTGTCCAAGGAAATGAGCTTCTTAAGAAGCTAGTCTGCCTAAGGAAGCATGGTTCAAAATATCGGTATCGGTTGCCGTATTGATAAGTCCAAAATAGGATACGTATCGGTGTATCGGTACCGTATCGGTTGGATACGATGGAAAAATTGAGGATACGCTAAAAAAAGCTTTAATACGCAAGAAAAAATTTTGATACCTTGCATAAAACCTCTTTTAATGCAAATATAAGCTAAAAATAAACTAAATAAAGGCCTCCAACTACATTTATAATCATACATGAGAGTTGACAAATTTATAAGTTAAAAAAGGCGTGCGCGCTGATAAATATATATGAAAACACAAACCATAGTTACTTAACCAAGAGATAGAAGTTCACTTGCATTCATAAATAAAAAATATGAAAATACATACTCTTGTATTCACAAATCAAATTACATACATGATAGAAACTCAATATCACATTAAGCATCATGCTGGCTCATACTTTATCATTGTGGGATGAGGAATTGAGTAGATTGATACATTATAAGTGGTCCAAACATGATGACACCACTGTGTCCAAGTCATCATCGTGCGGTACATGCCCAAGTACATTTGTACATATGTCTGCTGCTGAGTTGTGATCTGTCCATAACTGTCAATCGAAGACTGGGACTGAGCATCATAACCAGTGACTCCTGATAAGTAGGGTTGGGCTGGGGCATCATAACCAGTGGCTCCTGATAAGTAGGGTTGGGCTGGGGCCTCATAACCAAGGAGATAACCTTATTTACATATTAATATCTAAAGTAAATGAAAGTAAAATCAAGTTAAAATCATTTACTTAAATAATATATTATTTAAATTAGTTGTGTATATTGGGCCTGTATTGTGGATCGTAGTGTAAATGGAAAAAGAAAAAAATTAACTGAAAAATCACCGTATTGAGTGTATCGTCCCGATACAGTGGATTTTTTTTTTCCAGCATATCAGTGTATCGGGTAGCTCCAAATAGGATACATATCGGCCCGTATCGATCGATACGTATCGATATTTTAAACCATGTAAGGAAGCAAGTCTATCTGAAGAAACGAGTCTAGGAAATGAGCTTCCTGGGAAGCTTGCTTCCCACCTTGTACATAGCTTCCTTGCGACTAGGAAATTTTCATCCCAGTATACTTGGTGAATAATAGATAGTTAAGTTTACATACCCCTCCCTCTCTCAATATCTACATATATCGTGCAGGTTTACTCAACCAATACGTTTATGCCTACAACTAGAGATTTGTCCTAGTGGTATATTTTCCTACTTCAATGGCATGTTTTGCTTGCCTCCACTAAATCGTCTTCAAAATTTTCAACCCACACAATATACATGATATAGTGTTGAGGTAACAAGCCCTGAAGTAGATGCAAGGATTAAAATAAGGTTCCGTGGACTGTACAAGTCCCAACCGAAACTGATACGTATTGGTTTCGTCCAATACATATTTTTTTAAAAAACAATTCGACAAAATTTCAAAAAAAAAGTACTAAAAATAATTAAAATAAGGCAATAGTTGAGTAGAATCATACTTCTAAAGCAAAGACCAAGTAGAATGGGAAGAGAACAAGAGAGAAACAAAAGAGGTGAATTTTAGGGGTTTACGATAACCCCTAGGTATATAAGACATCGAACGAGTCCTACAACCAAAACCGATACGTATCGGTAGGACTCACCTGATATGTTGGGTCTTTGGGGAGTCTTAGAAATCCTACAAAAAAATGTATCAATGCTAATAACTGATTGCCCCTTCCGAAACTGATACGCATCGGTTTTGGCTATTTTTTTAACCATGAGTAGATGCCCTCTATCAGAAAGACATAAGAAATGCGCTCTTACTTCCCCATTACAATGAAGTGAAGGTAAGTCCAATAAACCGCTCGAAATAACAACTCTATTGGTGGGTCTTGAATAATATAGTTAACCAATATCAAATATTCACTTTTTTATTTTGAGACAATCATTGCATGGACATGACCACTAGGCCAATTTCTAAAGCCATACTGGGCAATCAGCACAAAAGTGCTGGTATTAATACTATAGAGTGTAGACACCTAATTTTGCACGGTCAAATGCCCTTTTAGCTCTGAGCATCGAAAGATGTACTAGACAGAGAAGATCCAACTCTGAAATAACCCTAGGTCAAACTATAGTCAAAGCCTAATCCAAGCCCAATCTAACCCGAGCCCAAAAGAGGGAAGGAATTGTTTTTGCAAGAGATGTTTGAGTTTTTGGGAGAAATTTTAGTCTCACATTGCTTAGAAAAGTGAACCTCCCTCTTTTTCACCTTTATAAAAGGCCCATCACCCCTCTTTCTCAATTAAATATTAAAAGTCACAGACTTTGCATCCACCTTGAAAACCCTAAGTGGAGAGAAACTTAGGTTGGCAAAAAACCTTAGATTTTAGATTGAAATAGAGATTTCTAGAAATTTTGGAGAATTCCAAAATTTTGGACTTTGGAGAAGTCAGAAAGAGCTTACACCCTAAGCCTCGGAAGAGGATCAGAGTTCGGATCTTCTCTGTTGTTTTTCATTTTAGGTACTCGGAGCGTCGGGATCGTTGGAGAGCAATCAAAAGGTTTGCAACAAGGTTTGTGAAATTATTTATTTTCTAGTTAATTATATTGAACTCCTCTTCTACCCGTCTAAGGTTTTTTCTTCCTTTACTTTTCAATAGTAGTCTATGGTTCCATCCAAACGATCGTGAGGAATTGGAAACCCGAACGAAGGAATGTGTAGGAAGAAGAAGTCTTCAATTTCTTTTTTTTTTCTTTTATTGTTCTTCCCATTTTCCATTATGTAGGCGAGACCTCTTTCGAATCGATCGAGAAGAGAGTTGGTCTTCACCGATTTAAGGAAAGGAGGTTCGCTGCTCAAGTAGAGAAAATCACCTTGAATTGGTCGAGATTGGTCGAGGAGGGGTGCATTCAAATCTCGAAATAAAAATAAAATAAGTAGAGAGAATCACCATGAATTGGTCGAGGAGGGGTGCATTCCAATCTCGAAATAAAAATAAAATAAGTAGAGAGAATCACCATGAATTGGTCGGGGAAGAGTGCATTCCAATCTCAAAATAAAGCAATGAAAAGAAAATAAGTAGAGGAGGAATTGCCTTGATTCGGAGGAGAGGCATCCCGATTTCGAAAGAAAAGAGGAACTAGTTTTGGTGATCTTTTAAAGATTAATTTATAAAAGGGGTTTAAAATAATGAAGAAAAATTAGAAAGGCAACCGTCATTTGACGGATGAGTGGGGGTGCTTAACACCTTCCCCTAACTCATAACGGAATCCCTGAATCCCGAACTCTAGTTCTCGGACCAAGAGTTTATCTTTATTGATGACCAACCACGCCATAAAATTTAATTTGTGGACTCTAGGTTCTCGTCTTCTCACTAGGGCGAATGCGCTAGTGTGGGGGCGATAGCTGGGGGGCAAGACCCGCGGGCCCGCTATCACACACATACAAATGTTCAAAGGGGGTAGTATTACAAAAGTTGATTATGTTTATTCACCTGCAGGCCGCAAGCCAGTGCAATAATTACTACAAAAAAGAAAACAAAACAATAGCCAAACCCACTAAGGTTTTGATTTACCACTCAAAATGTATGGAGTTCCATTACATAAGTCAAACATTGGATTATCACATTTAAACCGTCCTATGAATTTTATATCATTTAAGGGGTGTTTCCTAATGATACCTAAATTGCATGAAGCCAGTTTATATGGGAGTCATTTAAATTGCTTTATAATTAAATCATGATTTTGGGCAAGTGCATATAACAAATTGATTAGGTGTTCACCTCCCATACATTCATTAAATGCTTTTTAAGATGAACACAGTGCTAGCTAACTCCAAGGAGTTACCATTCACTGTTTATAGTTTATACCAATGTTTCAAAACTCGATGAGTTGACTCGAAACTCGGTCGAGTCAACTCGGATCAGACAGAATTCGAGCCAACTCGGATAAAAACTCGGAGTTATAACAAATCGGTCTAAAACTCGCTCAACTCGACTGAGTTGACTCGACCGAACCAAGTCGAGGGGATCGGATCGATCCTTGAAGGGATTTTAATCAAGTTTTTCTCTGTAAGTAGTTTTCAAAGAGGAGAAGAAGATGATGAAAAAACTGTTATAACCAAACTCCTTCTCTGCACCTTATTTTTAAGGGAATCATAAGAGGGTAAAAGTAGAAAAAGCAGAAGAAAATAACTGAACTTAACTTCAGCTCTCTAACCCAGATGCTTTCTTGCAAAAAAGGTTTGTTTCCTCTCCTCCGCCCTCATTACCTATTCAAAGAAATCTTCTCTCTAATCGTCTATAGAGCAAAGACCCATGATTTCTCTCTCTAATCGTCTACAGAGCAAAGATCCAATCTCTACACCATTAAGTAACTCTTATCTATCTGAACCTTCAAAGACCAAACAAACCATCCGTTTATGCTCTAAACGAGAGAGATTAAAGAACAAATCTCTTCAATGCCTTCATGTTTTGGGTATGGACTGATGGATGAAAAAGTATTGATGTGAGTTTAGAAACACTGTTAAATGCTTCATGTGTGCTTTTCGAATAAAAGAAAATACTTATTTACAATAGCATATAAAAGAAAATACTTGATATTATAGTGAGTGGGCTTTAATTTGAAAACAAATATATAGCCTTATTGTTGTAATGTATGTGCTTATAGAGTTTTTTTTAATAAAATTTTAAATTCTATTTTATATTTTATTTTACAAAAAAACATTATATACATATATATATATATAATATTATTAAACTATAATTTTATCATTAATTTTTAATTCATATTATTTATATATAAATTTATGTAATAAACATTAAAATATATTTTATATTTTTCGAGTTTTAAGTTTCAAGTTATGTCGAGTATTCGAGTTAACTCGACTCAACAAGATTTCGAGTCTATCCAAGTTTTCGTATTTTAAAATACTGGCTTATACCGGTTACACCGGTGGGCAACTTCATATTAATCACCAAATACGCACTAAGTGAAAAAACCATTGGACAAGAAACTAAACATTCTAGAATATACACCATATTGTTTATGCTGTTTAGGCAACTGCAGAAACTACTAATAGGAGTTTCCACCACTTTGCAGAGAAAGATACTAAATTCTATTAATAAACTATTTTCATGGAATAAGACTCGCTAAAAGAAGTCCATTCAAGAGAAATCAATTCCAACACATCCTGCAGTGTCTCATGGACACAATAATTATTTTGTTTCACCAACATTAATGACTAAGCCATAGTAGACTAAACAGGTGAATTTTCATAAGACTGTAAAATCAACCTTATTTATATAATAAACCATGTCCACTGCTCAACTTTCATCACAATAGCATCCTAAATCTAGTTTGTAATCCATTGAACAGAAATAACTGGGAAAAAAACTCAACCTCCATCACATATGGCAGAGTCAGTCTAGCTTGTAATCCATTGAACAGAAAGAATTAAGTAAACTCACTGGTTATCATGCCTGCCCACCATAGTGGCTCATATAAGTAAGAATAGCCTCCAACTCCTGTGGAAAAAAAAAATAGTGTATTTATTTCAATGAGATCCTTTTACCTATTAACAATATCCTGAAAATTTTAGTAAGTATATATGAATATACATGGAAAAAATTTATATATCATGGCGCAATTGTATTCCCTCATTTCATAAGGCATGCTTTTCTGTGGTTCAAATCCGGATTTAGATGAGATATTTTCTTGGGTCAAATTTGGCCATTGAATGGAATTATGGAACAAAGTGTTCGGAAAGTAGAGATTGACACAGCACACAACACAGCAGATATGGTTTTAAACTTTTAAACTCATGGTCAATTTAATTCCAAATGCATAACTTATAGGTTATACCATCTTAAATCAACCCAACCCAGCCAGTTATTAATGATTACCATACCCATCAACAACAACAAAAAAACATCTTACATCAACCTTTTCTATTAGAAACATTACAGTTTACTAAAGAAAGTAATAAAGAATGAATCACAAATCCACATTTCCTGAATGCCCAATACTAAATTCAAAGCCCCAACGAACCCATTGTGCAAATACAAAGCGACCCAGATCTCACCAATCATTACCTAAGATCGCTCAAGGGACATAATATAGAACTGCAATTCATACCCTAATGCTCCCATTACCTTTCCAAATTAGCCCCAATAGAGAAGTAGACCTAATGTAATCACTGATGTAATTAAATCTCCCACTCTTATACTCGACAATAAAATGGCCATAACCCAACCGATAACATCAAAACATTGTAAAATTCCTAATCCATGAACCAGAATACGATTTCAAGAACACGAAATCATGCTAAAGCAAACTTCTAAAACAAAAACTACTGCCCTTCAGATCCCTCATAGTGAAATTTATTTCTCACACTGACTGACCCGCACATGCATCTGATCAGAAAATTCAAAATGCAACAGTAGAAACGTGAGAAAGCTAGAACTAATAAATATTAAAGTTGAACAAATTCAAAGAAAACCCTGAGATATCAACAATTAGATACCTTAACACAAGAACCCACAAAACCCAGATCAATTCCAAATCGCCCAAAAATCCAAAAAAAAACCATAAGAAACACGGATTCAGATAATTGTTTTTGTTTTACCTGCCCTAATTCCGGAAGCGCCAGCCTTTTTCAAACCCTTTTTCTTGACAATAAAACTAGCTCCGATGAATAAGCTCGAGGAAAGTGCCAAAACTAAACCCTTGATGTTATCAGAGGACATGCCCTTGTAAGAGGCCATCCAGCTCTGAGAACCCTCTGCCGCCATGACCGAAACCCTAAACCACTGTCAGTCACAGCGTCCATTTCATTGGATCCATGGCTACTCAAATTCATTGATCGCCATTGTCGTCTTCGAACAAACAGACAAGGCAAAGGCAGGAAAATAGGAGAAGAGAGAAAGATAGATAGATCTTGAAGAGAGAGAAATTTATTTATCTAAGATACAAAAATCGCTTTTCGAAGATCTGACGTCGCTAAAGAGAAAAGTGAGGAGAGAGAAGAAAGAGTAGAGAAGTACAGAGACGAAAGAGGTTTTTGAGATTTGTATTGTAAATTGGGTAAAAACAAGAGAGAATGTGTGTGGGCCTATGGGCCCACGGCCCACCAGGTGAGGGGTGGCAATCCTATCTGACCCTTTAACTTGGGTTGTGTATTTTTAATGAAATGCTACCCCACAACAGGCGTTTTTCTCCTCATGAGGATTAATGCTACATACACTCATAAAATTCTATAAAAAAATTCATAAAGTGATACGTGTTGTTGTTTCAAGCATGGTTTGATAGTTGTCGGTGGCCCCTTAGGCCCTTAATCTGATTTTGGACGAAATTTCATTATCTAAAGCAATATTTCCAAAAACAATATCTTGAAATTTTGGCCGAAATAAAACGATTTCATCTTGGCCGAAATACCGAAATTTTGGTGAAATTTTGGAACTGTAGAAATATCAGCATTTGGGTCGAGATTTTTCTACCTAATCTCATCCATTTCTAACAAAATTACATGTATTTTAGAAATCTCAACGAAATTTCAATATTTCGGCTGATATTTATAGGCTATTTTAAAAGTGTTTTTAGCAATTTTTTTATTTAATTTTTAATAAACAAATAATTAAAATATAAATTAAAAAAATACCATTCCCTAAAATCTTTACTTAACATAGTATATAAGATATAAACTACATATTATAAATTATAAACCTACTTTTTTTGGACGGTAAAAAAAAAAAAAAATATATATATATATATATATATATATATATATATATATCTTTACTATTATAATGTGAGAGGCAGGCGTAGCCTGATTTTTTTGAAATTCCCAAACTACACTTATATAAAACAAAACTTTGATTTAGTGTTTTACTTTAATTCTCAAACTACCCCTTGCTCATCTATCTATTTAAATAATAGAATCACAGCCAATCGCGATTGAACTCGGGGAGAGTTCAATCGTACCTACAAGTTAACATGTGTCCCTTTTAACTCCTATCAACTGTGGTAAACTCCTTCCCCTCGCTCTCACGCGCATCGCAGGTGCCACCCGCTAGTATATATATATATACTAATTATACTTAATATGATATGTAAACTATATTATATTAATGTATAAACATACTTTATAGTTTATAACATATAAAATAATTATACTTAATATGATATGTAAACTATATTATATTAATGTATAAACTATAATATCTAAGTTATATACTATGAACATACTTTATAGTTTATAAAATATAAATAAATTATATGCTTAATATAATATATAAATTATATTATTATTATTATTTTATGTCTTAATAACTTAGAGAACACACACACACCCTGCTGACACATGGTTACATCACCCACACAACCCTCAAAATAGAGGGTAGGTGGGGCAATTAAGGGTTTAAAAGGAAGGTTGTAACCCACCAATGTGGGAGTAATTAGTAGGGTATTTTTTGATAGCTTAATAGCTTAGAGAACACACATAGTCAAAATACGCACACACACCCTGGTGACACAAGGTCATAGCACCCACACAACCTCAAAACAGAGGGCAAGTGGGGCTATTAAGGGTTCACAAGGAAGGTAGTAACCCACTGTTGTGACCTTGTGTCACTAGGGTGTGTGTGTGTTGTGACCGTTTGTGTTCTCTAAGTTATTAAGCTATCAAAAAAAAACCCCTTACTAATTAGTCCCACACCGGTGGGCTACTACCTTCCTTGTGAATCCTTAATAGCCCCACATGCCCTCTTTTTTTAGGGTTGTGTGGGTATTGTGTAGAGACCTTAATCTTAATTGTCTTGAAATTCATGCACATTGAATGAAAATATTGAAATTGGTGTAAAAAAAATTTGTATTGGTGTTCCTTTATGTTAATAAATGCATTATGACAATTGTCTAAAAGTTAAAAGGGTTTAAAACTACCAAATTAAACCAAAAAAATTCAAGTCCACCGGTTGACCCCTCCCCATAGCAGTTGACCCTAGACCAAAAAAAATGTATAGGCAAATCGGGCAAAGAGTATGCAGATGGCCGGTCGACTGCCCCTTTTGTATTTCGCCTAATTTATTTCTAAATCCGAGAATTCTAATTAAAAGGGGGCTCTTAAACATTATAAATAGACTTTAACTCGTGGGTTTATGATTTCTAAACATTCTCAAAGTTTTTAAAAATGAATAGAGAGAAAAACGTAAGGTTTTTTAGAGGGCTTTCAATCGAAGAAGAGGGAAAGCTTCAAAATCGAGATTTTCAACCTTTCACAAAGCAAGAGATCGTAGGGAAGTAATCAAGTAAGTAAATATGTCTTCCTGGGTTTATTTTATAATGATCATTGATGTTAATAAAGAGAAGTAAGACTGTTTTGAAGTAAGAACCAAGTTTAAAGTATATTTTCATCACAATAATCAATCATCTACAATTTTATCATGATTATAAATATAAGATGATTCAATTGATTATGTATGTGTGATTAACAAGAGGAAAATAATCAATTTGCTGGATTGTAGATGTATGAATGTGGAGCAAGGCAGTATGCCAGATAATTATTGAATAGTTATATGTTTGAAGTATGATTTATTGATTTTGTGATATCAAAGAATTCAGGGTTGTCATCTTCATGTATGTATCACTTGAGAAACTAATGTATGATGAATGACCTATTAAATTGATGCGTAATAGACCATGACTATACATGTTTTAAATGACCAACTATGATAAGAATGTTATTCCATGATTTTGAAGTATGATGTACCAATTGTATGTTGTGATATATGTTCGGTTAAGAGATGTCTTGGATTAGGGTTTTAGTTGTAGATTATGGTCCCAATTGCCTAGAATTTTTATCATAATGAAATGGGTTGTTATGATGGATTTTCATTGGCTCTTGACTAATCGTTTAGGGCACCATTTAACCGGGGATGATACCACTTGTTTTATTCACTTCATTCACATAATGATGTATGCGCAAGCATGCTAAATTAATATCACAATGACGAACACAAGAACAACAAAAGTAAATAAGTATTGCACCAGCATGTTTGCATGTTGAGTTTTTGCACGGCCCAAGTACCAAAAGTCTAAGATCAAGAGGCACAAGTGCCCAAGGAAGTTAAATCAAGTAAAGCCTGCACGCACCGGAGTATGTGCCAAGTAAATAGTAACTCGGTAAGGAATGCATAGTCAATCTCTATCCGTATATGATGTAAGTTATTTTAAGTTATTGCAAAATGCATGTAAGCTGATGTATGAAAGTATTGTTACTCACAGGGAAAAGTAAGCAAGTGAGCACAAAGTAAGAATTGAAAAGAATGTATGTTTTCTACACTCTAATTATATATGTATATCTGGATTAATATATGCATAACTATCCTGTTAAACCATGATATATGTTTTATATTAATACTCATGATATTGTTAACGATGGATCCATATACGTTGAATGTATCAATACTCAACCAAACTTTTATTGTCGGCAAGTTCAGGTTTTTATATATGTGCACCGGAACCTTGGATTGAAGATGAATACATAGAGGAAGAACATACAGGTGATCATTTGGAAAGAAGAAAGGGATTTGGACAGATAGCCCTATTATTGATTTTAGTTCCTTAGACTTTTAATTTATATTGAGAGATTGTAATTCAGATTTATTTCGATGATGGGAATCATGGTGAATGATTCAGATTATTATTATATTTTTAGTTTAGTTAAGGATCTTTAGATTTGATTGATGTTAATTAAAGAAAATTTCAGGTTCACATTTTAGTATACCTTGTATGCTTCTAACATGATGGTTTGATAAGTAAGTCACGTGCCAAGGTCTCACACTCTTCTAGGTGGGATTTTGGGGCGTGACATATTGTGACCTTGTGTCACCGGGACGTGTGTGTGTGTTGTGATCGTGTGTGTTCTCTAAGCTATTAAGTTATCAAAAAAAAATTTCTCTTACTAATGAATCCCACATCAGTGGGTTATACCTTCCTTGTCAACCCTTAATAGCCCCACCTGCCCTCTTTTTTTAGGGTTGTGTGGATGTTGTGACCTTGTGTCACCAGAGTGTGTGTGTGTTCTCTAAGCTATTAAGTTTTCAAAAAAATACCCCTTACTTAGTCTCACATTGGTGGGTTACTACCTTCCTTGTGAACCCTTAATAGCCCTACCTGCCCTCTTTTTAAGGGTTGTGTGGGTGTTGTGACCTTATGTCACCAAGGGGTGTGTGTGTTGTGATAGTGTGTGTGTGTTCTCTAAGCTATTAAGCAATCAAAAAAAAAAACATCTTACTAATTAGTCCCACATCGGTTGTGAACCCTTAATAGCCTCACCTGCCCTCTTTTTTTAGGGTTGTGTGGGTGTTATGACCTTGAGTCACCAGGATGTGTGTGTGTTGTGACCCTGTGTGTTCTCTAAGCTATTAAACTATCAAAAGAATACTCCTAAATAATTAGTTCCACATCAGTGGGTTACTACCTTCCTTGTGAACCCTTAATAACCCCATCTATCCTCTTTTTTTAGGGTTGTGTGGGTGTTGTGACCTTGTGTCACCAAGGTGTGTATGTGTTGTGACCGTGTGTGTGTTCTCTAAGCTATTAAACTATATTATATTAATGTTGTAAACTTTATTAATCTATAAACTATAAACGATATGTGTAAATTATATAATTACGATATATATATAAGTATATAGTGCAAATTACATACTATATAATTTTAAAATATATAAAGACCTTAAAAATCAATTAAAATAGGAAAGAAGTCCAAGCATTTTGGGATTTTTTGGAGTATTCCGGACCTATATTTTTTTTTATTACAATTATACAAAATACGACTTCGACGAGATTTCAGTTTAAATACCAAAATCTTGGTTTATTTTGTTTCGCTCCTCCCAAGCTAAAATCAACGAAATTTTGGTTGATTTAAACTTTGGTTTTAAGCGGTTATTTTTGCAACCTGTAATAATTTTCTTTCTTTTTTCAAGTTGTTGTTTTAACCTATCACAAAATATGGCTAGCATAGCTTCCATTTTATAAACCATTTATTGGAGAGTTTGGATCATTTGATAAATTTAACTTCTCCATATCTATGGTCAATGGATGGAACCACTATTGGCCATGCATGAGGTGTGCATCTTCTTTCTCTCTTTCTAACACTTACATGTCAAAAGAACAGTTTTCACATTATGTCCTTATTATTTCTTTCAACTCATTTGCTCGTCAACCTAGGTTACTAAAGCTAGCGCTAACCTAGTTGGAGCAGGGCTTGGACTAATACTATCAACCCATATGCCTAGATATTAAGGTCCAAGGTACAGTTTAGGACCATTGTGGCTTCACCTCCTAATATACCTTGATACCATGTTAGAGATACGCAAACAATATGCATGTACATATTAATGGTAACAAGTCGGGTTCAATCTCAGGGTCAATACAATCATGATTCTAGTGTTGCTGCTTAGGGATGATGATTGATGAATTCATGTCAAGAAGAGATAGCAATAGCTAATTATAAGCTATAGTTTCTCTCTCTCTCTCTCTCTCTTTATATATATATATACATATATATATATATATATAAATCATTATAGCATAAATCCTAAGTCCCGTTCTTTAACTTTATATTTTGTAATTAAAGCAAAATGAGGATTTGATGATTTCTTAAGTGTGTTATTTTTATTTGTGTTTCAGCCTTTAAAATATCTCACGATTGGTTTATGATACATTTTTGCTTTATTTATTTTATGGGTAGTGATATGGAATCAAAACAAGTATTTTGGTGTAAGTAGAACCACCATTGAATTGGTCCAATTAATATTTGTCAACATCTACTACCTGAGAATGTTATTTAATACAAGTAGGCTAAAAGTGTTGTTTAGTTGAGTTGAAGCATGAGATCATTTCCATTCCCTTATTTTTAATGCTTGTGAGTTGTGACCTCTACTTATTTATAGGTGTTTATTGCAACATGCATTATTGTGTTTTATGTGTCATCATCATCAATATGACTTTCAAACAAAAAGAAAATGTCATGAAAAGGACTCTTTGATACAAAAAGATTTAAGAACTCAATGTAGTGTATGCTTTTATAAAAAAAATATTGTATGCATTTGTATTTGTGAAGTGATTGGTTCCTTTCATCTTGTCTAAAGCAATATTGAAGTAAACAAAGCGCTTTCCTAGTTGGACGTAAAATAAAAAACAAACAAGATACATCAAGATCGTCTATAGAAACAATCTCACTTTAGAATGGTGTTAGATGCACCACACTATTTGATTACTGTATCCCATTATTAAAATTACTTATTGTACACCATTGAAGTCATAAAATTACTTGTACACACAAAAATCTGAAAATTAGCTATAAATTTTATTACTAGACACCAATCACAATAATGGAAAATCTAGATGTATGAAAGTTGAGCTACATCATCTTTAGCATGTTTTAATGATTCAGTGGAGGCGATCAACTGCAGCAAAATTAAGGAGAGATATTAAACATTCTCAAAGGGATGTGCTGCTAATTAACATGTTGTTTTGATGGAACTATAAGGTTGTGGAGTGGGAAGTTGTGGCTGTGCTAAAAAATTTAGGAAGGACACCAATGATCAGAAGACCATGGAGAGGTCTTTCCATGTTACCATATAAGTGAAATAAACTAGTCATTGCATGAAACTTTGGACATATGTAGATATATTTGTAACATGGGCAATAAAAAATGTGGGTATGATTAATATAAGCGAAGGAGCTCAAAGCATTTATCCACAGAAGGTTTGCAACAGGATGCGGCAAACAGATTGCACCACAAACAATCAACAATTTCTTTCTTATTTACTACCCCCAAAAAAAAAAGCTACATTAATTCTCGAGAAAAAAAATTATACTTTTAAGGATCATAATAAAAAACTAAACAAAACTGAGATGGAATTAGATGGGGTGCGACCATGTGAAAAGTGAAAATAAGAAAAGAAAATATAAATGGGGGTATAGTCATACAATATTGGGGTGCGTCTAGCACCGCTCCTGCTTTATTATGAACTGTAAATGGTTGAAAGAATATCATGAATAAAAAAAAGCATAAGATGCAAAAACACTTGAAAGATAATAAGATGCAAAAACACTAAGTCGTAGAGCACGTATACTTTAAGGAAAATGATAGTAAAAGACTACGAATGTGTCGTAGTGTAAAACGTCGTAAATGTAATCATACAAATAATATCTCATATGCTGAACCTTAGGTGACTCGTGGTGCGACACCATGCTTAGATTACATTTCATTAGTATAAGCCACTGGTTTGCTCAGATGACAATTCATATGAATGAGCCATATGTGTCCCGTGGTGAGTGCCGTGTTCAGATGATGAATCATTTGACATTTCATTTAAGATATTTTATTTGACACATGATCATTTCTCTTGTCTTGCCATTTAATAAACTTATGAATAATTTCAAGGACGGATATATAAACGAATTCGTTGTGTAATTTGTAAATATTTATTGAAAAAATTGCTTCAAATTCATAATGTTCAAAGACTTTTCGATTACATTACCTTCTAAATCTTTGAGATAACATACTCCAGGGCTTCCGAGATGATCTACGATGTATGACCCTTCCCAGTTAGGCCCTAGCTTCCCGTTGTTGACTTCACGGGTGCTCTGAAAGACTTTCCGAAGGACGAAGTCTCCTACTTGAAGAACTCTCTTCCGTACACTTTCCTTTGCAACCAAATATTCCAACATGTGACAACAATATGTTGCAACAGTGACTTGAGATCATTTTTCTCAAATTTCTATACAACTAGGAAATCCACCGGTCCGCGAAACTCATGAAATTTTGAAGGTCAAATTTAATGCCCATTAGAGAACCCAACCTGACTACACAAGCAAAAGGACATGTTAACAAAATGTGTTCAACGTATTCATGTTCTTGAGGGCATAGAGGTTTTACATCAATTTTCTTGAAGATGAGATTTGTGTTAACAAGTGTGTTGTGGAAGCAGTGCCAGACAAAAGTGAGAATTTTTTTATAGGTGACATGTTAAGATTTTAGATAGAGGTCCATGATGGTGGGTCTATTGTATGAGAAGTTGAGGCTTTAGAAGTTAACTCTTTATCTTTGGGACTGGGAATGGAATAATATGCAGATTTAACAGTCAAGCGACCATTTTAAAAATGGTTCCAAATCATGACATCAAAAGTTGGAGAGCGTCGAGGGTGGATTATGGTAATTGCTGCTATCTCCATAGGCGCGAAAATTTGGTTCATCTCATCAAGTTTCCACCAATTGGTCTAAGGGTTAATGATGTCTGCTACATACTGCCAATGACAGTTTGGAGGCCGAGAGGATATGAGTTGAAATTTGGTGAGGTCTGGTACCCAAGAGCTAGACCACAATGAGGCTTGATCTCCTGATTCTATTTTCCATTTGAGACCATTAAGAAGAGCATCTCAACCAATAAGGATATTGCTCCAAATCCATTAGGGTCGATATCCCAAATTCGCATAAAGATAGCTTGAGTTAGGGAAGTATATACTTTTGACAAATTGGGCTCTCAAGGAGTCAAATTTGGTTAGCAACATCCACGCTTCCCAAGCAATCAAATGGATCTTACCCAAAAGGGCTAAAGAGTGAGACACACTACCACTGGGACAAACCCACGGTGTGTAGTAAACTTTATGGCTGAGGTGCCATAAGAGTAAACCCATACACTCACTCCAAAAGGGCCTGACTTAAGGAGGAATTATGAACCCTTATGTGTTTTTAGATTATCCCTTACCAGCTACCAAAATAATAATCTTCTTGTGGCTGGGTATTACTCTCCCTTAGAGTCCCACATGGGTTAGTGACTATCATTTACCTAACTACCCAAAAAAAATAAAAAATGTACTACCTTGCTTCACTCTGGTACAATAATGAGAGAGGGTTAAACACTGTTATACAAAGGAGAAGGGAACAATTTGGACAAGAAGAGTAAGAGGAGGGAGGATTAATGTAGAACCCTGGAACTTTTTGCTCATGTCTTGGAATGTGTGCCAAGGCATGATACCTTTTAATGCCCAATTTCATGAAATGATAATCTGAAAACTTAGAGAATTGTCTCAAGGATGCTATAATTAATTAATTAAATTATCTAATAATAAACTATAGCCTTACAAGTGTCCTAGGGAAGTTTAGAAGAGGTTAGAATAGAAGTAGGACAAGTCCAAATAGTAGGAATGAGTGAAAAATGGACTCAGTGTCAAAACCTGCAAACCATCGATCGCTCGGTCTATTGAGCGATCGATCGGTCCACAACCGATCGATCGGTCCACAACCGATCGATCGGAGGCTATCGAACTGGTTGAAAACTTTGTATGGGGAAATTTTTCAGAGAGCTTGTTTTTGACCGAGAGCTCGGTCATATCACCGGTTGCTCGGTAGGCAACCGATCACTCGGTCCTGACAACTGATTGATCGGTCTATCGTGTTTTTGCAGAATTTCATCAAGGGCTTTTTCGGTATTTGGGTGTTATACCCTTTACCTATAAGGCTTGCCCGAGTCTTGAGGGTTCATACACAACACTTAGAGTATTTTGAGAGATAAGGAGAGAAGAGAAAGGGGTTCCTAACCTAGGGTTTGCATTTGGGGGAGAAATCAAAGGGGTTGTGAACCCACAATCACCTCAAGCTCGTTTTCCTTCAAGATCAAGGCTCAAGCACTCGTGGAGCACGTTCTCCAAGCTAGGGTAGCAACTCACGCATGTTTTGCAAGGGGTTTCTTCCCTCATTTATCAAGGTCGGTACTTTGTGCTACCCTCTTAGTTATAGTTTTCTCTTTTCCTTTCTATTCTTTGTTTTACCCCATCTATAACTATAATATGAGTTGTAATGTGTAAGTGGTGTGAAGGGAGATGGATATTGGCGATGGGATGCCGTGTGTATGGTTGTGATGAATGAAATGGGGAGGGCATTGTATCCATAATGAACATACATGTATGAAGTGAACATCAATCCACCTAGAAAAGCATGATGTAGGTTTAATAAATAATGAACACATCACATGTTTGATGAAATGTCAAAGTGAATAAAATGAGTTGTAAATTAAGAGATGCATGCTCAATTGATTTTGGAAATTGCTAGGGCTTATGATAGTGTGTTTTCTTGGTTTCCCTAAATTGCATGAATATTGATTTGCTCAAATTATTGATGTTATATGCATTGCGAACTACCCAATTGTCATATTTAATTTCAAATGCAAGTATGTACACGATCTCACGAGCATGGCATGCATGACATGACTTACCGAGGTTTTCAAGAACGAGAATTAGAGGTGGGACATATCCTACGATATGTTTTACCTCGCTTTTAGCAAGCACAAGACTATCATGCATTTAGGAAGAAAGGCCTCCCTTCCCTCACAAGTAGTTTATATTCCAAGCAAACAAGAGACATGACATGACAAACATGAGAATTTAGGAAGAAGGGTTTCTCTTCCCTCACAAGTAGTTTATTTTTCCAGTAAACATGGAACATGACATGACAAGCATAAGCATTTAGGAAGAAGGGTCTTCCTTCCCTCACAAGTAGTTTATTTTCCAAGCAAGCATGGAACATGACATGGCAAGCATGAGCATCTGGGAAGAAGGGTCTCCCTTCCCTCACAAGTAGCATGGACACGTTTATTTTCCAAGCAAGCATGACATGGCATGACAAGCATGACACGACATGATCAGACAAGACAAGTTTTCAAGCACGAAAAATAGTGTTTTAAGTCAAGTCAAGTGCACGATGTTTTCAAGGATTTTAGCGGCTTTTATGAATCAAGCATGATTATGCACTGCTTTACTTACTTGTGATGATATGAACTGTTCCTTCTTTATATATGTGAACTGCTTCCTGCTTTCTATACTGCTATGGTTTTGCAATGACTATTGGTTAGCATTTGGTACCCGCTGAGTATTTCATGCTCAGCCATACTTCTTATGTCGGCAGGTGATAGCGGAGCGGCTGCTCCTTTTGATATCTGTGCTCCAAGCCCTTGGGTGAATGAGGAGTATGTCGAGGAACCCGTGGAGGAACCTCTAGTAGAGGGTTACTATTAGGTGGTGATAGATTCTAAGTGAGTGGCTGTGGGTGAGCTTGAGAGTTATATTCATATATTTTGGCGGGTCTGTCCGCACTTTCTTTTGTGTATTGTTTTGTATAAACTTGGATCACATATATATATATACATAGAGGTTTTTGGTTAAGTCTTCCGCTGTGCTTTATAGTTTATGTTTCAGCTATTATGGTCCTCTATTGTGTATACTCTAGGTCTGTTGCAGGTTATTTTGGTCAAGCAAGTCATGCAAGTCATGATGATTCGTCCAAGATTCACTCTAACTCCTAGGATGGGTTTTGGGTCGCGACAGAAGTGGTATTAGAGCTTAGGCTTTAGGTCTCTAGGGTCACTTGGAATCTAATACCACGGCTTGACAAGAGCATATGTTGGGAAACAAGTTAGGAAGGAAGTAAGTCAGAAGTGAGTCGTGATCCAAGTGTAAGACTAAACTTTGGTCTTAGTCAAAATGGTTGTTTCAACCAAGTACGAGTCTTAGGAACGTTAGAACACCAATGTATAATATTACAAATACATCGATGGTGGTGATGCGATGTATATTAGTATTATACAACTAATACAAATTGAATTATTATGAAATTGAACTGTGATAAATTGTGGTTTCAAGTGAGACTCATGTGGTGCTATTATTCTCAGGACTTTAGTCATGAGAGGGGGCACACGGGGTCGTAGACCACATACCAGAGCTTCATCTTCTTCTCGAGATGAGGTTGAGCAGCCGAACCTCTCACAGGTCTTAGGCTCTACTGCTGGGGTTGAGGTTGAGGTATTCAAGAGAATGAGGCCTCCATCATTCCATGGGAGTGTGGACTCTCTTGCCGCTGAGGCTTGGATCCTCGAAGTGGAGAAGATATTTGCGGTTCTCTCTCCGACAGAGGAAGAGAAAGTAGCATGGGCTGTTTTCATGCTAGAGGGCGAAGCCCACCATTGGTGGTTGTCTGCATTGCGGACGCGAGTTTGACCATGCAAGGTCAACCTTGGACTTGGGAGGAGTTCAATGATACTTTTTATAAGAAGTACTTTCCTGTTGGGGCACGAAAAAAGAAAGAAAGAGAGTTCATCAACCTTGAGCAAGGTTCGATGACTGTGGCCGCTTATGAGGCTAAGTTCTCGGAGCTCTCTAGATTTGCGCCTCACATGGTTGCTACTGAGGCAATGAAGGCGAGAAGGTTTGAGCAAGGGCTCAAGGATGTTATCATGGAGAAGGTTTCGGTTTTCAGACATGCTACCTACCTAGAGGTAGTGGACAAGGCCTTATTGGTCGAGGCGAATTTCGAGACCGTGTCCAAGAAGAGGGAGTTGGCGAGAGGCCAAGCCAGTAGTTCAGCACCTTCAGAGAGGCGGGCTCGTACCGGCCCTTATCAGTACACGTGGCCAGCACCACCTATGAGGCCATCTTATGCGCCTCCAGTTCCACAGTCGTACATGCCTCAGGCATCGCGACCTCAGGCTCTTCCAACTCCACGGCCAGTTGCACCTCAGGTGGCGAGGTATGCTTCACCTCGGGTCCGTCCGACTTACTCATATGAGGCCTGCACTTCATGCGGCCGAAGACATCCGGCAGGAGATTGTCGAAGAGCATCGGGTGGATGTTATCATTGCGGTCGCCAGGGCCATATGATCAAGGATTGCCCTACCCGGCATTTACCAGGCCAGTCTCAGGGTGTTAAGCCCCCAGCACGCCCAGCAGGATCATACCAGGCGTCCTCTTAGCCTGCACGGTTTACACCTCCGCCTCGTCAGGAGAAACCAGGGGCGAGTTTTTGCCTTGACAGAGGGTGATGCACTTGCATATGATGATGTAGTGCAAGGTACGCGTTTAGAGTTATTCTTTTAACCGCGATTTCATGTTATGCCTTATTCCTTGTGTACGTATGCGGTGTGCTATATATATCTATCTACCTATATATATGATGTTGATGCATGGATTGACTTAGCTAGTTAAAATTTCAGGAAACTTACTAGTCAATGAATGTTTGGCTCGAGTATTGATCGACACCGGGTCTACTCATTCATTCGTATCGCCGAGTTTCTCTCAAGGCTTTTCCTTCGAGCCTAGCCAGTTGGAACCAGAGTTAGCCATTTCGACTCCTCTCAGTATGACAGTAGTGGCAGATAAAGTGTGTAGAAATAATGTGGTTCAAGTGGGGAGCCACGAGTTGGCGGTTGATCTAATCATCCTCGGATTTCAAGACTTCGATGTCATCTTGGGAATGGATTGGTTAACAACACATCATGGGCATGTGGCTTGTTTTGAAAAGATGGAAGGCAAGCCATTTCATTTTCGGGGGTTAAAAAGTAGAGATATTGCCCATTTTGCGGCGTTGAGCCTAGCAAACCCCGAGGCAAAGGACTCTTCGACTGTTCTAGTCATGAGTGAATTCCTGGATGTATTTCCAGAGGAGTTGCCAGGGTTGCCTCCAGACAGGGAGATTGAGTTTGTGATCGAGCTTGCACCAGGCACAGCTCCTATTTTCAGGGCTTCGTATAGAATGACCCCTATTGAACTCAAGGAGTTGAAGACTCAATTGGAGGAATTGCAAGGCCTTAGTTTCATTCGATCAAGTGTCTCACCGTGGGATGCCCCGGTGTTATTTGTTAAGAAGAAGGATGGCTCGATGCGAATGTGCGTCGATTACCGGCAATTGAACAAGATCACTATAAAGAATAGGTATCCATTGCCTAGGATTGATGACTTGTTCGATCAGTCGAAGGGAGCAAAATTTTTCTCTAAGATCGATCTTCGGTCCGGTTACCACCAGTTGAAGATCAAGGCCGAGGATGTGCCCAAAACTGCTTTTCGGACTCGATACGGACACTATGAGTTCTTGGTGATGCCTTTTGGTCTCACAAATGCGCCGACAACCTTTATGGATTTAATGAACCGGGTGATCCGGCCATACCTGGATCGATGTGTGATCATGTTTGTCGACGATATCTTGATGTATTCCTAGACACGGGAAGATCACATTCGAGACCTTCCTCTTGCTTTGGAAATGCTGAGAGAGCACAAGCTTTACGCCAAACTCAGTAAGTGTGAGTTTTGGTTGGAAGAGGTGGCATTCCTAGGCCACGTTGTATCCGCGGAAGGTATTTCGGTAGATCCGAAGAAGATAGAGGCAGTCATGAGTTGGGCGAGGCCCAAGAGTGTCACAGAAATACGCAGCTTTCTTGGGTTGGCAGGCTACTACAGGAGATTCGTAGAGGGCTTCTCTAGCATTGCTGCACCGCTCACTTACCTGATAAGGAAGAACGCCAAGTTTGTATGGAGTGACAAGTGCGAGATCAGTTTCACGGAGCTGAAGAAGAGGCTTACCACGGCCCCCATTCTTACAGTGCCATCTAGACCTGGGGGGTATGAGGTGTACAGTGACGCCTCGCACGTTGGACTTGGGTGCGTTCTCATGCAGCACAAGAAGGTCATTGCCTATGCATCAAGGCAATTGAAGGAGTATGAAAAGAATTACCCCACGCACGACTTAGAACTTCCGGCGGTCTTATTTACACTTAAGATTTGGCGTCATTACCTTTACGGGGTAGAATTCTATGTGTTCACGGATCACAAGAGCCTCAAGTATCTCTTTTCCTAAAAGGAGCTAAATCTGAGGCAGCGGCGTTGGATGGAATTTTTGAAAAACTATAATTGCACCATCCAATACCACCCGGGCAAAGCAAACATTGTAGCGGACGCCTTAAGTAGAAGACCTCCGGGTTTGTTGGCCCATATGTTAGTGCAAGAACGGAAGTTATTGGAAGATTTGGCAAATCTGGACATCAGTGTGAATGATTCTGTCTGCAGTCCTATTTTGGCAAATGTCACGGTCCGGTCGTACATTATAGATTTGATCCAAGAATATCAAGCCACGGATGCTGAATTGTTGGCTTTCTGGGACAAGGAAGTTGCCAAGAGTAGTGAGGACTTCTCTCTCACTAGCCGAGGTGCTATCACATTCAAGGGAAGGCTTTGTGTTCTGGCCAATGCGGATCTTCGACGAGAGATTATGGATGAAGCCCACCGGGCAAAGTACACGGTGCATCCAGAGGGTGCAAAGATGTACTGGAACCTCAAGAGTCACTTTTGGTGGCGGAATATGAAGAAGGATGTTGTGGAGTATGTGGCACGGTGTTTGGTGTGCCAACAGGTGAAGGCAGAGCACTTGAGACCTGCCGGTCTATTACAGTCTCTTCTTATTCCTGAGTGGAAATAGGAGCACATCTCCATGGACTTCATTGTTGGGTTGCCAAAGACGGCAAGGAATTCAGATGCGATATGGGTTGTGGTGGACCGTTTGACAAAGTCCGCGCACTTCTTGCCTTACCGTACTACCTTCAACTCTAGTCAGTTGGCCTCGTTAAATATCAAGAAAGTTGTTAGGCTACACGGGGTGCCAGTTAGTATTGTGTCAGATCGGGATCCGAGATTCACGTCCAGGTTCTGGAAGAGTTTTCAGGAAGCTATGAGTTCCCGACTCCATTTCAGCACCGCTTTTCATCCACAGACGGATGGACAAACTAAGAGGGTAAATCAAGTCATAGGAGACATGCTTTGGGTGTGTATGTTGGATTTCAAAGGCAGTTGGGAAGAGCACTTGCCTTTGGTTGAATTTGCCTACAATAACAGCTACCAGGCGAGCATCCAAATGGCTCCATTTGAGGCCTTGTATGGGTGAAGCTGTAGGTCTCCTCTCTATTGGGATGAGGTAGGAGAAAGAAAGGTGTTAGGTCTGAAGTTGATCGAGCAAACTGCGAGTGTAGTCAAGATCATCTGCGATCGGTTGAAAGTCGCTCAAGATCGTCAAAAGAGCTATGCGGACACTCGCCGCAGGGACTTGGAATTCCAGGTTGGGGATCAAGTCTTTGTGAAGGTATCTCCTAGCAAAGGAGTTATGAGATTTGGCAGTTGAGGCAAGCTTAGTCCTCGATATGTTGGTCCATTTGAGATCATCACGCGAGTTGGCGAGGTTGCTTACAGGGTAGCTCTTCCACCTCACATGGCCGCAGTTCATAATGTTTTCCATGTGTCTATGCTTCGGAAGTACATTGCGGACCCTTTGCATGTCATAGACTTGGAGCCGTTGGAGATACGAGAGGATCTCACTTTGGTCTAGAAGCCGGTTCACATTTTGGATCGGAGAGATCAAGTCCTTCGCAATAAGACTATTTCGTTGGTTCTCGTGCAATGACAACATTATGCTCGAGAAGAGGCTACGTGGGAGCGTGAGGCCGAAGTCAAAGCGAAGTATCCGGAATTGTTTGAATGAGTTTTGTGTAGATTTTGGATATGACTTGTAATTTTGTTTTGGTTTGTAATGCATGTACAGTCCAAATTTCGAGGATGAAATTTTGTAAGGGGGGAGGATGTAGAACCCTGGAACTTTTTGCTCATGTCTTGTAATGTGTGTCAGGCATCATACCTTGTAATGCCTAATTTCATGAAATGATAATCTGAAAACTTAGAGAATTGTCTCAAGGATGCTATAATTAATTAAATAAATTATCTAATAATAAACTATAGCCTTACAAGTGTCCTAGGCAAGTTAGAATAGGTTAGAATAGAAGTAGGACAAGTCCAAATAGTAGGAATTGGTGAAAAAGTGATTCAGTGTCAAAACCTGTAGACCACCGATCGCTCAGTCCATTGAGCGATCGATCGGTCCACAACCAATCGATCGGAGGCTATCAACTGGTTGAAAATTTTGTATGGGGAAATTTTCCAGAGAGCTTGTTTTTGACCGAGAGCTCGGTCATATCACCGGTCGCTCGGTAGGCAACCGATCGCTCGGTCCTGACAACCAATCGATCGGTCTATCGTTTTTTTGCAGAATTTCATTAAAGGCTTTTTCGGTATTTGGGTGTTATACCTTTTACCTATAAGGCTTGCCCGAGTCTTGAGGGTTCATACACAACACTTAGAGTATTTTGAGAGATAAGGAGAGAAGAGAAAGGGGTTCCTAACCTAGGGTTTGCATTTGGGGGAGAAATCAAAGGGGTTGTGAACCTACAATCACCTCAAGCTTGTTTTCCTTCAAGATCAAGGCTCAAGCACTCGTGGAGCGCGTTCTCCAAGCTAGGGCAGCAACTCACGCACGTTTTGCAAGGGGTTTCTTCCCTCCTTTGTCAAGGTCGGTACCTTGTGCTACTCTCTTAGTTATAGTTTTCTCTTTTCCTTTCTATTCTTTGTTTTACCCCATCTATAACTATAATATGAGTTGTAATGTGTAAGTGGTGTGAATGGAGATGGATATTGGCGATAGGATAACGTGTGTATGGTTGTGATGAATGAAATGGGGAGGGCATTGTATCCATAATGAACATACATGTGTGATGTGAACATCAATCCACCTAGAAAAGCATGATGTAGGTTTAATAAATAATGAACACACCCCATGTTTGATGAAATGTCAAAGTGAATAAAATGAGTTGTAAATTAAGAGATGCATGCTCAATTGATTTTGGAAATTGCTAGGGCTTATGATAGTGTGTTTTCTTGGTTTCCCTAAATTGCATGAATATTGATTTGCTCAAATTATTGATGTTATATGCATTGTGAACTACCCAATTGTCATATTTAATTTCAAATGCAAGTATGTACACGATCTCACGAGCACGGCATGCATGACATAACTTACCGAGGTTTTCAAGAACGAGAATTAGAGGTGGGACATATCTTACGATATGTTTTACCTAGCTTTTGGCAAGCACAAGACTATCATGCATTGAGGAAGAAAGGCCTCTCTTCCCTCATAAGTAGTTTATATTTCCAAGCAAGCAAGAGACATGACATGACAAACATGAGCATTTAGGAAGAAGGGTTTCTCTTCCCTCGCAAGTAGTTTATTTTCCCAGTAAGCAGGGAACATGACATGACAAGCATGACCATTTAGGAAGAAGAGTCTCCCTTCCCTCACAAGTAGTTTATTTTCCAAGCAAGCATGGAACATGACATGACAAGCATGAGCATCTAGGAAGAAGGGTCTCCCTTCCCTCACAAGTAGCATGGACACGTTTATTTTCCAAGCAAGCATGACATGACACGACACGACACGACACGACACGACACGACACGACACGACACGACACGACACGACATGATCTGATCAGACAAGACAAGTTTTTAAGCACGAAAAATGGTGTTTTAAGTCAAGTCAAGTGCACGATGTTTTCAAGGATTTTATCGGCTTTTACGAATGCAAGCATGATTATACACTGCTTTACTTACTTGTGATGATATGAATTGTTCCTTCTTTATATATGTGAACTGCTTCCTGCTTTTTATACTGCTATGGTTTTGCTATGACTATTGGTTAGCATTTGGTACCCGCTGAGTATTCAATGCTCAACCGTACTTCTTATGTCGGCAGGTGATAGCGGAGCGGCTGCTCCTTTTGATATCTGTGCTCCGAGCTCTTGGGTGAAGGAGGAGTATGTCGAGGAACCCGTGGAGGAACCTCCAGTAGAGGGTTATTATTAGGTAGTGATAGATTCTGAGTGAGTGGCTGTGAGTGAGCTTGAGAGTTATATTCATGAATTTTGGCGGGCTTGTCCGCACTTTCTTTTGTGTATTGTTTTGTATAAGCTTGAATCACATATATATATACATAGAGGTTTTTGGTTAAGTCTTCTACTGTGCTTTATAGTTTATATTTCAGCTATTATGGTCCTCTATTGTATATGCTCCAGGTCTGTTACGGGTTATTTTGGTCAAGCAAGTCATGTAAGTTATGATGAGTCGTCCAAGATTCACTCTAACTCATAGGTGGGTTTTGGGTCGCGACAATTAACCGTCACTGTTTTCCTCTCTCGAAGAGCAATAGTATCCTCTTCAAGAAGGGGGACTATTCCTCCTTACCCTCACAAAGCCCCTTCGAACTATGATCAACAAGTTTTAGCCCATGTGATTAATTTTTTATCTAAATACTTTTCAAAAAATAAGGTTAGATGTTTTAATCCTTAAGGGTCATGAATCTTAACCACAACTAATTGGAGTAAAAATAGGAATTGTGACACAAAAATGGGGCGAGATGGTAAATCCCCTCCTGCCCTAGAGGAGGGATTATTTTTCTTCCTCAAATTTGTTTAATCCCTTACCCTTTTAAAAATCAAAGGGGAGGGCATATGGAGACACTGCAGTGAAATGTTCCACGGTTGAAATGACCTATGTCTTTAGTGACCACCAAAATGACCTAATATAAACTTTGTCTTTGCCTCATTATTTATCTGAATGCACTTTGATTTTTAAACTGCACTAACCAATGTTAGGTTTGATTTCATGAATCTTAAATAGGATTAGGAACGGAAGATAGAATGATTAATTAAGTATGATTAATTAAGTCATCGTGCGTGTCCACCTTTGACGGTGTTGAAAATTCCAGTCCTAACGCCCACCATGATGTAAGAATCTTATTTAAACTACTGGTGCCCAGCTCCCTTCCCACACTCCTTTCTTCTTTCAACCTCAAAATTTTCAATAACTCGTGATTCTCTCAAGTTATAACCGGACTTGTAACCAGACTCAAGGAGTACGGTTACAACACAAAAGTTTCTTTAACTTCTCTTTTAACTCTAGTTAACTTTTAGAGTTAATTGTTTTTATATTAAAATCAAGTTTAGATGGTTGAACCCTAAGGGTTAATAAATCTTAACCACAATTAAGAGATAATTAAAAAAGGACACGTGTTGTAATCAGACCTACAAGGAGTCCAGTTACAACCTGGGAGAATTTCTGAGTCATTTCCTATTTGAAAAATATAAGTAAGGCTGTAAATGGACTGGACTGTCCGGGTATTGTATTGTGAAATTTTGGGAAAATGAAGAGGATTTGATTTAAATAGCATTATTGTATATATAATCATGCTGGTTGAGCAACCCTATATATAAAAGTATAGTACAAGAGCTCAACGGTAATAAGGTTCTAAGGACAAACTCAGCTTACATGAGGTGGAGGCCTGCATTCAATTCCTTAGATTAGCATGGGCAAGATATGGCAATACCCTGCAATTGGGGCCATATTATCATTGAGCGTTAATCCGCTACTTGCATGACATCTTGCCTCCCTCATTCCCTCTGACACGTGTCCTCCCCTTGTATAGCTTCTACAACAAATAAAAACATAAGCACATATAAGAAATCTAAATGAATTAAAGAATCCGACTTTCTCCCCAACAATGAACTCAAGCGTATTGACCGGTGACTTGACTTCAGAGTGGTATATAAGGGTCAATATCTCCTCCTAAAGTAAGGCCCTCTTGGTGTGGCTGTATGAATTTACTCTTATAAGAGCATCTCCAACCCTATCTCTAAAAGTTCACTTTTTTTACTCTAAAATGGAGTATTAAATTTTTAAGAACCCTCTATTTGTACTTGCAACTCCAACCCAAACTCCCTATTTATTCTTTATATCAATTAAATACTAATTTTTTTTTAATTTTTTTGAGCTATTGAGAGATATAGATTTCCACAGCTTTTTGGAAAGTAAAAAAATATATATATATTAAAATATCATTTGGTAGAAGAGAAACGCTCGGCATCATTGTTGAGCAAAATCTCTTCCGGCAAAATGGGGTTCCGGTTTAGGGAGTGCGTTGGACCAAACGTTTTTGAAAAAGCTAACTATAATGCCGATATTGTAGACTTTAGGGAGTGCGTTGGAGGTGCTCTAAGAGCATCTCCAATCCTATTTTACTCTAAAACGGAGAGTTTCATAAAATAAAGAGCCACTTTTTCTCTTTCCAACTCCAACCCTACTCCCTATTTCTTCTTTATTTCTATTAAATAATTTTTTTTATTCTTTTTATTTTAACATCATTGCAACCATTGAGAGTTCACTCACACCCACCGGCCAACACGTGTCTCTTTTAACACTTATTAAATATGGTTAAGTTTCTCAAACCTGTGGGATCCAACAATATAACTTTAGTTTTCATAAAAAAGCATTAAAAAAATTAATTATAAGAGTTACAAATTCTTAACTAGAGTTAAATATTTTTTAATATTTTTTAAAAAAACTTAGAGGTTAGTGAATCTTAACCACGGTTTGTAAAAGTTAAAAGGGGTACGAGTTGGCCTCTGAGTGCGATTGAACTCCCTTATTAGTTCAATCGCAATGGGCTATAGTTGAGGGTTCAAAGGGTTTTTTTTAAAAAAACATTTAATAATCTTTTGGTAGGAGAAAGGCTCGTCAAGTTAGGCGAGCCAAATTACCTCCCCTATTATAGGGAACCCATTTGAGGAGTGTGTTGGAGATGGATTGTTTCCATCCGGCTAGCTACTTTGGGGTAGGGAGTGGGTTTGAGGTGTGCACTGGAGATGCTCTAACACATCAACGGTTACCTTAGGTCTGATCATGTGTGTGTTTAGATTATCTCTTATCAATTATCAAAAAAAAAGGAACTCAAGCGTAACAATGAAACTTTAACTTTTAACATTAGTTGCAATGGTTTATACATGTTTATTCATATAATAATAATAATAATAATAATAATAATAATAATAATAAATTTGGCTAGTAAAGGGTGTGATGGTGAAATATCAATCCATTTCGAACAAAGCCTAACCATTCACGGCCTAGGCATATATCGCGGGCCAAAAATATAAATTTTCAATCATTTGCTATCCTCAAATCAATCTTTGTAAATTCCGTTTGTCTCATTCTCTCCCTACTTTCGTATTGTGTATATAATTATTTTTCTTTTCTTTTTTTATTGGTAATTAGTAAGTTTAATTTGATGTTTTCAAATATTGGGTTCCCTTTAATAACTCATGGCCCTCATTTGAACTTTCTTTTGAAGCATCATAGTTTTTAGAAATTTTATTCTTGATCTTTTTTTTGTAACTTAGTTGGTTTAAAGAAAATCGCCTGGGTCACATAGGTCATATCAGGTATCAGGTTAAGTAATCTAAACCAATTTGTCCTGAGATAGATGTTTAACCTTTCAAGTTTAAAACCAGACCAATGAAAGATTCTGGTCCTTGGTCAAGCGAGTCAACCGATTAGATCAGTTCAAATTTTAACACTGTCATACAATCCTAGGGCTAATTGAGACCTCACTCTAAAAAAAGGTTAACTTAGGGCAAACAAAAATTTGTCTTATTGAAATTATTTGATTCCTTTATTTTTAAGGGAATTACTTCAAAGGTTAAAATCCTAATATTTTTTAAGAATCAAATAAAATAAAAAGATTCTTATGATTTTAAATTATTTCTCTCAAATTTGAAAACCTTTTGGTAGCAAAATCCTAATTGAGTTTACAATTTAGACACATGGCACAACTGTGTTCCTACTGAGAGATTATCTCAAGCATATGCCAAAGAGGGATCCATCGTTGGGTAAGGGTGGGCACTCTTATTTCTTTTAAGTTGAATGCAGTTAGGCCTAGGGTTGTTAAAGGGCTAGATAATGGCAGGGCCTAGGTCTTACAATGTTTGGCCGAGCCCTTGAAAGGCCCAAACTAGTTAGGCCCAAACCCTATCCTCAAGGGCCAGATCTGGGTCGGGGTCGGGGTTGGGACCTAAAGATTGGAGTGAAGAAAATTTTCTAAGTCGTAAACTTATTAAATTTTTTCTACATTAATTGTCAATCTGATGTATAATCCTCATCTTTTATTCGGGCTTAGTACTGATAATACAATACAAATAATAATTTGATGAAGTTAAATAAAAAAAATTGTCAATGCTAATATATCAGACAAAATTTTTTTAAAAACTTTTGGTTAGTGGTCAACGATGGTTAGTAGGATAGATAGCCGAGCGCCCAGCGGGGCAAAACATGGCTGCCTATCAACCACCCAAGTCCTGGTGCTGTCAGTTTCTTGGGTTTGAAAACCAGTATTCACACAAATTCTTTTTTCTTTTTTTTTTTTCTGGTAATTAATGCCACCTTAATATTTGTTCATCATAAATAACTGTAAGGCCTTTTATTTTCTAGTTAGGCCAGAGCCACACTCACTTACAAGTAGGTCTGTATACGGAGCGGATAGTGGTATATTTGAATTCGTATCCAATTATATATTCGAATATCTAAATCTGAATAAATATCCGATTGATAGTGAAATATGATATCCGTATCCGACTCTGATTAAAATATTCGAATTCAGATGGTATCTGAATTATCTAATTATTTTTATAAAAAATGTATATTAATAATTAAAAAATATAAAAACATATAATTTTTATTCAAAAAATATATTTCAAAGGTCATTTATCTTTTATATATATATATATATAATCGATAAGATATTTATCGGATCAGATATACCAATATCTGAATTCGTATCCAATTATAAATGGATAGTAAATTTACTATTCAAATTTACTCCACCGAATATCTATTTGGATAATTCAATTAAACGGATTGAATTGGATAGAGATAATATCCCCATCCGCTTACAGCCCTACTTACGGGTCGTCTTAAACATACACCGTACGGGTCGTCTTAAACATACACCGTCTTTGCTAATTGTAATTGTGCTGTACTTCGATAACAAGTTAAAAAAGTAAAAACATGGTTTTTGACGTATCCCTAAAAGTCGCCAAATGTCCTTACCACGAGCATAAAATGCGCGCTTGACACAAGCACTCCCCTAAAGATCTGTGTGTGTGGTGTGCGTGAGTGTGTGTTGGTTATAAAAATAAAAAATAAAAAATCCTTTGCAAAAGATCATCAAACACCAATCAATTTTAGGTGGGACCCATGGACGAATGTATACGCGCATTTGGTCCAACCATTTCAGTAATGGTGGGCTCCACTTGGTGGGACCCACAAAGACTAACTTTGTAGGGTGTAATAGTCAAAGTCCGAGCAGAGACTCTCTCAGGTCTTTGTTTGTTTAAGGTCAGTCAACTCCCCCTCATTTCACACAGAACCCAACAAATACCCATCTCCTCCCCATTCTTTCCCTGTCCCCTCTCCCAAGGATAAGCTCCAGCCAGCTAAAATGAGCAGGTATGCACATGGCTCCTCTCTCTTCTTCTTCTTCTTCTTATTCTTCATTTCTATGGTATTGTGCCAACTCCCTCAAAACCAGAAAAACGCCATGGAAAAGCTCTCAACTGTTCTCAATGAAACAAACCCAAATCCATGCTCATGGAAAGGAGTCACTTGCACTGAAAGCAATAGCTCCATTACCCATTTGTCCTTCTCTGGTTTGAGCCTCTCTGGCTCTGATTTTCTTGTTGATTTATGTCAAATTGATACTTTACAATCTCTTGATCTCTCTAACAATCACCTGAATTCTATCCCTGATGAGTTCATCAGAGATTGTGGAGAGATAATTGGGTTCAATATGTTGAATTTTAGTAAGAATATGTTTTCTGGTTTCTTGCCTGCTTTACATGGTTTTGTTAGGTTGCAGTTCTTGGATTTGTCTTTTAATTTGTTGAGTGGAAATATTGGTTTTCAATTAGATGGGTTGGTTGGACTCAGAAGCTTGAACCTGAGCAATAACCAGTTCAATGGCCCTGTTCCTACCCACCTTGGAAAATCCCTGTTTTTGGAGGAATTGCAGCTATCAGTCAATGGATTCCAAGGTCGAATCCCCGAAGAACTTATGAATTACAGAAATCTAACTCTGCTTGATCTCAGTAGGAATCAGATTTCCGGGTCTGTTACTGATAGGATTGGAGAGCTCTCTAAATTGAAAACCCTCCTCCTGTCCTCCAATAATCTGAGTGGACAAGTCCCTGAGAGTCTTTCAAAGATTGAGACACTGTCACGGTTTGGCGCATATGAAAATGGTTTTACGGGTAATGTTCCTCTTGGAATTTCAAGATATTTGAAATATTTGGACCTTAGTTACAATAAGCTAAGTGGGTTGATGCCATCCGACCTTCTGTCATCTCCGAATTTGGAGTCTGTTGATCTATCTTATAATTTACTAGAAGGGCCGATCCCCGTGAACATCTCGCAGAGCTTGTTTCGGTTGCGGCTGGGAAGCAATTCTCTAAATAACAGCTTACCTTTTGTAGCAGATGGAATGCTCTTGAAATTGATCTATCTTGAGCTAGATAACAATAGCTTGAGCGGGGAGATTCCCCGCGAATTAGGAAACTGCCAGAATTTGCAACTGTTGAATCTCGCTCAGAATCAGCTGTCTGGTCCGTTGCCGAAAGAGCTGGGTAATCTTCTACGGCTTCAAGTTATGAAGCTTCAATCCAACCAGCTTACTGGAGAAATTCCTGATCAACTTTTCCGGTTACAGAATCTGTTGATACTGAATATAAGCAGAAATTCCCTTAGTGGTTCAATTCCTCCTGCAATTTCTGGCTTGCTGAAGCTTTCTATCTTAAACTTGCAAGACAACAAACTTAACGGTACAATACCCGATTCAATTGGCAGCTTGAATTTGTTGTTAGAACTCCAACTGGGAAACAACAATCTAAGTGGGAAGATTCCAATGATGCCTCCCAAATTACAGATTTCACTCAATCTTAGCAGAAACGATTTTGATGGACATATTCCAGAGACCCTTAGCAGATTATCTGCTTTGGAGGTTTTAGATCTCTCCAACAATAGGTTTTCAGGTGAAATCCCGAAATTCCTGAATCAAATGGGAAGCCTAACTCTATTGTTGCTTTCTAATAATCAGCTCTCGGGAACTCGACCCAAGTTCCAGAACCCATGGCTCATTGTGGATACTGATGGGAATAAGGATCTTATCACAATCTCAACAAACTCGACCCCCCCTCCTATTTTGCCGAAGAAGAGACATTCATCTGCTGTGGTTGTTGTGGTTGCAGTTGCAGGTGCTGCTCTTGCTGTTGGGGTCATCACAGTGATTCTCTTACTGGTTTCAAAGCGGGTTTATAGGGTCAACGATGGGAGCCAGCATTCCGGAGAAGAGTTCCCCCTCCGTCAGGTTATCAGTGGCCATTTGATAACACCAAGTAGCATCCATAGGGGGAACATAGACTTCAACATAGCTATGGAAGCAATTGGTAATTCAGCCAACATCATGCTGAAGACCAGGTTCTGTACTTACTACAAGGTGGACATGGCCAGTGGGACAAGCTATTATGTCAAGAAGCTTAACTGGAGCGACAAGATATTCCAATTGGGTAGCCATGACAGGTTTGGACAAGAGCTAGAAGTCCTAGGGAAGCTTAGAAACTCAAGTATCATGATCCCTCTTGCATATGTTTTGACTGCTGATAATGCTTATCTCTTCTATGAATATGCCCAAAAGGGAGCTCTATTTGATTTTCTTCATGGAAGCCTCAGAAGTGATTTGGATTGGACTAGCCGTTACAGTATCGCTATTGGAGTAGCTCAGGGTTTGGCATTTCTCCATGGATGCACCTCTGACCCAGTTATACTATTCGATCTTTCGGCCAAAAGCATCCTACTGAAGTCCCTCAAGGAGCCTCTGATAGGGGATATTGAGCTTTGTAAGGTGATTGATCCTTCAAAGAGCACTGGTAGCCTTTCAGCGATTGCTGGTACTGTTGGGTACATTCCTCCAGGTATGGCCAAAGTTCTTGTTAATGGAATTGTCGCTAGGCTAACTTACTTCTTAGCCCTAAACGTTTTTTAAAATATGTTTGACAGAGTATGCTTACACAATGCGGGTGACGATGCCCGGGAATGTCTACAGCTTTGGGGTTATCCTGCTAGAACTGCTGACCGGAAAGCCAGCAGTCAGTGAGGGGAGAGAGTTGGCCAAGTGGGTTGTGAGTAATTCGATGCAGCATGACAATTTGGATCGGATCCTCGACTCCAGTATCAGTAAAAGATCACTCGGGGCTCGAAGTCAGATGCTGTCAATCCTGAGGGTTGCTCTGAGTTGTGTTAGTGTCTCACCGGAAGCCAGGCCAAAGGCAAAGGATGTGCTGAGCATGCTGCTAAATTCAAGATAAGCCCTGGCTGGCCATTTGAGATATAGATACAAAGAAGTATCAGTTTTGTACAAAGAATGACCATCTAATTATAATCTCTCTCTACTGTGATAGGCATATTGTATGCATTTTTTTTCCATACAAGAAAAACTTTTTGTGTGAAATAATTAAGCTATTTTCCATTTTCCATATATAATATATACCAGTCTTGAATTTTATATTACCCATTAATTTACTTTATGATTCTGTTCTTATTTTATATTTTCTTCTCTTAATTTCATCTATTTCTCAACAATTCAACCTCTTTTAGCACGTATGCGAGCCCCAAAAATAGGTAAACGCATGTAAGTCAATCTTCATTTCATCACTGGATAAGGTTTTTACCAGTCGTCTATAACAGAATTTGGTATGCTGACAGGGTGTAACTCTTGATTAATGGTCTAAACCGGAAAGGAAGAGCCCCATTTCAGCTGATCTTAGTGTACTGATATGTATGCTAACTGCACAGACATGGATGCATTGTTATATCGACAACCAGTATCAGAAGCCAATGAGTGTTTTTTTTCCCCCTAAATAGGAGTAGGTTAGAATCTTGGAAGTGTTTTTCTAATTTTTACGCAAGGAACAAGATCAGTTGGTATTCCCATGGATTAAAAATTGGCAAAACCGATATGCATCGCCTGATACTTATTGGTTACAGTTAGACCCGATACCCGAAATCGAACTTATACAAGGTTTTTAAAGAAAAAATTAGGCTCGGTTGAAACCATTACGTATTGCCCGAGTCCTACGATACATAATGGTTTTGGCCTAGGACTCGACCGACCTTTTTTTAGTTAAAATGGGTTACATAAACCCCTCAAAACACCCCAAAACAGTCTCTTTTGTTTCCATTTTCCTCTCTACCCATTCTAAGTCCTAAAACCTAAAACTCTTTTAATTTTAGTGATTGAAATTTTGATTTGGAGTTTGAATCATCGATGAGATATGAATCATTGGTTTGGGGTTTGAATCATTGATTTGGAGAAATCTATGCCAAATTCTTCATTTCGGGATAAACTCTTTTGGAGGGCTAAATCGGGTAAGTTTTCTCAATTTTTTTTATACAAATCATGTTACAACCCAAAATTAGTTCATGCATGTGAGTTTCATAAATTTCACTTAAAATATGTGAATATTAGTTGATTACTTGATTTAACCAGCCTGTAACTTTATGTGGCTTTAGAAATATGTTTCTATTTTCGACTCATTTACTGTGTTATATTTCATTATTTTTATATTTGTACTTGATATTGACTTTAGAAGAATCTTATTACCCATCTATTGTCTTTTATATTTTTTAAAATTATTATAATTTTTAAAGAAAAATTCAAAAAATAAAAAAGGCCAAAACGGATATGATCCACGAAATCGCATTTTTAATCCTTGGGTATTCCACAAACAAACTTGAACAACTGGGCAAGCTCCAGTTGGTAGGCTAGCTATTACTATCTGAAGAGTGATAGAATTGATTTTTACGAAAAAGACTAAAATGGGGTCACTGATATTTTTTAGTTTGAGGTTTTAATGGGGTTTCTTGCAGCTTCAGCTTAGCATAAATCTGATATCCAAACCGTTCTAAACTAAATGGCTTAAAGGGGTGACTTCTAATAGACTGAGGATGGTCTAGACGAAAGTGTAATTCATAGGGAGAGAGGAAGAACAGTGAAGAAATCCATTAGTGAGAGCAACTTTTCCTCCATGAATCAGCAAATCTCTCTCTGCTTAGAACAAGTCCAGTTTCTCTCTTCTTTCTCAGTTTCTAAAATCTTATTTTTATTTCTAATAAGGAATCATCCCTAGTTATAGATAATCAAGTGGGGTTACAGCTACCATACAACTATTAATAACTGTTTTGTAAATAACTTTTGAGAGAGAAAGTATCGAATTTCACCAAGGTAAAGTCAGATTTTACAAAAACTCCTTCAAGCTTTTATGACCAAAAAAGTCTTTCGGATGAGCTCTTCAAAGGTTAAAGGCGTCATGACACTTTATCTTTTAACAAATTTCTTCCAAGACCTCCAAACCACAACTCATCATCCTCCCCCCAATTATTGATCATCTTGTCATGAAAGCGGGTCATACGCTTTTTATGACATCTTGTCCTTATGAGGTAACATGCAGGTGTTGGACAAAGACACCTTCATCTATATAATAGTAATAATAATAATCTCAAGTCCAATAGAGGCAATCATAGGTGTTGGACGAAGGCAACCTGTCCTAATAATCTCAAGTCCAAAGGAGGCAATCGTAGGTACTGGACGAAGACACCCTGCCTAGGGCGGAACTTGCATCCGCTATTAGGTCTCAAACTAGGAGACTATGAAGGACACAACCCTCGCATAGCTCACAAAGAAATGGGGAGGACATCATCCCAAATCCTTCTTGTTTGGCAACCAGTCAGCCCAGAGCAAATATCATGTGGGAGGGGGGATTACAATCCATACCTTGTTCCCCTGACAAAGCAATTGGAGTTCTGATCGAAGCATCAGAATGGCGTTGGAGCCATAAGAAAGACAACATCAATAGCGTTGAGATTAAAGTGGCATCACCATTTTGAGGAATAATCATCAGCATGAAAGCTTAAATCATCGTCTATAATTATCAATAACTGGAACATTATCATTTGATATTTGAATCTTAAAAGCTTTTAAAAGCATTGTTATCAAAATATTTTGAAGGCGTAATAAATTGAGACATTTTTAATGGCTTTGTTTGTAGGAAAACCTGTTGTCAAATCATTAGGGAAAATCTTCAGTAATCAGCATATTTTGGCTTCATTATCTTTTACTGAGCCACATTTCATGCTCTTCATTAACTCTCATCAACACTATCTTCATCCCTTTGCCTTGTAGATCCATCAAAGTTGATCTCTACATACTCACCAGTTAATGCAATTGAGTACAAGAGATCGGAATCCAAACCAAACTCTCGTGTCTACATTTCCTTGAAAGAGTTAAGCTATGACAGAACAATATATAGTACATATACCTTATAATATGATTTTGATCTTCATAACATATACTTCAAAATTTGATTTTGAGCTTAATAATATCTTTCGGGAGAGATACATAGCTGCAAATGCAGCGATCCGAGCTTGATGAGCTAGTGAATGGACTCCATCCACGAAACAATGTCCTAACAAGCAGGATCATCCATACAAGAAATAATACAACATCTTGACATGCAAGATTCCCATACTCCTTCCGTAACTCTTCCCATACCGCCATGAACTCGAGCGATTGAATATTTTGAAATTATAGTTTTGAGAGTCTTGGATGCCGTACTGGAAGGTGAAGGGGGAGTGGGTAATGAAGGAGGAGGAATTGGGGAGAATGAAGGGATTTAGGAATCATTTATGTTCTGGTGAGTGAGGTTGGTGGTTCAAGCGGAGCCCTAGTCAGTTCAACTTAATGGGAGGTTGTTTGTGTCGATGGCATTGCTCCTTTAGGCTCTTCAAATGATGCTTCCACCGCCGTGTTTATTGTCTCCTCAATTATTGGAACTGTGTCAGCCTTTATTTTTTAACTGTTATGGTAGCAATAGGAGGTTCAACCGCCATTTTAGTGTTAGTCAGTTCAGTAGTTCTGGACATCCCTGTAATTAGACGATTTGGTAAGACAATGAATTGACCAAAATGGAATTAATAAATGGGTTAATTTACCTTCAGTGTGAATCTATTCTCTGTTTTCTTCATTGATCACCTCCTTGAAGGTGGTTGGCTCTTTGTTGATATTGGTTGATATCCCTGCATTTGAATATACTTAATTTCATAAGCAATAATGAAAATATGTACATGAATCAGTGACAATGATTATTTATTTAGTTTCCTATTGCATCAGTAGTAGCTATCTTAGTCGTGGTACTGGTAGAGGTTTCTTCAGCTGGTGCTTTCTTGTTCTTGACTCTCTTACCTGCTGTGGTTTTCATATCATACTCACCCTTATTTTGTATCTCTTCATTAGGACTTCAAGAACTCTTGAAGGATCTACTTACCCTGTGCTCTCCCATCAAATAGAATGTTGAAATATTCGGTCTGAGATGTTTACCCCAATTACCTATGATGAATGCCTTTGCAGCTTCATGAGTTGCCACTGGTCTGGCTGGAAGTTTTGGCATGCCTTGGTTCAATCCAAGGTTACCAAGTTCGCTGTCTACTAGAGCGAACCACATTAAGTTTGTGGTTCGGTTCGGATTGGTTCATGAACTTGAGCGAACCACATGGTGGTTCCAAATAGTCTTGGTTCACCGAAATTTTTATTTTCAAATTTGTTGATATTTTCTTTGGGTTCAGTAAATTTATACTTTGGGTTTAACTATTTTTTGTTGTAAGTTCATGAACAACTCATAAGAAGACATATTTTTTTAATGATTTTTTAAAATAAGTATTTATAATATATTTATTGAAATGCTATATATATATATATATATATATATATATTATAAAATATATATTCTTTTTACATGCTTACATAAACGAACCAAACTAGAGAATTGTCGCGACCCAAAATCCCACCTATGAGTTAGAAGACTTTGACTCGTGACTTACACATCAAACCATCTTGTAAGAACATACAAGGCATACTAAAAGCAGAAGCTGAAAATTTCTTAATAACATAAACGGTAAACTGTATTCCAAGTGTGCATAAGTTCAACAATTCATAAGTAGAAAGCGGACATCCCCACTTAAACAAAATATGTACATGTCTCTCCCTCTCATCTCTCAACAATAATCAAGGTAGGACCACCTATCAAGGGCCCTCTCCTCCTGAGGATGGTTCTGAGTAGGCTCCTCCTCCACGTACTCCTCCTCGACCCATGATCCCGAAACACATATGTCGAATGGACTTGCTGAAGATAACAGTTCGGCTGAGCATTGTGTAGCTCAGCGTATACAAACCACTAGATAATAATATTATAAACATTAACATGCTTTCATTTACAGTTTATCAGAACAATCATGCATACTTTAAATCAAAGTACGGAAACCATACTTTCAAATGTCAAATGTGCATACTTTTCAAAATCATGTACTTAGCTTTGCCTTCTTTGGAAACCGTATACTTTTACAAGCTTCTTTATACCTTTTACGTTACAAATGTCATCTTTCATTTTCTTTACACATAACTTATTATGGGAGCGTACTTTCAATACTTGACTAGTGCCCGGACTATAATGGAATGGAAAACACTAGCATCCTTCATATACTTTAGGCATGCCTAGTAACTGTGCCTGGTCTGAGTATACTAGCACCCTTAACCAACCTCCCCGCTGACGTCTTTATACATCATTATACTTGGAATCAGATGACTAGTGATTGAATCGGATACCTCTACTTATACAAATTCGATCATGCAAATACAAGTGTTTATATATCATTTGTGAGTGACATAGTGGGCAATAAAACCTCAAGTAACATAGCGCATATTTTATAACTCTCATCATTCAATAGCATACCACATGTAATTAGGTTAAACACCTAAATTTCATCAATTTCACATGCTTTTCATCAAATTCCATTTCACCATTCAATAGCATTACACATGTAATTAGGTTAAACACCTAAATTTGATCAATTCCATATGCTTTTCATCTTACTTTTTAGAATAAAAACACAAGAAGGTTAAATAGTAGAGTATTTAGACCTTTCATCATCAAACAAACATGCTTTTCATCTTTAATTTCAATAAGGAATTATAACAAGACTACCTAGTAGAGAGTATCTACCTTCCTAGATCGATTCCTTGTGATCTAGCGCTTTAGAAATACTTGAGAAGCCAAAATCCAAACTCCAACTTTGATTCCAAAAGAAATCCCCTTTGAAACCTTAGGTTTCTCTTCTACTTTTCCAAATTAGGGTTTGAGAGACTTAGGGATCTCAAACCCTCGAACTAGAACCCCTATTTATAGTCTTAGGACCCCAAACTACCATTAAAATCTTGCAAAAAGGGGAAAAACCCCATTTTCATTACAAGCGATCGACCCACTAGCTGAACACACCTCCTGTTCCTCTCTTCCATACAATCGGTCGACCGGCTGGTCTGGGCGGTCGACCTACTGGGCCATTTTCCCATTCTTTTTTTTCTCTTCTTTGTTTTGCTTGCTTAGACTTATGTACTTTTTAACCATTATAAGACATAGTTTAAGATTAAACACTCATTAAGACAATTCATTAACATCAAATCACGACATACAATTTAGTTTGACCATTTTACCCTTGATGAGCCAAGAAATCACATGAATGAAATTCGGGTCTCTACAAGAATCTAAGTGAATTGAGACTCAACTTACCCCTAGCAAACCAGGTTCACTCTAGATTGGCGAATTGTGAACCCGAATTCGAACTGAGCGAACCAACGAACCATGTAAGATTGGTTCAAACCAAATTTGTCTAAGACAACAGTGACGATTATAAGCATGGTGTCAAAAGTTGACTCAATTCGGTCAATTTTGGCCGAATTGAGTCGATTTTGGTGATGACCGAAGCAAAACCCTATTTTAAAAATACAGAATTTCCTGACACACTTAGGTGATTTCGACCAAAATTGTAAAAAGTAATTGAAAATTTCTAAACATAGAAAAACTACACGGAAATTTCACTGAACTTTGGAAAACAATGTAACTTTGTGACTCTCACCACTCACGGAATGAAACGACATTGCATTTGGTTTTGCACTTTTTTTTTTCATTTGAGGCCACATGGACCTATGGGCTACACAACAAGGGGTAGCCCTCCCTCTCTCATAAACCCCCCCCAAACCTTGATGTAGGTGGGATTGGATCTCAGGTCTCTGGTACGACGCCAAGAGACTTTACCAAATAACTAGCTGGCACCTACATTTGGTCCTGCACTTGTAGATAACCATCCAAGAAAAAACAGGACCGGATTTGGCCAGGCTCAAGCAAGACCAACACCTTCTGGCTGACACTAGAAGCCCCTTTAACTGTCCTTTTAATACTGGTTAAGAAACTTTAACTCCAATAATTAATATTAATATTTTTTCACGTGTTACCTGTAGGATGAGGGATAGACGATTTTGGTCTGGCGATGGCAAGACGAAATCCCATTCCAGGAAAAACATGTAAGAAAGTAAGCTATGTGATAAGACTCTGAGACTCACCACTCACGGACCCAATGACTGATGCTTGGTTGAAGACAATCATCCAAAGAAAGAAAAAAAAAAAGATTCGCACGGACTGAAATGAAATCAATCACCACTCGCCAAATTCGAAAGGGGTAACTAAAAAGTAAGCTACCATGATGAACCAACTACAGAGAATCCATGAAGAACCTCTTTAAATCTCCTAGAAGGTAGGAATCCAATGGCAAAGAGGCATAGTTCATACTCAATAGAAAATAATCTCCAATTCAGACGCAGAATTGTAGGAAAAGAAAGAATGAGTAGAGAAGATGGAGGAATAGTACATACATGTGGTTGTGGAGACCGAAACCCTAGCTCAAGAAGATCCCTCCCTATTGGGATTTGAACTTTGCTTTTAATCACTAAACCCTTTGGATATTGGAAACTATGAATCACAAAAATCACACAACAAATAGAAGAATTGCAGAGAATAAAAATAGAGACGAAAGACAAAGATATACGAGGTTCGGCAACGTACCTACGTCCTCTGCCCCCCTGCCACCCCCCAGGCAATCTGCTGAAGGTTGTCTACATTCCCAACAATCTCCCACTTGGAGATAACCAAATCAACACTAAACTTCATAGTCTCAACCAAAGCGAATGTAGTGATCTCACCCCTCCTGGTATGGCTCCGGCTATTCATCTCCTCAAGCATGAAGGGCAACTGAAGTTGAACACAACTTTAGTTTCTCAATGGTGACTGACTTGGTCAACATATCTGTTGGATTTTTATTTCCCAAAATCTTCTCTAGTAACAACTCTCCATCTTCTAAACGTGAGCGAATAAAATGATACCGCAAATCAATATGTTTCGTTCTGGCATGAAACACTGGATTCTTGGCAAGGTGTATAACACTCTAGCTGTCACTGAAAAGAACACTATTTTCTTGCTTCAGACCAAATTCCTCCAAAAAACCTCTCAACCAAATCATCTTCTTGCTAGCCTCTATCACAGCTACATACTCAGCTTCTGTCATGGATAATGTCACTATCTTCTGTAGACATGAGACCCAGCTCACTATTGTCGAACCCAAAGTATAGATATAACATGTGGTACTTCGCCTTGTATTATATCACCGGTGAAGACAGCATCCAAACCCGTAGCACCAAATCTTTCCTCCCAAAGCACAGTGGTAAATCTGTGGTACCTCTCAAATTTCTCAGTATCCACTTTATTCCTTCCTAATGTTGTTTCCCTGGACTGCTAGCATACATGCTCACAACTCCCACTGCATGGGCTATATCCGATCTCGTGTAAACCATCACATACATTAGGCTACCAATGACTGAGGTGTAAGGAACCTTAGCCATGTACTCCTTCTTTGCATTTTTCTTGGGAGACTTAATGTCGCTCAAAGATATGTAGTACTTTGCAGTACAGTAAAGGGGTTGTCGATCCATAGAGAGCAGTGAAGATAAGGAACAATAAAAGAGAAGGGGTTTGTAGAATCTTTGGTAGAGAATGTTTAATTAATTTAGAGAAAATATCAGTGAGAGAAAGTATCAAAGCATCAGGTTTCCTTTCCTTAATAGTGCAATGTCAATTTGATTATCCAATATATTACTCAATTGAGGGTTTCACATCCCAAACCCTCAATCTGAAGATTTTAAAATTCAGATTATAATACAAAGCTAAAATCAATGTCCAATCAATTATTCAAAACAAGTTTTTACCCAAGCCTACACTTTATCTAAAAAACTCGAGGACGACGATATACCCACAGTCAATACTGCAGCAAAGAATAATATCCGCTAAGATAAAGGTTCTTTGTTTGAGAAATCAAGAACTAGTACTAAACTACGAGAAAAGTCTGACTGAACTCGTGAAAAATTTTAAATCCAAGAGATTCAATTGAAAGAGAGATTAAACAAGAAGAACAACCAACATAGAAATCATAGATGTTAAAAACACTAATTGGATTAAATCAAACTAACATTAGCTCATTAAGAGAATTTCACCCTAGTCAAGGCTAGGGATTTAGCAATCCATACAAAAGAAAAACTAAAACAATACTAAGAAAAGAGAATGAGAGAGGATCAGAGAGAGTTCTAAAAACTCTCATCTCTAGGTTTATATAGACTAAAGAGAAGAAGAAAGGGGAAAATAAGCAAAAGGTAAATTTCTAATTACAAAATCCCGCTCAAAATAGACTTCTCTCAAATTGATGAACTGTTTTGACCCTCTAAAAGTCCGAATTAGGAGATCTTCGTGAAATACAATTTTGTTCCCCTTTGAATCTGCTTTCCAAAACATTAAAACTTGCCTTAATCCGACTTTTGAGTCAAAATTTACAAGAAAAATAGTAAGTACTATTCAGATTAGGCAGGAATCTAGGAAAACTTCATTCTTTTTTGGGGTTTGGTTGCTAAATAATAACACTCTTCTAGCCATCCACGAAATTTCTTACTTTTCTTGTAGATTTAGTTGACTTCCATTAAGCTCCTTACTTGAATTACTTGTATAAAATAATATAAAAATCCTTATAATTCATAATCTAGAGATGGAGAAATAAGTTCAGAATATAGACTTTAAATCATGGATTCAGACTAGAAAGAGCATTAAAGTGTTACATGATAACTAGTTTTGAGTGTACTTTTACACACTCATCAAGAATGCTCCTCGAAAAGTTTAAAGTGACTTCCTAAGGGTGCGCCAACTACCTTGGCATTTTGCATATTGAACATTTGGAGTACTCGTTCACTATACTTTGCTTGACTCAACTTCAAAGTGCCCTAGGTCTTGTCCTTGCTGATCCTCATCCCAAGCATCTTGGCTACATTCAGATCCTTCATAGCTAACTCTCTTTCCAATTGTTTTTTTAGCTTGTTTATCTCCTGTAAACAAGATCCCGCTACAAGCATATCATCAACATAGAGTAATAAATCAATGTAACTGAACTAAATGTCTTGAAGTAACAACAGTGATCTGCATTGCACCTTTCGTAGCCATTGCGCTGCATGAAACCATCAAATTTTCTGTACCACTATCGGGGGCCTATTTCAAACCATATAAACTCTTCTTGAGTCTACACACCATCTCTTCATTGCCTTCTTTAATAAAACTAACAGACTACTTTATATAGATTTCTTCATCCAAGTCACCATGAATAAAAACAGTTTTAACATCTAACTGCTCAAGGTAGAGATTCTTATCAGCTACCAAACTCAATACCACTCTGATAGTGGTCATTTTCACAATTGGGGAAAATATCTCTGTATAATTGACCTCTTCCTTCTGTTGGAAGCCTTTCACAACCAATCTGGCTTTGTACCTCTTACTACCATCACTCTCTTGCTTAATCCGATAAACCCACTTGTTATGTAAAGTTTTCTTCCCTGTAGGGAGCCTATCGAATTTTCAAGTCCCATTAGAGTGGAGAGAATCCATCTCTTCTTGCATCGCATGTTCCTTAACTGACTCACTGACTTGCAAAGCCTCATCATAACTCTCTGGTTTCCCACTGTCTGTCAAGAGCAAGTAATAAAATGACGAAAGATATCTAGGATTAGGTTTGGGTACTTTGTCTGACCTCCTCAACTCTCTGGTAGGTGTGCTAGACTCTGCCTCTGACACTATCCCCGAAACTATCTCCTCTGAAACTGTCTCATCTGCCTGGCTAAAATTGGTCTCAACCCTACTATCATTTGGAAGCTCCTCCAAATCCAAAAACTTGGATGCATCTCCATCCTTAGTGGTACTCCCACTGTTCTGTTTGTTGTCCCTATCTTTGTACAATACCCTTTCATCAAATACAACATCTCTGCTCCTAATGATCTTCATGTTCTTGTCATCCCAAAAGTGATAATCAAACTCATCAATGTCATACCCGATGAACATACCCTTATGTGACTTAGCATCTAGTTTGTCCCTGACATGGTCACTAAATATGAACATAAAGACACGCAACCAAAAACCCTTAAATGCAAGACATTTACCTCTTTACCACTCCAAACCTTTTCTGGTATCCCAAAGTTAAACGGAACTATGGTAACCAAGTAAGCTATTGTATTTACTGCATCTACCCAAAAACACTTTGTCAACCCTACATATAACCGCATGCTCCTAGCACGCTCAGTCAAAGTCATGTTCATCCTTTCTGCAATACCATTATGCTACGGTGTGCCTGGAAGTGTCCTCTCTAAATGAATCCCATTAAGAGCACAGACTTTCTTGAACTCCCCCAGCTCATACTCTCCACCGTTATCTGATCTCTAGCACTTCACTTTCAAATTTGTCTCATTCTCAACTATGGCTTTCCACTTCTTGAGGATCTCAAACACCTCTAACTTGTGCTTCATGAAGTACGCCCATACCTTCCTCGAGTGATCGTCGATAAAGTTAATAAAGTGCATCGAGCCACCAAGAGAAGACACGGTAGTTGGACCCCATACGTATGTATGGACAAGCTCTAGTTTGCAAGCCTTAAGAGGTCTACCACATTTTTGGAAGCTAACCCTCTTCTGTTTCCCGAAGATGCAATCCTCACACATGTCAATACCCACTGACTTGATGTCTGGTAGCTTTCCCTGTGATTGCAGAACCTTCATTCCCTTCTTACTCATGTGTCCCAACCTATTGTGCCACATATTTGAACTCACCTTACCATCTACTTACGAGGGTGTCACTCGCATGTAAAGTCAAGCAAAGAGTACCATTCTTCCTACCACGGGCAATCACCATGGTACCATTGGAGACTTTCCATGTATCTCCTGTGAATGTTTAGATATAACCTATTGTTCCAAGTTAACCAACCGAGACAAGATTCCACTTCAATTTCGGAACATGTCTGACATCTCTCAAACACCACTTGAATCCATGTGTCTCAATCTGCACATCGCCTCTTCCCACAATAATACAAGGCTCATCGTCTCCCAAAGTCTCCTCCTACATAGTTCTGCATGACCTCTCTGTTAAAATTCTCGTGGAATAAGGCACCCGAATCAATCACCCATGACTGGGCGTTATTGTCCATAGCAAGGATAAGTGCATCATGCATAGTATGAGCCTCATGTTCGTTCTTATCCTTCTTTGGTGCTTTGTAGGTTGTCTCCATGTGGCCATTTGACCATAATTCCAACATTCACCTTTAATAGGTCGCACTCCATACCGTGACCTATTTCCCTTCCGGGTTTCGATCGTTTCCTGTTCTGATTCTAACCACTCCATTTCTGGCTTCTGCCTCTCTGCTCGAGATTAAGGACTGAACCCGAACTACCTAAAGCTTCTATTGATTTTCTTCTGACCTCCTTGGTTAAAATCAAACTCACAACCTCACTCAGTTTTAACTTTTCCTTCCCAGCCAAGTTACTGATCCCAGTCACACTTCCCTGCCAACTCTCTGGCAACTGAGACATGATTAACAAAGCTTGATCCTCGTCATCAAACGTAATACAAACTGAGGTAAGCTGATCTACTATCATGTTGAACTCACTGAGATGTAACATGAAGGAGCATCCTTCTGTCATCTTGAGGTTCCAAAGTTTTTCACAAGATGTACCTTATTCGCAGCGGACGATTGCTCATACATCTTTGCTAGTGCTACCATTAGATCCACCGTCGTCTTGTACTTCAATAGATTGTGGGCTACTGTTTTTGTGAGCGACAATTGAACCTGTCTGATTGCCTTCCTATCAAGGATATCCCAATCTTCATTGGTCTCGTCCTTTTTCTTTTCTTTATCTTTACCCAATAGCGGACAGTAAAGATCTTTCGGATACAGATAGTCCTCTATCTGCGTCCTCCAGAAAGCGAAATCTGAACCATTGAATTTCTCATTTTTTGATTTGCCTTCTTTCAAACCCATAACTCCCACTGAACCCTAGATTGCTCGAACAAACTTCGATCAGCAAATCTGTTGAACACCCTTTGCGTAACCTAGCTCTAATACCAGTTGTTGGGATTTAAACTTCGTGCTTAATCCTTAAACCCTTTGGATCTTGGAAACTATGAATCACAAAAATCATACAACAAATAGAAAGATTCCAGAGAATAAAAATATAAACGAAAGACAAAGATATACGATGTTCGACAACATGCCTACGTCCTCAGGAGTCACACCAATTCATTATATTGAAGATACAGAGTACGGAGTTTTTCCTCTCTCAGAATTATGACCACTTCTCACACTCGTTAACCTAAAAAATATGCACACTACTATATGTTTAGGGTTAAAACTGTAAGGCCGAAAATACCACTGCAGAAACTGTAAGGTCAAACCTAGCTCTGCCCTCCCTACCACCCCCCGGGCAATCTGCTGAAGGTTGTCTACATTCCCAACACTCCCTTCCCATCTTCAATCACCATTTTTGTCTTCAATCGCTTTCGTCATTGCCGCATCCATTGTCGAAATCCCAAAGGTTTGATCCCCCCTCTCATGTTCGGTCATAGCTGTAACCAACGTTCTTTTTTTTTGGCCTCTCATTTGGGTGGAACTGAAATGAGATGCTAACTCCACTCTATATTAAACTCACTTTCTCTGACCCTATGTTTGGTTGTCGAGAAAATAAGTGAAAACATGGAAAAGAAAAGAAAATTAGACGAAACACAACTAAAAATTGTATTATAAATCCAATTTTTTTTTCTTTTCCATGTTTTTACCTGTTTTCTCGGCAACCAAACATAGCAAATGAAAGACATTTGTTACTGTCTCTCATTAAGAAAAAGATGTGTTTTAACGCCCTAAAAGTGAGTGTTGTTAGTATTGGTCTACGCCCCGTTTTTAACACCTACTAACTAACTAGGGTTAAGATTTACTCACCCCTAGGGTTCATCCATCCAACCTTGGATTTGGAAGAAAAACAGCAACCTTAATTTAGTTAAGCTTAACCATAGCTAAGAGGTGTTAAAAGCACATATGGACCAACATTTGGCTATGCAGTCCACTAATCATTACTCTATTATAAACCACTTTGTTGGGCATTTTGATTAACAGGAATATTTAAAGAAATAAAAAATTTAATCAACGACGATATTTTAAAAAAGAAAAAAATACGGAGACATTTGATATCAAAAATATAGTGGAAAGAGGGATTCTTTAGAAAATAAAAAAAAATTAATAACTTCAACAAGGATATTCTAACTTAAAATAATTTTTAGTAGCAAAAATTCTAAAAATATGGTGTTATGTAAAAAAAAAAAGATATTATATGAAAAAAAAAAGTAATGTGTTAAAATTAATAAAATATTATTACAAGGCCTTTATATTTTAAGGATTATACTAGAATCTTATGGATATTTTATTTGTATTTGAATCTTAATAATGCTCTATTAAGTTAATAATTATAAATAATATACATAATAACATCTACCAAATAATATAACATATTTTACTAAAAATATATATACAATTTACTAAATATTACTTATAAATATTATGTAATAACAATAAAAATAAAAGAAATTATTAATTTATTAAAAAATAAAAAATATTCTTCTAAGTTTGAGAGAAGTTTTTTTTTTGAAAGGTATATTTTACTGAATACATATAATAGTGTTGTTGATCTTTTTGGATGGATATATTTTATTTAATACATTATAATCTTTTTTTTTATAAGATATATTAGTAAATGTATATATCATACTTTTTTTTGGGGGGGAGGATATGTTTTATTCAATACATCATAGTGTTTTTTTATTTTGAAACTTTATATTTAATAAATTTATAATGGTATTGTATTTCTTGGAATGCTATATTTTATTAAATATATAGGTGAAAGTATTTTTTTTAATGAAATATTTTAGTAAATATATTAGGGCTGCACAAAGCCTGATTGGCCCATTGGTGCGGCTTGCCTCGGCCCGGTTCGGCCCGAGATCGGCCTGAAATTTTGGGCTCGAACAAGCCAAGCCAAGCCTAAATAAAAGCCCGAAAGCTAATTCAAGCCAAGCTCAAGCCCACCCCTGTGTGGCTCGGCCTGGCTTGAAGCCCGGCTCGGCCTGAACTCGGGTCGGCTCGAATATTATTAAATATATATATATATATATATATATATATATATATATATATATTATTTATATATATCATTATTATATATGTATATATAAATAATATAAAATTTTATTATTTAAAAAAAAAAAAGGATTCAAGCCGAGCTCGAGCCAAGCCAAGCCCGACTTGAGCTTGAATCAATTCGGGCCGAGCCGGGCTTCAAGCCAAGTTTTTTTTTTCAGGCCGAGCTTCGGGCCGCACAATCGATCATGATTTCGGGCCGAGCCGGGCTTCGGGCCTCGGTCAAACTAATTCAAGCCGAGCCGGGCTTGGCCAAGCCCAGTCAAGCCCGGCCCGAATACAGGCCTAAAATATATATCATGATATCTTTTTTTAAGGATATATTTTAGTAAATATATATCATGGTGGTGTTGTTTTTTGGAATGATATATTTTATTAGGTATATATCATATTTTTTTTTTAAAGGATATAGTTTAGTAAATATATATCTTGGTAGTGTTCTTCTTAGAAGGATATATTTTAGTAAATGTTTATATCATGCTATTGTTGTTTTTGGAAGGATATGTTTCGTTCAATGTTGTATATCTCATAGTGTTTTTTTTTTAATGATAAATATAAATAGCAGATGCTGTATGAGGGTTGGAAGCATGATCAGTGCATTGATGTTGATCCTATCACTGCCACTATGGATAGTTTGAGCATTGGATCTGAGAGGCATGGTACTAGTTCTAGTGCTTTGTATGGGTATGATGGATACACTGATAGCAACTACGGACCCCAAGAAACAATCACAATCATTTGGATTAGGCAACATGGGTTATGGTTATCGTGGAGCTAGTATGATATCATTTGACAATGCTTACGGGTCTCATGTATATGGCAGTACCGGTAGTCATGATTTGAGGCATGGAGATGGACAGCCGTACATCATTACTGCAATAGAACAACACTCAAACTACCCACATGCAGCTAGGAGAGGCTTGTCGATATTGATGTCCAACAGTACGAGTAGTATATCTGAGATTATATCAGCTACTATAACAGTTATATATCGTGGGCTCAATACTGCCATTACCTAGACCAACAACTTTGTTAGCCTCCTCGTAGTGATAGAGATGATGATTTTGAGCCACATCGAAGCTCAATGTGGTTATAAATCATGAGTTTTACATTGTAATATTTCTAATGGGATGTGGACAATCGTACATCATTACTACAATAGAACAACACATAAACTACCCACAACAAGGAGAGACTTGTCGATATTGATGTCTGATAGTACGAGCAGTATATCCGAGATTATGCCAGCTACTATAGCAATTATATGTTGTGACTCAATACTACCATTACCTAGACCAGCAGCTTCGTTAGCCTCCTCGTAGTGACAGAGATGATGATTTCGAGCCGCATCAAAGCTCAATGTGGTTATAAATCATGAGTTGTACATTGTAATATTTCTAATGAGATATATTGTACTATTTCTTTTTAGTTCATAGTCAAGATAGTGGAGACAATTGGAAACCTCTTTTTAAATCCAACGTCATTCACGGTTCTTTCTATCTCCCTTTCACTCCTATGGTCACAGCTTATGCAAATAAAAAAATATCCTCTATAATTTATTTATTTTTTAAAAACTTTTGTATTTTCTAACTTGTTAAAAAATTATAGATAGAAAAAGAAAACATTTGTAATTTGTATTTTGGCATAGAGGTCTTACTTGATTACATTAAAATTGTAAACTTGTAACCACCTAAACAACACTCAATATACATAGACGTCTTGCTTGTTTACATCAAAAATAAGAAAAATTGAACAAGGGTCCTGCATTTTTAAATAAAATTATTTATACTTCTTTTTACATAATTACATCAACTTCACATTCAAATAAAATTATAGTCCTCTTCTACCAAATACTTGTAAATCCTGGTTTACTTACACTAAGTATTGATTCGAAGTCCAAAAGATATCAATGCCAATGCATTTTACTCTAAGAATTGATTTGAAGTCCAAAAGACATCAATACCAATGCATTCTATTTTTCCTTTACCCAAAAGATTTCTATTTTAACGTTTTTATTTTATGTGGGAGATTTTTGTGTTTTCAAGCTTTGCTAGAACTAAAACTTGGTGTTTTTTTGGGTGTGTTATGTGTTGTGCCTATCTCTTTTAGTCCCACATCGGAAAAAGAATTTAGTTGTTGGGGTTTATAAATTTCTCCACTTCTATAGTGTTTGAGTTAAAAGATAAAGATCTCAGCCCTTGTGCATATGGGAGGCCCCAGGGATCCCAATGGGAAATTGGTGAGCCGAGTTAGAAACCCTTCATGCGATGCCGATTGCATTTGCGAGATATATCAAAGACACACGCGCGCTGGGCCGATCGGTCGTGTCAGGCCCGACATGTGGGGTCGATGCGAATTTTTTATTTATTTTGGTTGATCTTATTCTCTAATAGTAATATTCTTAATTTAGTTTTAGAGTCATTCCTAAAGCGTTTCAGTGTCTTAGTAGAGTTTTTATGAGATCAGTATTTATTTTGTCTGAGAATAGTAAGCTTATAAAAGTAAAGTAGAATCATTCTTTTTCTTTAAACACGCAAAAAATACAATCTTTTGCTATTGATTTATAGAAGTTTTTTCAATCTCTTAATTGGGCAAATATCATCTCTGTGAGTTCGAAGCCCTTGTTATTTGTATGTGCATGCTTAACAAGGAAAATTGATTAATCCTGGAGATCGGGTGCCATATACACCCCACTAAACTAGGGAATTATCCAGTGGAGGCAGAATCGATTTCAAGGACAGTGATTTCGATCACGCCTTAGCTTATTGTTTGTGTTAGTTTTCAATAATTATTTTGTAGATATTGATTTGCAGCTTGCGTTTCGAAACACATTTGGATTTGCTATATCAGGTCAGATCTGGAAAATTTTACAGCACATTCAAAGGTTTGGTTATTGACAGAAAAATTACTATAATATTCTTGATTAGAAATTATACCTCTTATGCAATCTGTTATTGAGAAAATTTGAGATTACATAAAATTATTCACATAGGTTGCATATATATTGTTACTCAAATTACAATAGACTTGTTATTACAATATCATTTTACAACAGAACAAACTATGATCATTAAAGCATCTACATAAAGATTTTTTTTGTTCTCAAAAGCTAGGGAATCTTGTAGAGATGAGATCAACAAGAGTTTGGTAATCTCTAGCAAGCACCGTGGATGAAAAGATATTCAATAGAGTATCATGGGTCACTACGTCCAAGAATGAATGACATTTGTTGGAGAAAAGCTACAAGGGTGCGGAGAGTAAGAAGTGTGTGAATTAAAAAAAAAAAATTAGGGTGTGTTTGTTTGAAAAGAAAGTGAGTGAGAGAAAAGAAAACAAAAGAAAAGAAATGGAAAAAATTAGGTGTTCGTATGAAAAGAAAGTGAGTGAAAGAAAAGGAAAAAGAAACTTATATTTTCTTTCAAAATAACCATCAAAAGATTGAGAAAGTTTTTGGGAGAAAGTTTGTTACTATGAAGAAAGTTCAAGAAAATGAAAGTGTGTTTTTGTTGAACTTTCCGGGTCATGGAAATTATTTTTCAATTATTTATTAATTTTTTTCTCATTTCTAAAATGTAATATATTAAAAATAGGCTTTGAAACAAAACCTTAGAGAAAAATGGAGAGCTCTCTTCTATATGCTTGTTGGTAAAAGCACTTGGATTTTAAATTTTGTAAGGGTTGAGAGATTATAGAACCCTTCAGGTAGTGTGATTTTTCTGTAAATTCAGTGATTGTTCATGACTGACTCTTTAGATGGAATTTGGCTTCCATTCTTTCTTCATAATGGGCTTCCATGACCTTTTTTTCATAATGATCAAAGTATTACCAAAACTCATTTAGATTAGTGTTACAGTTGGTACTCCGAACACTTCATGAGCAAAGAGGAGCTATGAGTTAAGAGTGTCCTAGTTAGTTAGTAAAGAAAAACAGCAGAGTTGTTACGTCCCAGAAATTCTGTTGGGGTTACATCAAAACCAACTGCCACTATCTTATCAGGATGTAATCAGTGTTGCAATGGAGACATGCTAGCTTCTTTTTTATTTATGTATTATTTTAATCTCTTGAATCAAATATGTTAATAAGGGAAAAATAAGAAAGAATATTGATATTAAATATTTTTATGGCATACTTAGAATCAATGGGTAAACCCGGGTTAACCCAATAGTCCAACCAGTTTGGACCAACCCGCCCCCTCGACCGGGTTAGTGTCCGGTTAGGGTTTTAACTCTAAATAAAAAAAAATTGCACTTCTTTTAGGCCCTGAGGGCAGGACTTGGGCTACCCGATTCAGGCCCTTTTGAGGGCTAGGTCCAGGCAAGGGCCTCACTTACCAGGAATTTTGCCGTGAGTCCCACACCAATACCAAAATGGAGATTTCAAGTCGATAGCTGTTTGATATTCTGTAGTCTTCCATCTTTACCTTGATCGTGCAGAAATCCCAACTTCTATATAAACTTTACTCTGGATAAACATGTTTGAAACTGTAACCTCACTAACCAGCAGTAATGCCTGTGAATGCCATTTTTGTGTACTATTGGCCATGCTTTTGCAAGGCATGGTCATTCCAAGTAATCTGGCTTGCTCTGCCAGACTTTGAGCATGCTATATTCTATTGGGATACAGAATATCAATTCAACAGTTGGAATCAATCTCAGCAAGTTTCATACTGTAGTCCATTCCAGAGAGGCGGCACATCAGCTGGAAAATTGGGATCAATGGGTAATAAAAAGAATACCATGTAGTATTAACCATCTTAAAGATGTTACAGGTATACAAATTTACTTCAAACTGGCCTTTTACAATTGAAAAATAAAAAAACATACCTTTTCACCATTGCAGCCAAATAAATTGAACTGTACATGATTTCGATATGCCACATCACTATTTAAATAGGTTCTGTGGTTTTCGATATGTAAAAAATAGTTGGTTGCAAGAAAAAGTCCAGATAATTACAGGAGCTGAACTGCTGCGATAGCTGGGATCTTCTCTCGCAGTTTTTGTGTTACTGCCACCCGAACGGTCATGACTCCTGCAGCTGGACCCATGATTCGAATTTTCACAATTGGCTCCTCAATTGCAACAAATTCAAGACCTCCACCCCCCGTCCCCACGAGGTATGGTCTTATTTCTTCAAGGACCTGAAATGGGTTAAGTGCATTAATACTCTATAACCTTAAAATCCAAGGTAATCATTGGAGTGGAAACTACATAATGACGCTTTAAAAAACAAAAACTACATAATGGTACCACCAGGGTATCCAACATTCCAACCTACTGAAGCTGAATCATGCAGCTAATCAATCAAAAGAGATGCAGTAAAATTAATCAAAATCAAAGACAAAGTTATATGCTTGAAAAATTCCCAATCACCAAGTTGTAGAGTTCCCTGAAAAGAAGAACTTAATGCAAGTCTCATGTGCACCATTGCAGTAATTTATAATGTCAAAGGATTTCACTCATGCTAAACTATGAAGAGATGGATAGATTTTGTAAAGAACAAATCCAACAAATTATGAAGACTTGCTGGTTCAAATGAATGTGCACTAGGAGAGTTTTTTGTATGGTGAGGATTCTAATCTCCGTTTAATGATTTCAGATTTTTTTTTACTCTTTTTCAAATTAATGTTGCTTTCAGCAGAAATAAAAATGCAACTACAAGAAGGATTTCTATCTGAACTTCATTTTCTGGACTCTTTAAACGATATAAGTCTATGCAATTATTCTCATACCAAAGATTAATTGCATAGACTAATACGGATTTCCGATCTTAACTTCATTTTGCTGAAAATCATAATTATTCATTTAAGAACTCTTTTAGTCATATAATTGCACAGACAGAGAAGAAGTTCTTTTAGTCATGTAATTGCACAGACAGAGAAGAATTTCCCTTAACTTGCGTCATAAGAGTCTACATCTCCCATATTTTCTCACTTAGTAGAAAACAAGCAATGGTAATAAACTTTCTGTAGACCTCCTCATATTCAAATATTTTCAACTAGAAAAGTTCTTTGCTTTTAGATTAAAAAGGTGAATTGATGCTTGGAGCAAGTGAACTGACAGTAGGTGATGATCTTTGGAATTGCAATCTCAAATCAATTGTCTTTACCTATAAAAAATTGTACCAGTGAGAAAGCATAAGGCAATTTCTAAGAAAGTGAAAGCAATAAAATGGCAGTTTCATCAATTCTAAGGTAATCCAACCAAATTCCACAGCCATATCTAAAATAATCCGTCAGGGAAAACCAAAAATGTTTGCATAACAAAGGCTATGACAAAAGCAGACGACTGAAGATCAGAAATCTCCATCTATCTAATGAGCCTCAAATGAGTTTCATCCTAGGTATTGGGGACTCTAGATTAACAGTTACCACTATGTAAACACCATTACAAGTGAAAAAATGTGATTGACCAGTCAAACAATGAGCAGACCATAAACACCTAGGAGAAATGGCAAGAAATAGTGGATGACACAACTGTTAATATTTTAAGAAGCCATAATCCTGGAAGAAGAGTTCCACTATAAAATCATCAAAAATCCTCCAAGTTTAAACTTTAAAGTAAACTCCTCACCCCTCCTGCCATGGTCCTACCACTACTGTAGATCTGGACTTAAAATATCTTCTTTTGAAGATTGGATATTGACTTAGATATTGCTCCTCTGAAATGTAGTCTGTGCTAATAATCATCAAACTGGAGTTTGTTACTTATCTTGCTTTGCTTCCTTCCTGCAAGACACTCTTTTCCATGCAATCTCATTCATAAAGGAGCCAACATGTCTTGCTGAGGCCCTGTAAGACACTAGGGTGTAGAGAAGAATAAATGCAAGCCCCTCAAAGGAATGGGATCCCGAAACTTGTCCCTTGCAAAGCACATTAAGATATATCTAGGTACATACAGATACTGAAAGTCAATCCTAACGGATCCATAGAGAAAGCATAAGGCACAACCATGAACCAGCTGCCAAGGACTTCAACGAGACATACATGCTACACTATGTTGCAACCTTGGCCTTTATAGTAAAGATAACTTTCTTCTAAGGTCCTCTCAATGATGCAAGTGGAGGGCCTGAATTCCAATTGGGGTGTGGATAATGTATCCTTAAATGAGATTTTCCAAGAAAAAGGACATATATCTCACTTCTAAGCTTTGTATGTCGGTCGGAAGAGAAGGTCTGCTCGTTACATAAAGTTGTATATGGGTTTAAACAATTGCTGAGAACATGTAGGAAAAATGGAGCTATGGTCGAAATGCAATTTCACATATGCAATGCAATCCACTTCAGAAGGAGCCTCTATTCTGCAGTACACTGACGATTGGTGTTTGTGTCGAGACCACTGATTTTAAATAAAAATAAATCTAGGTGAAACTTAAGCATTTCCAGATAATTGAAGTTGCTTGCCCATAAGGGGCATCTTCAGAGCTCAATCATTCACCAATGGAAGTCAACCCTTATCTCACACCTAATCCAGTAATCCAATAGTCTGAGAAATTATTTTGAAAGATGAATCAACTGAGCATCTTAAGGCCCTGATATTACCAATGTTTAAAGTACTTGGCCAATTCATTCATGATCCTTGGATACTACCTAGCTCTATGAAATTGCAGATCACCTCAGATATCTCAAGCAGAGGCACTTTGTTAGCTCCACAAGGTCATCCTCTACTTTTAACCTTCCAAGATGCCAAATGGATTCGTCTAGGTGACCAACATTCTAGAACTAGCTACTGCAGTTAGCATGGAAAATTTGATTCCCCAGCAAATTAAGAAGCAAACCATGGATGCATGATCTAGTGTACAGGAAAAGTATAAGGTGATACTTGGATGTCAAAAATTATTTGGTGAAAGAATTGATGACTTGAACTTGGGCTTCAAGTTCCAAATTAAGAGAGACACTGCAACAATCAACCAGCCAACCATCTGCCTAAAAGACAAAGCATAAGCAAGTTGAGACACTTCACAGGAGAGTCATCACCGAGTTAAGCACCGCTCCCTGATGTCGATTTTGAAGATCAGTTAATGACTGATGCAGTGGCATCCAAGAAGCATTTTTCCACTTTTTTTAAAGAGAAGTGGTACGACAATGGCTAGTTGGTTAGTGGGTCACCATCTCCACAATACCCTATGGGTAATTTCTAAATCTATTTCGGACTTTTCCCTCCACAAGGAATCAATCCCATGATCTACCCTTTCTCGGGTTGGGATAGAATGCCTTTGAGGCTCAGGCTCTAGCTCAGCTCAACTCACAACAGCTTTTCAAGCAACAGCCCAGCCCACTCATTACTCTTTTATAGCCAACCTTTTCCCCAAGTGTTACTTGAGTTTCCGATGTGGGACTAAGAGTCCACAAGGGAACACAAGTTAGACAAGCTACATCAATGTGTGTGCATGTCTCCCACAAATGGATGACCAAGATTAGTTCACTTATAAAACCCACACACACCCACACCCATACACTGCCACACCCAAACCCACACCCACACACGGCCACACCCACACGGCCACGCCGAAATATACTTAACTAATAAAATAAATATATAAATATATTTATTTTTAGTATTTAAATAAATTATATATATAAATATATTTTATATATATATGTAATTGAACCGAGCTTTTATCGAGCCGAGTAGGGGTGTGTCAAGCTCGACTCGTTCACTAAACAAGCTCAAAAATGGTGTTCAAGCTCGGCTCGTTTACTAAATAAACGAATGATACTCGAACTTTTACCGAGCCGAGCCTAAGTAGTTCACGAACATTTTATTCAATAACCACCCCTACTGGCTGGAATAGCATTTTTCCACTAAATGTCCATCTTCAATGATTTATATATCATTTTATAGATCTTTTTAGACCGATGGCTATTTACCCACCTGTGACATTATTTCGCTTAAATGTTTCCACGAAGGGCACATAAAAGATGTGCTCCCATAGCATTTCAACCAACCAAGTTAACATAAGATAGAAGTGATGGCACTCCCATCCCTAAGGATTATTAGAAAAAAAGAAAAGAATAAGTGACATCATCCACCTTTAATGGGCACTACAATAGATTGGATTTTTTTGAATCTTAAAGTTTATATTTGTGATCATGGCCAAAACCATTATGTAACGGAGGCCAATGGTGCAACCGTCATGTAACGGACGAAACCCATTAATACTTTAGTTTCAGAAATTCCTTATTACTTTTTAGAAGGAAAATGACTATTCTTTATTTTTTCTACTTTAATCATTCTTTGTCTCTTATTCTATTACACTTGTCACTCTTTCTCTAGTTTAGAATCTTTACCTGTTAAAATGAAATTTTATTTATTATTTTATTATAATCTGTCATGAAGTGACACATGGGTGACATGTAGATTCAACTTTCATGAGAGAAAGGAAGCAAGGTTGTTAAATCGTAATTGAATCGTAAAATTGTTTTAGGACTGATTCGTTTCAAATCGGGATTTAAATAGTAAATCATAAGATTCAAACAATTTTTTAAAAAATGTATAAAAAATAAAAAAAATTACTTAATAAATCAGAAAGTTAGAATAATTTGTTATCTAAAAGATTTCATTCAAATCCATTGATAAAAGAAAGTAATAAACATTTCATTGCATACACTATAAAAAACGCGAATGAACTTTAAAAAAAAACCAATATAATTAAAGACAAATCAACAAAAGTAAACTCATATAATCATGGTGTATGAGATTAAGTATCAAAAGACTTATACAATTAAAAAGACTAATAAAATAAACTATCAAGTTTTTCCAAAATTCAACTTCATCATCTTTCTTCCTCATTTTTTTTCTCTTTTTTTCCCCCGTTTCACAGCATGTCAATAACAGAGAGAAAACCCAAATAGGGGTTTTGGCATGTCCGTAACAGAGTTTTCCAGTTTATTCCCTCTTCTTAAAAGACATAAAGTACCTTTAAAAAATTAAAAGAATAAAAAATTATTTTTAAGTATTGGTCCGTAAAAGGGGTTTCGTACTCGAATCGCCTAAATCGTATGATTTGAATCGCAAATAGTATCAGAATCAAAAATCAAATAGGATTTATCCAATTAAGATTTTCACCTCCGATTTGAATCGTTTTTGCTTGAGATTCGAATTGAATCGTTGGATTTGAATCGTAATTGCAAGGATTTAACAACCATGAAGGGAAGAGCGTTAAAGAGAGGCAAGTAAAGGGGTAGCGGCATGTTGCATTGACTTGTCTTTTGAATTTTTTATTTACTAGTTAATTTTTTAAGAGAGGTAGTTAATTTTTAAAGAGAGGATAGAGAGAATTCTTACCAAAAGAGAGGCATATGAAAAGATCCTCCTACTTCTAATTATGACCCACTTGCTAATAGAAATTGATATATAATAGAATGTTGCAGTTATTAATTCTTTTAATAATGTTGCAGCTGTTAATTTTTTTTTTTTTTTTCCCTTTGAAAGAGGTACTAATGTAAGACAATCCTATAGTATGGAGGTAAAAAATATAAAATCTTCAATCACTGTCAAAACCTAAGTTTCTGAGAGCAAACCTAAAAAAACCCTCCTACAACTGCAAGTGCTAATCCAAGCAACCTAAAAGTTCACAAAGGAACTCAAATAAAAGTCAAAGGTCAATTCTCAGTCAATAATTCAAAAGTCTCTCTAACAATGCTCCCATAGCAACTATTTATAATATAAAAAACCCTAAAACTAACTTAGAAGCTAAGTAACTAATCTGAAACCTATATCTAAAACAACTTGAGCATAATTTTAAAATATCTAATATATCCCTAATTTTTGTCACTAATGTTATAGCCAAAATTAAAACTCAATTTTGACATACTAAACACTAAAATCTTGAAAATTTTTGTGAAATAACTATTGTAGATCTCAAAAATTTCTTTCCAGTAAATCTAACAGATTCTAGATTGGATATTTGAGTAATGTGATAAATTTTTGAACGTTGACTGACTGTTAATCTACAGAATTTGAAAAAAATGACATTTTTACCTAGCATCTGTTTGTCGTGCCTTTAGTTGAAATTAAGTCCCACATCATTCTCCCCCGGTTGAAAACAAATTTGATCTCGAGTTAGTATCCTAGTTCTATAGAACAAAATATCGACAATAATGACGATATATCGCCAATATCGCATGGATCTGACACATCTATATGGTGCAGGTTTTTTTAGATGTTATCGCAGGATATTGAGGATATATTGACGATATATCACCAATATCGTGCCATATATGAATTTTGATTTTTTATATATTTATAAAAGGCTTTGGCCTTTGGGTGTGAGAGTGAAGCTCATTGCCTCACTCTATCTTATTTACATAAAATATCATCTTACTTAAGATGTTTATATGTGAATAAGGTTATACCCACATTGAATTCAATAAAAATTATGCTAGATCCAAATACCCGAAGAATATAAAGTCAACTTTCCAGTTCAAGAACAAAATTTGCTTTTTAGCGCCTTTTTGAAAATTTCAACTTTCAGGTGCTAAGATATTTCTCAAACCTTAAAATTTCATAAATTCTACCATGTCAAAACATTACTAAAATCCAAAAGTCCGGTAAAAAAATTCTCATTTTTTAATCTTCAATATTATTTTCATCCACAGGGTTAAAAAGTTCAACGGAAAAAGATTTATATTCAACTTTTATGGAAACAAAATTAAGCACACTATGGGCACCCTCCATTTAAAATACTCCCAAATTTAAATTTCAAAACAATCATATGGATATATTTTTGGGTATGAGCCGTATGAATATGGGTATGGGGGTGTATAACCTTATGTGTCAATGTCAGTGACAATTGTGCTCACAGGAACATAGTTATGCATAACCAAAAGGCCAATCCATATGGATATGTTTCTGCGTATGAGCCACATCCATATGGATATAGAGGTGTACAACCTCATGTGCTAGCGTCGATGGCAGTTGTGCCTTAGTATTCACAGTATCCACCAATGAGTGTGCTGCTACATTTTGGACCAGATGACAACCAACGTTATGTAATTGAGTATACATTAATGTATCATAATGTGATGAGCTAGGCACAGTATTATACATATGTGGATAACCAGTATTATTGTTAGCATAGTCACAATAGGACAGAGATGATTGTAGTTCTTGGGGTGAGTTGAATTATTATTAGATATGTTTGTATTGTAATGAATTTTATGAATTATGAATTTATGATTAACTTATAAATGAATGAAACATTTTATGTAAGTTAGTGATGAATATGAATCAATCATACATTGTCATCAACGCACATCTTTGCCCCTTTTCATTGCATCCCTTATGTACATTGTTTTTTAAATATTTTTATTCTCAAATGTGTATTAACATTTGTTTTAATATTTCCTGAAGTTTCACAACAAAATTCCATATTTTGCCGTATTTTTTCAATTTTCCAAAAATCTCCGATAAACGATATATTTTTATTCCATCGGTGTGACATGTAGTGTGATATCGACATTTAGAACCTACCTAGTTCTCTTAAGAATAATCTTCTCCATGGCTAGTTGGTGATGAAATCCAACAATTCAAAAGGGAGATGCCGGCCAACTAATCACTTCATTCTAAACCACAACTTCATTATTGTTCTCAATTTCTTCACTCTAATCTTTAGCTTCTAACTTTTTGACCACCATTGGATTCACATCCACAAGCATAATCTTCATTGATAAATGCTTAATTTAACCTTAATTATCCTCATTTAAATAAGCATTATCAAATTTCTCTAATTTATATCTTCAATTTTACACATAAAGCGATGCATTTCTTTCTCACCATTGCATAATGCTCTTTTTTCTAATTTTAATGGTATATTTGCATTTATTTATACATGTCCGGAAATGTCGTATCAAAACATTTTCTAGAGAGACCTTATTACATGTATTTTCTTTTGTAGGAATCCAAACTTGAACCATTCTGGGAATTTAATAGCTCAAAGTCCAAGGAGCTAAAACCCAAGTTTTAAAGTCAAAGCCCAAGAACAAAACCCAAGTTTTAAAGATAGTCAAAGCTAAAGTCCAAATGGGACGTTTTTGGTTTCTTTCCTAAGTGAGCAATGCAATCTACAAAGTGAAGAAAAATTCACACATGGGCATAGAATCTTAGCAAGATATATGGATGTATGTGATTTGGAACAAAAAGGATGAAACTTCTTGGATTACAAAGAAGATATGCTGAAAATATTTGGATGTTTTTATTAAAGGAGATTCGCGCTATTTAGAAAAGAGTGGAAAGTTTCCATTTTAGAAAGAAGGAGAACATCTTAAGTGAATAAAGGGGGAAGAGGGGGACGTCCCACCTATTTATACCCCCTTATTGAGACGTCCCACTTTCACATAAATAAAAGAAAAAAGGAAATCGAGAGGCATAAGTATGAAAATAGGGTGGTTGTAGAGGGGTGGAGGATGGTAGGATTTTTATTTAAATAATAATATAAATAAAAAGTTTCACAGCCGACGGGTGGTGGCGGCACCACTTGCCAGAAAGAGAAAACGAAAACTAAGGGGTTACCATAAGATCAATGTCTCAAATATCAAATTGAGAATCCGTCAAATAAGCTAAAATGGAATTTTTGAAATCTACAACTATTTCACAAAACTTTTCAAGATTTTAGTGTTTAGGATTTCAAAATTGAGTTTTAATTTTAGGTATAAAATTAGTGACGAAAATTAGGGATGTAGTTTAAAATTATGCTTAAGTCTTGGAAAATTTGGGCTATAAGAAATTTAGGCTTTGGCAATGATCGAAGATTTTATATTATTTACCTTCATACTGTAGAATTGTCCTACATCAGTTGGTATTAAATCGAGGTCTTCCCTAGCGTGATCTGATTTCTCCGTATCGTTTATAACTTGGAGTTGAGATTTTGTTTTTGGTAAGAGAGGGTGTCCCAAACCCTTTGAGGTAAGAACTTGTCCCTTTGGGTGTCCGCATTGACCCATTTGTCATGATGGTTGTAGAAAATTGGATTCAAGATCTTGTTGAGAAGTATGTGACCTAGATGAATGAAGAGCTTGATGAACTCGAGCTCCAACATATGCAGACTCAAAATCTGCAACCTAAGTATGATGATGAATTTGAAGGATGATCCAACTAAACATAAGTATAGAGATATTACATCATCTTAAGATAGAAACTCTATCAAATCTAATCATAATCAAATCTTACTTAATCAAATGAAATTTAAATCCAAATCTACCAAGAGATGAGTTACGGTGTATCTCATCTCACCTTATTACACCACTCTATTGATTCTCTAAGATTATCTCTAATACCCTCCCTCAATTACATTGTTCATTGAAGAAGGATCATACAATTGGTTACAAAAAGAAGACTATAATGATTTTATCTTCACTAATAAGTCGTCGAAACATCTAATCATGCATGTTGGTGGTCACCGCCTATTTGTGAAGTTCATCACTGTCGCATCCCGCTCATCTTAGAGTCTATTGGAGATAGTGGTCCATTAGATTAGACCATCATGATCTCTCCCAATAGCACATAAAAAAAAGCTAGTCGATCGAGAAAAAAAAAAAAAACTCATAGATATTAATGTATAGAGAGATTTCAACTAGCGTTTGGTGATGACTAGCTTTGTAACTAAGAAGAAGAGAAGAGAGGTTTAGGCCAGATAGGCGACAATGTCGGAAAAACAAAATTGAAAGAAAAAACTCAAACTAAGGTCCAATCGACCTACTCTGATACCATGTGAAGAAACTGATTCTATTGAATAACTTGCATACCTCATTACATTTACTCATAGGGTTTATATAGATGAAATCTATTTAAAGATGGAAACTAGAGTCAATCAAATCAAATATAAATCTTTGATTGATGCTAATCAAAGATCATGATTGTCATCAATAAAAAAAATTTAATTGCTCTATTATCCTCCCACAATTGCATGGTCCTTTGAAGAAGCATGCGATTGATTACAAATGTTAATTCTTGATCTTCCCTGACTTTTGTGATTTGTTGATGAATGGCCAGAACATCCATCCGTTATTATTGGTGGTCACCGCTTGTCTGTGAAGTCCATCTATGTCGCATCCCGCTCATTTATAAGTCTGGCGGAGTCAGTGGCCCACTAGATCAGGCAACAATTATCTCATCCCTGTAGCATACAAAGTAGCATCCGGTGAGTTGAAGAAAAAACTCCCGTTGGAGAGGTCTTAGATAAATATAAAAGAAAAAAGGAAATCAAGAGGTATAAGCATGAAAGTAGGGTGGTTTTCTAGGGATGGAGGATGGTAGGATTTTTATTTAAATAATAATAATAATAAGTTTCACAGCTGGCGGGCGGTGGCGGCACTACCGCCGGGAAGAGAAAATGGGAGCTAAAGGGTCACCAAAGGATCGATGGCTCCGATACCATGAAAATTCTTGAATGAATTAAATTGACACTATAGAGGGTTTAAATAGATAATCCAAGACTCCTAACTTGGAAAGACAACTTTAAAGATAATCCTAATCTACTAAAGATAGTAATCCAAGATTATGAAATGAGATACACTTATGATACAATGTATCTCATCTTACATTTATTTCCTAAATACTCATCCCTAAACACATGAAAATTAAAAATCTTTATAGGTTTGCTGCAACTCGAGTACTCCCTTTGTTGATGAATAACTAGAACATCTAACTGTGCTTTGGTGGCACCGCCAGTCTGTGAAGTCCAATCTTTGTCGCATCCCGCCAGTCTATTGATAAATGTTTAATTATCCTCATTTCAACAAGCATTATCAAACTTCTCCAGTTTATACCTTCAATTTCACACGTGAAGTGGTGCATTTTCTTCTGAGCATTGTGTAGTGCTCTATCTTCTAATTTTGATGGTATATTTGCATGCAATTACGTGTATTTGCTTTTGCAGGAACTCAAACTCGAATCATTCTGGGAATTGAAGAAGTCAAAGTCCAAGGAGCTATAACCCAAGTCCAAATTATAAAGTCAAACCTCAAGACCCAAGTCCAAGTTTTAAAGAAAGTCAATGCTCAAGTCCAAGTGGGGCATTTTTGGTTTCTTTCCCAAGTGAGTAATGCAATCTACTAAGTGGAGAAAGAATCGGTTACACATGAGTAGAGAATCTTAGGAAGATATATGAATGAATTTGATTTTGGAACTAAAAGGATGGAACATCTTAGATTAGAGAGATGATATTCGGAAAATATTTGGATGTTTCTACTAAAGAAATAAGAGATTTGCTCTATTTGGAAGAGTGAAATTTTTTCACTTTAGAAAGGAGAAGATCTCAAGTGAATAAAGGGGGAAGAGGGGGACGTCCCACCTATATATACCCCCTTAATGGGACGTCCCACTTCTTTCACATACTCTTGGTATTTGTTTGGTTTTTGGTTGGCTAGTACTCTTGCTCTCTCCTCTTGCATAGGACGTTTTCTCCTCTTGGTATTTTAGTTCTTCTTCTGTAGTTTTTTCTTTAGGTTGTTTTCCTTTATAATGTTTAGCAACCCATTGAAGAGGATTACAACCTCAACAATGGTTGGCTAAACATTTTTTCAAGGTCAGAGATTCGAAGCCTATTCCAATATATGTGGATGGAAGAATCATTATTTTTAGCTAAATAAATTGACTTGTTTTGTTTAATTTTTTCTCTCTATAAGTTATTTGATTTCATATGATTTAATGGTATATAGAATGCTTGGATCCCTTGTGAGTAAAATACAAAGTGCTTTTGAATTCCTTTATTCAATTTCTATAATGATGTGTTGTTTTATCGAATTATTTTTCTACATTAAATCTCTATTTAATTCTAGATGTGTTATCATCCTAATCCAAGCATAAGGAGGAATGTGTGGATTTTTTTGAAGCCTTAGACCATTCTATCTTGCTTTACTATATTCTGTAATATTGCTCCATTCTCATTTAGATGAAAATCAATTTCGGGACTTCTTTTCAATTCATTTATTTGCTTCTTGTTGCACAAGAGTCAATCCCGGTGGATTCGACCTTGTGCGCATCGAGATACATCAATTTCACCTGTACTTTTGCAAGTATATAATTTTTACTCTTGATTTTATGTCTATTAAATTGGATCAAATTGAGAAGTATCAAGATTTTGGCATCATTGCCGAGGATTGCAACGTGTGACGAGAAAATGGGTTACGAAATTCTACTATTTCCCATCTCTTTTTCACACCATAACTTCTAACTTTGACATTCTTGCATCTAGCCTCTAACCTTTACTTTTTTGCATCTAACTTTTATTTTTCGCATTTAACATTCCTCCTAACACTTGGTAGGCGAAGCCTCTTTTGAATTGGTCAAGGTTTTCATCCTCTTTAATGGGTAGCTAAACATTACAAAGGAAGACAACCTAAAGAAAAAACAAAAGAAGAAAAACTAAAAATACCAAGAGGAGAAAATATCCCAAGCAAAAGGAGATAGCAAGAGCACTAGCCAACCAAAAACCAAACAAACACCAAGAGTATGTGAGAGGAGTGGGACGTCCCATTAGGGGGTATTAGGTGGGACGTCCCCCTCTTCCCGCTTTATTCACTTGAGATCTTCTCCTTCTTTCTAAAGTGGAAACATTCCACTCTTCCAAATAGAGCAAATCTCTTATTTCTTTAGTAGAAACATCCAAATATTTTCCGAATATCATCTTTTTAATCTAAGAAGTTTCATCCTTTTTGTTCCAAAATCAAATTCATCCATAAATCATCCTAAGATTCTCTACCCATGTGTAAGAGAGTCTTTCTCCACTTTGTAGATTGCATTGCTCACTTCGGAAAGAAACCAAAAACGCCCCACTTGGACTTGGGCATTGACTCTCTTTAAGACTTGGACTTGGGTCTTGAGCTTTGACTTTAAACTTGGATTTGGGCTATAGCTCCTTGGGCTTTGACTTCTTCAATTCCCAGAATGATCCGAATTTGGGTTCCTGCAAAAGCTAATACACGTTGCATGCAAATATACCATTAAAATCAGAAGAAAGAGCACTACACAGTGGTGAGAAGAAAATGCACCACTTCCCATGTAAAATTGAAGGTATAAACTAGAGAAGTTTGAAAATGCTTGTTGAAATGAGGTTATAATTAAGGTGAGGGTCAACAGACTGGTGGGATGTAACAAAGATGGACTTCACAAACTGGTGGTGACCACCAAACACAGTTAGATGTTCTAGTTATCCATCAACAAAAGGAGTACTCAAGTTGCGGCAAACCCATAAAGATTTTTAATTCTAATGTGTTTGAGGAGTGTTTAGGAAATAAGTGTAAGATGAGATATATTGCATAATAAGTGTATCTCATTTCACAATCTTGGATTATTATCTTTAGTATATTAGGATTATCTTTAAGGTTGTCTTTCCAAGTTAGGAGTCTTGGATTATCTATTTAAACCCTCTATAGGGTCATTTTAATCCATCCAAGAATTCTCATGGTATCAGAGTCATCGATCCTTTTGTGACTCCTTAGCTCCCACATTCTCTTTCCAGCGGATAGTGCAGTTATCGCCCGCCAACTGTGAAACTTTATTATTATTATTTATTTATTTCAAATAAAAATCCTACCATTGTCCATCCCTCTACAACCACCCTTTTTCATACTTATGTCTCTCGATTTCCTTCTTTCTTTTATTTATCGAAGACCGCTTCAACAGGAATTTTTTCAACTCACTGGATGCTACTTCGGGTGCTACAGGGAGAAGAGATAATGACGACACGATCTAATGGGCCACTGGCTTTGATAGACGCATAAATGAATGGGATGCAACAGAGATGGACGGACTTCACAGACAGATGGTGACCACCAATAAGCATGGATAATGTTATGTCATTCATCAACAAATCATAAAAGTCAAGGAAGATCAAGAACTAACCCTTGTAACCAATTGCATGTTCCTTCAAAGGGCAATGCAATTGCAAAAGGGTAATAGAGAATGAAGTAGCATAACAATGTGGGTAAGATACACTGTATCACTATCAGTGTCTCTCAATCACAATCTTTTATTAATAACAATCATAATCTTTGATTAGCATCAATCAAAGATTTAGATTAGATTTGACTGAATCTAGTTTCCATCTTTAGATAGATTTCATCTATAGAAACAATTTCTTCATATGGTATCAAAGCAAGTCGATTGGACCTTACTTTGAGTTTTTTCTTTCAATCTTGTTTTTCCGGCAGGCAGCAGTGCCGCCCGTTTGGCCTAAACCTCTCTTCTTCTCTTTTTTTTATTTATTTACAAAGCTATAGCCATCACCAAACTCTAGTTGAAATCTCTCTATACATTGATATTTCCGAGTTTTTTTTCTCGAACGACCGGCTTCTCTTTATGTGCTATTGGGAGAGATAATGACAGTCTAATATAGTGGACCACCGGCTCCGACAGACTCTAAGATGAACGAGATGAGACAATGATAGACTTCACATATAGGCGGTGACCACCAACTTGCACGATTTGATGTTTCGACGACTTATCAATGAAGATAAAATGATTAAGGGCTTCTTTTCATAACCAATTACACGATCCTTTTTCAAAAGACCATGCAATTGAGAGAGGGTATTAAAGATAATCTAAGAGAATCACTAGAGTGGTGTAATAATGTGAGCTGAGATACACCATAGCTCATCTCTAGGTAGATTTGGATTTGAATTTCATTTGATTAATTAGATTATGTAAGATTTGATTAGGATTAGAGTTGATAGAGTTCCTATCTTGAGAAGATGTAATATCTCTATACGTATGTTGAGTTTGATCATCTTTCAAATTCATCATCATCCTTAGGTTGCAGATTTTAAATTTGCATTTGTCGGAGCTCAAGTTCATCAAGTTCTTCATTCATCTAGGCCACATACTTCTCAACAAGATCTTTTTTCTTTTGATCGGTAAGAGCAATATTATAAAAGAAGGAAAATTCACAAAATGTGAATCCCTAAGAGACAGAACAACAACTACAATAAAGCAAGAACTAAAACAAAGATCTTGAATCCAATTTTCTACAATCATCATGAAAAATGGGTCAATACGGACAACCAATGGGACAAGTCCTTGCCTCGAAGGGTTTAGGATACCCTCCATTACCAAAAACAAAATTCCAACTCAACTCCAAGTTATAAACTATATGGAGCAACACCTGTGTAGCAATCAGATCACACCATGGAAGACGTCGTTTCGATACCAACTGATGTAGGATAATCCTACAGTATGGAGGTAAATAATATAAAATCTTTGATCACTGTCAAATACTAAATTTCTCAAAGAGCAAACCTATAAAAAACCCTCCTGCAAGGTGCTAATCCAAGCAACCCAAAATTTCACAAAGGAACTCAAAGAAAAGCCAAATGTCAATACTCAGTCAATAATTCAAAAGTCTGTCTAACAATGCTCCCATAGTAACTATTGATAATAAAAAGAAAACCCTAAAAACTAACTTAGAAGCTATGCAACTAATCTGAACCCAACATCTAAAACAACTTAATGCATAATTTTAAAATACCTACTACGTCCCTAATTTTCATCACTAATTTTACATCCAAAATTAAAACTCAATTTTGAAATCCTAAACACTAAAATCTTGAAAAGCTTCGTGAAATAGTTGTTGTAGATCTCGAAAATTCCATTCTAGCACATCTTACGGATTCTCGATTCGATATTTGAGTAGATAGTTATAAAATTTTGAACATTGACTGTCAATTGGCAAAATTTGAAAAAAGACCTCTTTTTCCCGCATCCGTTCGTCGTGTCTTTGATTGAAATTTATGTACAGCATCATTTAAACACATAACATTTTAAAATTTATACTTTTAAGTACCGGTTTCACTAATACCCAACGGACGTAACGTAATGCCCATATTGGCTGTTATGTAATGGATTTTTCATTACGTAATGCTGATACGAGCGTTATGCAAAAAACCTAGTAAAAAAAGGGAATCATGTTACATATCGTCTTGGTGTCTTCCGAAACCAATACATAACGACCGTTATGTAACGATTTCAACAAGTTTTGAAACCTCTTTGTGATAATTATATATATATATATATATATATATATATATATATATATATATATATATCTGGTGTAATTGGAAACCCTATGTTTTTGGGTAAGAAATAATGAATGATGTGCTTGTTATAAAGAGCTCTTTTGCTTTTTTGTGGTGGTGCCTCTTCCACCAAATCCCTAGGTATGGTATCATTCCACATCGATTGTGGACCCGGTAATTTTGCCCCATTCCCAATCTATAGAAACCCGGATAAGGAATAGCAGTAAACTACAAACAACTAAGAGGGAAATCAAAATGAAAACTAATATTTTATCATCATAATTTCAATCATGCTAAACAAGATCATGCCCAAATGTAAATAATAAGGCTTGCAAAAAAAAACAACTAAACGCGGAGATCATCATGCTAATCATAACGAAATAAATAGGATAAAAACTAAATAAAAATCCTAGGGGGCTGAAGTCGAGAGGGCTGCCTATGTATCCATCTTAATGAAATCAAGCCACACGTAGTTCCAGGAGCATGCTAACTTGATGGTTTTTGGATTTTCTGTTTTTCAGATTTTTTTGGTATTTTATGGATGGCTTAAGTAGTTTAAGCTTGTGCAAGGATGAAGCATGGAATGGCAAGCTTTAGCCTAACCCAAAGTTAAGGACTAACTACGGTAGAGGGAAACATACTCTGGTGAAGCAAAAAGTAGAGGAACAGCACCCAAACATGGGCAATGGAGGCAAAAAATAGACTGTATGTTGTTCTGCATACTGTCCCGGGCTGGTGGTATATGATCTGACGCTAGCTTCAGAGATACCTGAAACTGAGGCTGGCAGGTAGACGTAGATCTACCGACGAACTGCCCTGCTTCCAGAAACACCAGATTGCTTCAAAATTAGCAAAGGTTTTGATCCAAATCTGGGTTCTCTGGACCTTAAGCTGGTCTGAAGTTCACCCTCACCTCTGAGGGGACCAAAAATGAGAAAAAGGACAGAGGATAAAGCCCAAAACAGAAGCCTAGGAAATACCAGAGTGCTATTCAGTGCACTACTCTGTATTGGTGGTAAATGGCTTACCGCCGAGCTTCAACCTAAGCTGAAATGGTGCTTGCGGTAGAGAATATGCCGACAACACTGAATATTGTTGAAAACAGTGTCTTTTAGGCTAATGTCCGATCCCTCTGGGCCTGGCCTGGGCTTTCCCCAAATTAAAGAGATTTAATAGAGAGGAATCGACTTAGAACAAATCTTGAAAGCCCATAAATGAGGGAGTTCCTGCTGTCTGCGTTTATGGCAGTAAATGGCCTACCGCCAGTCTCAAATTTAAGTGAAATTGAGTCTCTATAGAATTTCTACCGACGATGAGGATTCCTCCCAAAAGTAACAGATTGTCCAAGAAACAGTGGTTGTTCTTAGGGTTTCTGGACTCCAAAATGGATCAAGATTAAAACTATGAGGATAAGGGAAACGTTCCAAGTTGTAGTTCAAAAAACAAGGCATTGCATTATTCTATAAAATGTATGTACTGGCGGTAGATGGTCTACCACTAGCTTCAACAATTATTAGAACTGGAGTTGGCACTTGGCAGTAGAACTTGTGCCTCATGCACACTGCTCTGAAGTGGTGCCCATATTTTGGGGATTTTTGGCCTACTTAGCCTGGATTTTTCCAAAAGAGAAGAAAAATATAAGAAGGTTCCACTCAGCTTTTCGTTAAGGCCCCCTAATCAGCAGAACGCACATAGGGGAGCCCAAACTAGCTTTAGGGATGGGGAAGATCTACTACTACTCTAAGGCTGAGAAAGGAAGAAAGAGATGAGTATACTAGAATTTTAAAGAAAAAAACTAAGGAAATTTTACTAACCTTCAAAATTCTGAAATGTCACTACAAGTCTTGAGTTCAGAGTTCCCTCCTTCCTTCTTCCTTTTCCAAGGCTTCGAGACTTAAAATCCTTAATCTAAGAGGTGCCTAGCCAATGGCTTAGCTCCTCAAAGACTTGTAAAGGCAAATAAATGGGAATTTGGTGATTTGGTGTGATTGAGTTTTGGAGGTTTTTGGCTCTTCCAAACTTTTCACAAAAACGGATGGAGGTCTTATCTTGGGAGGACGAGGTTTACACTGAGTTCAAAGAATTCCGGGGTCATTAGAGCTCAGGCGGATGAACAACCGCAAGGTTGAAGACAATTACGAGGCACCTAGTGATCCACGTGGCGTTAACTATGTGGAGGAAGAAAACGCTTTGGACCCTATCACCGAAATGGAAAGGCCCTCCGCTAAGCAGTACCAAGATCAAAGAAAGCAACAAACTTTCGGTGGTTTAGGGAGGTACAGTGGGGGGAGTGGGAGAAAGTGTCAAGGAGAGCCCCTTATCAAGCTCTCATTGTCTGAAAGATAACAAAGAGTTGAGGGACCCAGTAGACATACATGTTCACCCATTAGACAAGATGCTTCTTCTGTTAGAGGACAAATTGGTGAAACTATGTCGGTCAAAAGGACAAAACCAGCGCTAGAATCAGAGGAACGCTAGACGAAAGAAGAAAAAAGAAGAGCTAGATTAGGCGAGACCTGTTACCAGAGCTCGGTTGGAAGGAAACGACGATTAGGGTAGAGAGAGTTGCGGGCCTATTTGTCGAGAGTCACCCTACAGACCCTACACATGTCGGTGATCAAGGTTTGAAGGCCACTCTTAACCTTTCTCTTGTTCGAGCCAAAGCACTAGGCCCATTGGCTCCCAATGAACTCTCAACACGTTTATCAGTCCAGGGCCCAACTCTCCAACCGTGCCAGTCGGGTTATGGTGTTTCAGCTCAAATCCAAGTGGGCCCTAAAAGTATAAAGGACCTTGAATCCAGTAGGATCATCGAGCTAGGGGCCCAGGGCCACTGAAAGGTCTGATTCAAGTCGAAGGTAGTTCAGATTCAGGTAAAACCCATGGGTCATTAACAAATCAAGGGGAGGACCCCTTTTCAATAGACATGTTTGGCTTGGACAATATTATCGAGAGGTTGGGAGAAAATGGTAAGAGTTGCAGAAGGGCTCCTCCCTCACCCAATCTTCCGAAGGTAGTGATAGGTTCTTCCGATGGTGGAGATGCTTCCATCGAATACACTCTGGATAGTTGTAAGGTTGCGGTGATAGAAGTTTCTCCACTAAAGCCTCAGCTAATAGCGAAGAGTGTTGCTCATCCAACTCTCAGCCTATATGAAGGTCAAAGGAGAGTCTCCTAGTTGTATCTCAAGGGGTTGCATAGCAAGTGAAGGCTTTTCGGTCATCTCAATGGGAGCTCGGACGAGTAAGGTAGAACCAACCTTGAAGTCCAGGGACTGGAACATTCTTGAAGAAGTTGGGCACAACAAAAAGTTAGGGGTGGTTGAACCAATTTCTAGGGTTCTTGTTATTTCGGAGGATCAATTCCTAGAAAATATTCCAGAGGTTCTCTCTACTTTGGACCAGGATGGCAGTGTAGGGGGGATTTTATCAGGGGATTTTTTGCTGGCTATGATAGTTCCCTCCGGAGTTAGTGGTTCGCCAAAGAGTCTTGAGAATTACAAATAATCTGGGGAATACTGAAGTGAGGGATGACAATTTTCACTTGGAATCATGCAACAAAGTGCCGTTAGAGAACAGTGCAAGGGTTAATCTGAGTTTGAAAAAGCTCAATGTCGTAAGGTTGGATAATGGTGATCATGAAACAGGGGAGCCGTCACAAAATCTCATTCTGGAGGCTGTCACTTTAGTGGAAGAGGCTTTGAGCCGACAAAACAAGCGGATGCCACTGGGTTCTATTGCACAAGTTGTTTTGAGGAAGTAACGCCAGGAAGGAATGTAAATGAACACTCCAGGCCCAGCTCAGGAGGGGAGATTACACTCAGCTCACTGCAATCTTGATTAAGAGAACAAGAATCACCTAAGCAGGATAATACATCTTTTGTTCCCCTGAAAGGTACCCCTAATCCTTCTTATTTGCCTACCTTCTCTACTTTGCTAAACATCGAGAATAGGATGGGTAGGGCGAGTTGTTTGTGTTCACTTAATGAGGATAATGATTCATTGTTCCCTTTGCACGGAGTCATGATACCACATCCAATTACGGACAAGGAAATCTGAATTAGGTCTAGTCGGTTGGTTGGTACTAGTCATCTTATTGAGAATAAAAGGAGATTAGAGTCAGTGCTTCGGACCCCATTCCATGTGTTAGCCTTGAGTCCAAGAGGGGGAGTCCTTTGTCGGCCCCACTCATAAATCCGAAAATGTCTCTAAGTGGGTATCGAGCCAAATGGAGGGGCTTAGTAAGTTCTTGGGTCTCTCATTTGAGGGGCAGGAGAATGAGGTGAGGGTCTTGTTCTAGAGTATTGAATTGAGAGGGATAGAGTTTTGGGGGTAAACACATCCAAACTCATACCCAATATAGGTTGAGGGAAGATCTCAACAACGGAGCTAAGGAGATTGGAATGCAATGTTAACTACAATAGAGCAGAGTCTAGAGGTGTGTCGTGCAGCCCTAGAATAGGTAGGGACCACAGAGTAAATAGATGACAGGTCTATCAATAATATCATGGAACATTAGGAGTTTAAAGCAGTATGAAATCCAAGAGACCTTTGCTCCTTTGCATCTAGGAAACTAATATGGATGTCATCGAGGAGCGCATTATCAAGGAAATTTGGGATATTTCAATCCCGAAATGGACAGCCATCCCATCTTTAGGGGCATCAGGGATATACTGTTTATATGGTATAAGGAGAGGTTGGAAGTTTTGGAGTTGGAGTTGGGGGCTTACTCGATTTTTATTCTTTGTCGGATTGTAGGAGAAGAGTTCGAATGGGTTTCCACTGGGCTCTGGACTCTATGGTCTATTAAGTGGATCAGATGACAAGTTTTTTTTTTAATTGAACCGAATAATGTGAGTGTTAGATTGGACATTTCGTGGTGTTTGGGAGGTGATTTTAAATTTTTAACGATATTCGATTCTCTAATGAGTGGAAAGGGAGTTGTGTTCCTAATGCCAAGGTGAGAAGATTTGGGGAGTTTATATTCCTGTATGTGTTGCTTGACTACCCCCTCGAAAGGAGTCCACTTCATGAGGTCCTCTAACTCGATAGCAAGTAGGCGGACAGGTTTCTTTTCAATCTTGAGTGGGAAAGTTAGTTCCCGAATATTATCCAAACTTCCCTTCCTAGACCTATATTGGATCATGTCTTTATTGGTTTAGAGTCAAGTTGTTTCAAAAGGGTCCCACTCCATGGTAGTTTGAAAATATGTGGCTTAAGGATGAGAGATTTAATAAAGTAGTGGCAGAAGTATGGAGATCAAGGGGAGGATAGGGTCCGACTAGCACGGGATTTGATCTTAAGCTTAATTACCTCAAAGCCCGACTTAAGGTGTGGAATAGGGAAGTATTCGGTAATGTACATGCCAAAATAGCAACCCTTACCTGGAAATAGGTGAACTTGACGTTCTCAAAGAATCGAGATCTCTCTCTGCTAAATAAATTTGAGTTAAGGAGGTTAAGAAGTTAGTATATGCAGGTGTTGAAATTGGAAGAGATCACTTGGAAACAGAAGGCGAGAGTCCAATGGCTAAAGGAAGGTGATAGGAACACTAGATTCTTTCATAGTATGACCAATTCCCAGAGGAAAATGGAACTTTATTTCCCAGTTGAGGGTGAATGGTGAGTTGAAAGAGGGGAAGGAGATTGAGGTCAGTGTCGTCTCCTTCTCTAAAGATCTGTATAAGGAAAAGGAGAAATGGCAACCAAAGCTGGATGGTCTTTTGTTTTCCGGTCTATCCCCTAATGAGAGGGAGTCTTTGGAATGTCCTTTTGAGACTGAGGAGGTGTTGAGAATTATCAGAAGTGTGTCAGGGGATAAGGCACCTAGGCCTGATGGTTTCACTATAGAGTTGTATAGATCATGATGAGAGATAGTGGGGAGGGACTTCCTAGCAGTTATGTCAGAGTTATTTGATACGGGGCGTCTTGTTAAAGTGATTAACAACACCTTTGTGGTGTTAATCCCCAAAAAAATGGAAGACATGGATCTTAAGAACTTTCACGCAATTAACCTGGTTAGCAGTACGTACAAAATTGTCTCGAAGGTGTTGACAGCCAGACTTAAGGTGCCAATGGGCTCAATCAATTCCCCTCAACAGGATGCTTTTGTGGGGGGAGGGGGGTAGATTCTTGATGGTGTATTGATAGTCAATGATACATTGATGAGCGGATTAGATCTAACGACCCAGGAATGGTTTGGAAAATCGATATGGAGAAAGCCTATGATCATGTTAATTGGGAGGTCTTGGACTACGTATTAGGAAGAATGAGGTTTGATGTGAAATGGCGTCAGTGGATGAAGATGTGTATCTCGTCTGTGTTGTTCTCCATTCTTATCAATAGCAGCCCGATATATTTCTTCCAGAGCTCTAGGGGTTTGAGACAGGAGGATCCCCATTCCTTTTCATCAGTCTCGAAAGTTCTGAATCAGATGTTGTCCAATGTGAATGGTCTTATGTTCGAAGAATTCTCAAATAGGCAAGGAAAGTCTTCGCATCTCTCATCTTCAATTTGGAAATGACACCATGATTTTTTGTTAAGCATCATGTAGGGATCGGGTAAACATTAGGTGCTTATTTAGATGTTTTGAGAAAGATAACAGAGTCGGTGTTGTGACCTTTATATTTTAAAATCATATATATAACAATCATACATGCACACCCGGACACAACACACACACCCTCAGTCCTCGAGATTGAATCACATCCGATTGCAATTGAACTCAGGGAGAGTTCAATCGCACCCATAAGTCTAACATGTGTCTTTTTTAACCCTTATTAAAAATGGTTAAGAATCCCTAACCATTGTTCAACAATCTAACCTTGGTTTTTAGGAAAAAAATATTTTTTAAAAAAATTAACCTTGAGGTTAAAAATATACTTGCCCCATTATCATGCATATAACAGAGCAACCAGCCCCCATGTCAAGTTTGAGAGTCAACCTAGTTAAATCTGAGATTTTGGTTGTCAGTGAGGTTGTGGCCATTGATTAGTTAGTTGCTTGTTTAGGTTGTAGAGTGGGGACCATGGGGTCCCTTCCTTTAGTGTACCTTGGTATGCCTCTAGCGGAGGTTTTACAGCTAAAGGGGTGTGGAACCCTGTGTTAGAGAGATTTTTCAATCGCTTATCAGGTTAGTAAGTGTCTTTTTGATCAAATGGCGGAAAATTGACCCTCATCAAGAGCACCCTCAACAGCCTACCTAGCTACCCATATATTTTATGTCCACTCTCACCATCCCCCAATCGATAGCCAATGCTCTAGAGAAATTGCAAAGGGAGTTTCTCTAGAATGAACAAGGAGATAAATTTAAGTATCATCTAGCCACATGGGATCGACTCTGTTGTTATAAGCATAGTACTAAAATTCAGCGAGTTGACTCGAAACTCAGCCGAGTCATAGTACTAAAATTCAGCGAGTTGACTCGAAACTCAGCCGAGTCAACTCGACTCGGCTGAGTTTCGAGTCAACTCGCTTGAAAAACTCGGTTCTAAATAATCGGAGAAAACTCGGACTAGTCAAACCGAGTTGGGTTGGTTTATTGACTCGACTCGACTCGACTCAGGCGAGTCTTTAACGGGACCCAAATGTAATTTTTAAAATTTAAAAAAAAAAAAAAAAACCTGTATATAAGCTCATTTCGTCGATTTCAAGGGTTTTGAAACTTGATGAGAACGCCAATGTACGCCATTTGTTTTTGGAACACTGCTGCAATTTCTTTTAGAATCTAAAATGGTGAAGACCCTTGTTACATGGGCATGCATGATGGATTTTCTTCACTAAAATAATTAAGACGACTTGTATTACCCCTTCTTTCATAGTCGTCAAAGCATATGTCCGCCTTCCATAACTATCATAGCATGGTCTACAACAAACGCTAAATTGGTAGGCCGGAACAGGGTAGACCTAGCCTGTTCATTATTAACAGATCAACAACGGATCCTTTTCTGTTTTACAAAAACAAAACCACAACATAACCTAGTATTGGAGAAAAAGGCTCTAGAAGAATTTTTTTTGTCTGATCTGGCTGATTTTTTTTTTGAAATTATTAGTTACAAATTGTTAGACGCTTATCTTGTTTGTTAGTGGTAGTGGTACTTTAGTTTGGGGTTGTTTAATATCTATAATGAATGCTAGTTATTTGATGATACTCTTGTTGAAATATTCGATTTTTATTTTTAATTTTTATGTAGAGTTTTATAACATAAACATATATATATATATATTTTCGAGTCAACCGAGTGGATTTTTTTCAAGTCTTCTGAGTTACTTGACCCGGCTAACTTCCGAGTCGAGTCGAGTTTTCGAGGTTTTGACACTGGTTCTAAGAGTAGTGGGGGCTTGAACTTGAAACCTTAGCTTAAGTGAATAAGGCTCTATTAGGAAAGTGGGTGGGGAGGTTCGATGAGGAACGAGATAGTCTATGGTGTTCTGTCATAGTGGCAAAATATGGAGTCCTCTGTTTAGGTCTCGCAGGAGGTTAAGGGACCCCATGATGTGGGGTTATAGAAGGGAATCAAGGCAATTGCTAGCTTGGTTGTACCAAATTTCAGTTTTAAGGCGGCTAGGGGTTCAAATGTTAGATTTTGGAAGTATGTGCGGTGTGGTCAAACAAAATTACAAGATGATTCATCAACTTCTTCCGGATAGCCGAGGATAGGAATGCATTATTAGGGGATTATTATGAGTCAAGTGATTATGGTGTGATAAGAGAGCCGAAGTTGAGGGATTTGAACGATTGAGAAATTGAGGACATGAATAGGCTTCTAAAGCGCCTCGTTTCCTCCTCTCCGTGCTCTCAAGGCAGACTTTAGAAATTGGTCTAGAGGCAACAATGGTTGATTGTCAACAAGATCACTATTCCAGTCAATGTGTCTAGTACCTTAAGTATCCATTCTCCATAGGGTGGTGCAGAATCCTAAAATTCCTTTCAAGGTATCTTTCTTCCTATGGAATGTGACTTTGAATAAGATTATCACTTGCGACCACTTGAAGAGTAGAGGGTGGAGGTTGGCTAACCATTGTTTCTTGTGCTTCACGCGAAAGAGTCGGTGGATCATTTGGTTTTGCATTGTCCAATTGCATGTGAGATTTTGGGGTTTTCCTCTCTCGAGTAGGAGTGGATTAGGTCTTTCCTTCTTCCTTTCTCAACTTTTTATCATGTTGTCTTAGGTTAGTGCGGATAGTGCTCGAATGGCTATTTGGTCGGTTGTTCCTTGAACCATATCATGGACAGTTTGAAAAGAAGAGAAACAAGAGTGTGTGTGAGGACACTCTCTCTTCGCCATCTCGAATATGTTCACATATACGCCTTCTTGTTCTACAATGGTGTTCCATTATGCAGGATGTGGTGGATTTGGGTGATGTGTTATGTTGAGTTTTAGGCAGCCTTCACCTTTGCCTTGATTTATCTCTGTAACTTTTGGGTTTTTGCTTTTTGAGTTTACTTGTAAGCACTTTATCAGCTGTACAGTTTCGCCCTCTCTTGATTTATATAATTACTTGATTACCGATCAAAACAATAGTCTAAGATATGGTCAATGATATTAGCTAATTAGCTAAGGCAAGGGCCTAGACCCTTTTCCAAAGCCCAAGCATTCACTTTGCAAGAGTTTACACAGCTTCAAAACTCTAAAGTGACCAAAAAAATGTGTTGAACATTCTGAGGCCTTTTAGAAAGTAAACAGCTTCAGTTGACTTGAAACTTTAGTAATCATTACCTTTAATTTTTCAAGAAAAAAAATAAAGATTTAAAAAAACATACAAAGACAGTAATATTTTATTAAAATATGAGCACCCAAACTAGCCGTAGCCTGTAGCTATGGGCTACAATTACCTAAAAACCAAAGAATTTTAACGCAATGACATGATATACTAATGGTGTAGAAACCAGCAGGTGGTGGAGGAATTCTCTGAGATCATTCAGGAAACTTGATTGCTTGTTTTTATTCTTAATATGACCCTTGTACAATCTCGATCTCTCCTTGATGGCCTCAATCTTTGTCAAAGACTTGGCAACTTACAACTTACAAGTGGATGTGGAATCTGATGCCAAAACTCTTGAGGAAGCTGGAATGGGATTTCTAATCATTCTTGGCATTGGTGGTAATGGAAATTTGGAACAAATAGAACAGTCGAGTGATGAAAATATGCTCCTCTTTTAATCATGTTTTTAGGGAAGCCAATATGGTTGCGGATTTTCTTGCTAATCATAGATGTGATCTTCAACATTCAGGTTTCTTTTACTCGATCATAGATAGTCCTTCCCAGCTCAGATCTCTTCTTTTCTTGGATAGAACAGGTTTGGGTAATGTTAGAGTGGTTCATAGTTAAGGTGTGTGTGTGTTTGTGTTGGGGTTTGTCCCCCCATTGTAGTGTTTGTGTCCTTGTAGGGGTAAGGTTTTATGTCCCCCCATGAAATTATCTATTAATCAAACTGGTAGGGGTCCGCCAAATCCCCGACTCCCTTTGAGTGGCTTTAAAAAAAATGGTCTAGAAATAAATATGCAGACTTAAATTATGTTGGCACAACTGTAGCAAGTGAAATCGGGTAACAGACCAAATGGGAGAACTAGTGAGCTTCAAGGAAAATATGGTAGAACTTATGAAACCTATGTTGAAAATGAGCCCTATAGTCGAACCAAAAAAAACCGACATAACATGGAGAAAGGGCAAAGCAATCAGGATCACAAAATTTATACGTCCAAAACTCTTTTGAGAGAAATTAATCATTCTTCAGTATATAAGGTATTTAATGTTGATGTCACGGGAAATATCGCAGCTTAAAAATGGGATATATGGCTCAATATTATCAACATGGTGAATTATTCACCATTCAAGGGAAAATTGAGGACAATCAGGAAAAAATAGAATATATTCAATGAACTTCAAGAAATGTTAAAATATACATTGATGCACATGGCATGCCTAGTATTGTTTTTAGAAAAATGAAAAAATATATGGATAAGATGTGGAATTATACAGGGCAAAGATGAATGCTTACGACAATGCACGATAATTTGGTCTTAATATGACATTCACATAGCATTCATATACCCAACAATCATAATAAAAAAAAAATTTTAAAAATTTAAAAAAAACCAGAAATATGAACCACATAGGGAGTCCACTCTACATTAAGAGCTAAAATAAAATCTATATGGAGTTGAGCAGAACGGCCTAAAATACACAATATATTGAAATTTGATGTTAATTAGCCTACTATTAACCTTAAAAAAAGATTTAAAATTCTGAAAAAATTGGCCCATGAATTCAAACCGACGAGTCACACTAAATTTTGGTTAACAACCTAAATCCAAGTGCATTTGGTGAAGAGATGATGGAAAACTAATAAGAAAGAAAAATTCCTAAAATATCTCACAATTCAGTCGATATTTCTAAATGTCTAAGGACATATTGTAATTTTTATATTTAAAAACTAAAGTTCTAGCTGATATAATGCAATATTTCGAGATATTGTAAGATGAAGTAATATATTGCCGTATTTGCATGATATATTGATGATGTTTTGTATAAAGATAAATCTCAAGGATAGATATATCCTTAGCCTAAGAAAGTGGGATACATCAACATATATATAGTCTTTTTGCGGATAATTAAAGTTAGTTGGTATGAGAAGGGGTGGCCAAACAACATATGGGCATGATAGATACGATTGACGTCACCCAGGGCTAGATGAGAGGTTTAAAGGTGGAGACTGTAATGCTCATATGGAAGCTTCTGTTTATCCAAGGAAACTTAATTCTAATGTCTTCCCCCGATAGGCTATTGAACACGGATACCTAGCTTGATCAAAATCGTATGTCAGAGGAGCCTGAAGTATGGTTTCCAAAACGAACCCAAGGGACCAGCAAGAATTTGGTGGCAAGACATTGAAAAGCATCTCCATATGATTGAATAACCTCCTATTGACACATGAGAGCAGATTAAAGAGAAGCAGAAATAGAATATTATATACATTGACTATGAGAAAATTCTCTTGAAGAAAGTGTTCCAACTCTGCCCTGGTAACAAAAAGATGGATACGACTTAACAAGGAATGGAGTATAGAAAATCGAAGAGCAGGAAATGGTGAAAAAGGTAGTGATATTTTTTTATAGGTAAAAATATTTGGCTTCAAGCCCCAAAGAATCAAAAAAATCTTATCAAATTGCACTTAAATTGGAGAGTGAATACTCACACAACTATCTGAAAGTGGTTGCGTCTAGGGAATTACGAAATACCTTTTTGTTAACATAGACTAAATGGGGGGACCCCACTCAATATAGTGAGCTTGATATCGTGTTTGCTAATCTTTTCACGTATTTAGAGAAGATAATGTCTAGATTCATTCAAAAGAGGCAATGTTTTGAAGAACACAAAAGGAAAAGGAAAAAGATACCAAGACGAGGAAACAAAAAACTATAAAGCATAAAGCTCCGTTAGGTTATTGAGAAAGGGAAGTGCAAGAAGAAGAAAAAAAGGAAGAGCAAAGGAAATAAAATTTTCATGAACTTTCCTACAGTTGTTTGGTTAACAATAAAATCTGCAGTTGCACATTCCCTAACGGTATTGGGGAGGTTTCATTTCATGGTTGGGCGAGCCGTATTGGCACACTGGAAAACTTATATGGAATGTCCTTCCGCTTGCTCTTTGTTGAGTATAGGGCAGAACATAATAAAAGAATTTTGTTTGATAAAAGCTTCTCGGTACCGGAGGCACGCATGGAAATAAGTCAATTGGTGATTGCATGAGCATCAAGATAGAGGACTTCTCTTTTAATGGGAGTTAATGATGGAACTAGTGGCCACTTTGGTAGCTACTGAGTTTTATATTTTGCTCTTATCTAGATTTTTCTTGTACAATTCATCGTTAATTAATATATATAGCCGCTACTTATCATAAGAAATATATTTTCTGTCCTTTGTTAGTTATTTAAGGAATCGTATCTTTTAAGTTTTTTACTCTAATTAGGTTTCCACTTGTGTCAATTAGGAAGTCTATGCATATGGTGTAAAGGGGAACCTACATTTCATGATTGATGGATTGTGATAGATTTTATTTTGAAGTCTTCTATCTTCTGAGGTGGGGTCAATTCTATCCTATCTGTGGTGCCACCAAACCCCTCAATATGGTTCCAATTCCACACCAATCTACTTGCTTTTTTTTCCTATTTCCTCCATTTTCTTTTATCCTATTTATTATTTTTTGGGCTTATTTAAGTGACCTGAACTGTTTGTCAAAGATCCTACATCATGTAGAAACTCTTCCTCACTTTCTTCTCCCTCTCTTACAAGTTCCATTTTATTTCTCAAATGAGTTTTTTAATGAATTTTATAGAAGAAAGAACAGAGAGATAGAAAATAGGGTTTTCAATTTATAAAGTAGCTCTACCTCTACGTATTTCATGGGCACTTCAAAATGTGTAAATCAAATAAGCTTTAAAACAGTTAGGTGCTAAAAAAGCAGCTAATATTTCGAATGGAACATGAAATTGACTACAAGAAATAGATGATTACCTTTTCTATATTTTCTTCATTCAACTCAAGGCCTGTTTCCTCGTCCGTTATTGGTTCCACTGCAACTATTTCCGGAATCTTTTCCATTAAGCGACGCTCGATGCCCATTTTCATCGTTGTTACAGAACTTGGGCAGGAGCCACATGCTCCCTGGAGCTTCAACCTTACGACATTGCCATCAATTTCATGCAATGCCACATTACCCCCATCTGCCATTAGATATGGTCGGACTTCATCCAATACACTCTCAACATTTTCTGCAGTCAGTGGCAATTCCAATGCTGAATCTGGAGTAGCAATAGCCTTGACAACTGCAAAATGTCAAAAGAAAAGGATGTTCGAAAGTTCATAAAAGAATCACTTAAGATGTCCCTAAAAATCCCATCTATTATAAAACAAAACGCAAATGAAGGAAATTCAAAGGAAATAATAATAAAGATACTGAAACAAGAACTCGGTGTCACCTACAGTATAACTAGAGCTAAGCCGCTAACTTCTCAATCATTCAATAAATAAAAAATATAAAGAAATATAATAATCAATCAAATAAATATGCCCATGCTCACAATTGAGGCTACCCGAAGGACTAGTCCTTGGCTCGAAGGATTTCGGACACCCACCGTTACCAAAATAAAAAATTTAAATTAGGTGGGAAAGGGAGTTCCTCGCCTCAAAGTTGGATGGATCATCTTGTCTTCCCTTCAGTGCAAACTAGATGATAATTAAACTACTTAGGGAGCTCATACAATGTCAAATGCCTGTGAAAGCAACTGATTGTTTGAACTTCTCTCAGTATCAATTAATTAAGAAAAGGAATGCGACGAAACGAAAAGCTAGCAAACAAAACAAAAGGCATTAAAAGGCACTTCTACTCTTACAATCTTATGTTTAGAACTGTCTCCAGAATAAAGAGAACTCATAAAAAAAGATAGCTATCTACAATTCAATCTTCTGCTGAAAATCAGAGCAGTAACTTCCCAATTCACAAACAAATCAAACCCCAAAAAGGAACAACAGTCTAACAGGAACATTAGGTCATACCCACCAAGCGAAACTACCGAAGAAGCATAAATCTTACCTAGACCGCGTGTTTCGGTATTCGTTTGAACCCCTACAGAACGAGAAGAGCCCCGTCGCACCAAAAACTTTGCCCGTGTGAGTGAAATCCCGGAAGCAAAGGAACTCGAATTCTGCAATTGATGTAGAATCAAAAAGCTCAGATGAGAGATCTTCTCAAATTTTAAGTGAAATTAAATCGAAAAAAAGTGGGAATAACAGTAGAGAGACCTTGACGACGATTTCTGGTGCTTGCTCGGCCCTGCAATATGATGGATTTAACACCACTGCTTGCATCTCTCTCTGTAACTATACTCGAATTCTGTGTGTGGAGGACGGAATTTGTGAATAACTTGGAAGGGAGCTGAAGTTTCTGTGATATGGTGTCCCTCCAAAAAGACAAAGATTACCTTCATTAAATACAAAATATTGAATATTGTAATGGTCAATATCATATTACATTGTAGCAGTCGTCCAAAACAGAACGCGCCTAATCACTTTCCTAAATCAATAGCAGCTCTTTTTAGGAAGAGCCGGATCCTATCGATCTTTCAACCGGAAAAAAAAGGCTCGAGTCCCATACACATTAAGGACGTATAAGGCATTTCTACCGACACCCCCGCCTCTTGCGTGAGTGGTAGGGGAGTGGCCTTCTAAGGGTGGAGGTCTGGAGATCTAATCCCCTAGGGGAAAGGATTGCAAGAGCCTCAATGGCCCCAGCTAACTCTACTGACGTAGGCTCCAGTGGGGCCCTCAAAAAAAAAAAAGACATTTCTAACAAGATTTTAAATTTTGTTGAAATTTCACGAAATTTTTATTTCGTCCAACCCCCAACAACATGAAATTGATTTATTTCGGAAAACAGATTTTGGCCTAAGTTTTGGATTTCGAAAATTTCAGAATTTCAATGATATTTCATAATTTTATTTTTAAATACGTTTTTTTTTTTTTTTTTCTTATTAAAATTTTGAAATATTTTGATACTTTTACTGAAATTTCGTGAAATTTCAAAATTTTATATATTAATTTTTAAAATAAAATAATAATATCATTCTACTAATAAAATTACAAGGAGTAACCTAAACTTTACTTAGACATAAATACCCCTATTTTATTAATAACTTATAGAATAACCTAAGTTTAGTAAGTGCAAAAAAAAAAAAAATTTAAAAACTTTTTAAAGGAAGTATAGCTCATGTAGAGCACTCCCATCCCATCCCATCTTGAGAAGAACTCTTTCTCCAACTCATGTAGAGCACTCTCATCTCCACAAGAAAATTTAATTTGTAATTCAAGTTAGAATTAGAATTGTACTTGATGTCTAACTCTATCATCTTAAAATTTCATTCTAATGTATTCAAGTTAGAATTGTACTTGATGTCTAACTCTATCTTCTTCTTAAAATTTCATTTGAATGTATTCAAGTTAGAATTCTAATTCATTTCTAGCTCTACCGTCTTCACAATTAATAGAGCTAGAGTTAGAGAGAGGAGAGAGTGGATGGAAGATGGGTTGCTATTGAAGGAGAGAGAAGGAGGGTTTTGACATGGGGTGTATTCATAGATGAGATGAAGAAGGTTGGTTATATAGCTGGGCCGGTGGTCACAGTGACCATGTTGTTGTACGCTTTGCAAGTCATATCGGTGATGGTTGGACACCTCGGTAAACTCTTGCTTTCTAGCACCGCCATCCCCACCTCTCTTATGCGATTGGTGAAATAAATCATGCCAAGGTATCGTGTGAAAAACACAATAACCAGTAGAGTCGGTGATAATTGTCTTCTCATCTTTTCTCAACAACAAAGCTTTGAAAATAGTCTTTTTGATTTCTTTATATTTTTTTTTTTCTTTTTCCTTCTTGTTTAGATGTCTTTGCTTAGAAAGACTTTGTGACCCAAGTTTAAATCTCCTTTAACGAGGACATGTGAGTCTATCAAACCCTTCTTTGCTTCTATCCTTTTTTTAAATAAATTTATTTATTTATTTATTTTTAATGTGGTTTCTTCCTTATACAGATTCAACATATGGAAGATCCTACGGCATTCCCGATCCTTGCTCAAGTTCTTGCCTGAACAAGTCAATATCAAAACCACCTCCTGCAGTGGACTACTTTTCCTGCCAGGGCTGCACTACTCCCAAAACCGAATCATAATCACGGTCTTTAAACCATCTATTTTCAACTTCATTGCCATTGGTATGTGTTCTTTGTCCATTACAAGGTTGAACACCTTGGACAAACCAAATTATCTTGCTTCTTGTGGTTCTGGTAATTAAAGCTTATTGACTAAGTCATAACTAACTTCATTTAGATGTGATTATGACTAAGTTAAATGTGACATTTTTGTGATTCTTGTGGGACTCACCTTAGTAGCAAGTAGTTTTCAATGTTGTGCAAGAGAATCCTAAATATTTATACCTTGGAACATGTGAATTCCTATGGTGGTTGTGCATGCATGCAGATGTGCCTCTTGTCATTGTTTATCAATTGATCTTGCCCTTTTATGCTTGCCATGCTTGCTAGCATCTTACAATCGAGTTCTCTAATAGATAATAGGGGAGTTTGAGGCAGTTCAAGAAGCTCTTTTTGCAGATAACCATTAGCCTTAGTTTAAGCATTGCCAATGGAAATTATTTTTGGGTTTTGATTTTGATTTAATTAATTCGTAGAAGAGAAATGTAGAGTTTGAGCCCATGATCTGTCTTCTTCTTTGATATATGTTGTGGGTTCTTTTGCACTCAGGTGGATCCTGAAGGGATTGCTAATAACGTGGACACAAATTAAACTTGATTGAGGAACACATGGAAGCCTCTAAGAATAAAGTCAGTTACAGAAATATGGAGCAAAGTTCAATGCCAACTAAGAAGAACAACTAATGAGAAACTGTCTTCTTTATCTCATTTTCCTTTTCGAGATGAGTATATGCACTTAGAGAATCTTCACTTTCTAATAAGTTATTATTCGCAAGGCTCTCTATTAGTAAAAATATAGAAAGACTCTACATAAGTTTATTAAAGAAAGTATATTTACTCAATTTTTTTTTCCTGAATTGTATTGAACACGAATCTAAGTTAACCAAAAAGTTCAATCTTGTGTATTTACTCAATCATGGCCACACGAAACCTTTGAACCATCCAGAAGCAGAAAAGAAAGAATAGAATAAGGTATTGTCCTTCTTTTAAAGGGTTTTCCCTTTTCTTCTCATTTATGTTTGTGAATATGTCATCCATCATTGACTCACTAATTTCTAATAAATTGAGAGAGTCATAGTAATTTACATTAATTAACCAATCCTTCATCTAAGCATGAATAAATATAAAGTGATATTATTTTTTAATATTGTCTAACAAAATTATAAGATTATAAATAATTATAATACCAATTTTTAATTTAATCATATTATATATATTTTTTTATTAATAAGACGTGCAAAGCACGTGCAACTTTACTAGTTTATATAAATATATAAAATTTTAATAAATTATTATTTTTAACATATATATATTTAATAATATATATATATAATTAATAAAATATTAATATTTCTGATTTCAAAATTTCTTCGAAATCCCACAATTTTTCAGGATTTCGGTTCAGGTTGGCTAGCCGAAATCGTCGCAATTTTCAAAATTAAAAACCTTGTTCTCTACTCCCTACCAAAAACCGACACATATTCTTGCTATAATAGGTGTTAATTATTCCGCCTCATACGTCATTGGTGGGGTGTGACTCTTTCAATAGGAACTAGATAGGCCTTGGGATCAATTCCCCACCAGGTGATGAGTAACAAGAATTTCAATCCCCAATGTTAACCACTAACACTGTACTAACGTAGGTAAATGGAATCCTCAGGGAATGCATGAGAGTAGGTGTCACGCCTCGAAACCTATACATAATAATACTAATATTTGTATAGATATCAAGGCATGACTTAGAAACAAAATTTCAATATTAATGGAAATTAAAATCATTTAATACTACATTAAACATATATAAATATTCAGCATTACTAATAAACCCAACAACATGAGTTCTCCCAAAAACTAAACCATCTAAAGTTCTCATATAGTTTACCTCAATATAGTTATCTCTAACTCTAACGGGAAAGAAAACTTTAAGGTTGGTCCCACTTGCTCAAACGAGAGTGATTCTTATTCTTCTTAATCACCACCTGAAAAGAAAAATCAACAAGGGTGAGCCCACAACTCAACAAGAGAATACAACTATAATTTAGATGCATTAACAATTCATATGATAAGATGACTAACAAATTATGCATATTATTTAATTAAGTATTTACTTATGGTTCAGTCCGGTCAATAGAAGTCTTACACAACTTACCCTATCAACCAAGATAATCATTGCGGTCTCACACAGCTTACCCTATCCCTTGGGTCTCACACAGTTCACCAATCTGAGAATTGAGTGTCTTATACAACTCGTCTCAATCCTCTGTTTCTGGGTAGGTACTTTATACCACCCTGAAATCATCATTAGGTGGTACACAACATCACCCTAGAATGACTATTAACCAAGGTTAGAACAATGTTTATTGAATCATCATTATTTCAAAAGATGAATTCCTATCATCATGAAAATATAGCAAAATATTAAATGACATATTTATAACAGTCAAGATCATAATTCATAATTTAAATCTACTATGCTAAAATTCACCAATAATATCAAGGCAGACATAACATACTTTATTACAAAATGGGTTCAGCTGTGTTCCTACAACTAAAACTTTAGTTATAAATATCACATATTTATAACCCTACAAATTGTCAATCTCTTAATAATAATGAGGTTCAGGGTTTTACAAACCCCTAAGGGCTTGGAAAACCCTTTTTATGCTAGTGAGTTTTGTAAAATCCTTATACTAGCATAAATGAGTCAAGTTACTAACCAATTAGTTAAATTTGTTAGGGGTATCTTTCAACCACCTAACAAATTAACGAATAAAATATAGGTCAAGTTACTAACAAACTATTTAATAACTAATTACCTAAGTTTGTTGGAGGTATCTTTCAACCATCTAACAAAATAACTAATTAGTTATAAAGGAATCCCAACAAAATAATGTTCTTACACCCAAATCATATATACATTCAATTAAAGATCTTAGAAAGATTAATGTGAAAAATATATATTTTTCCATTTTTGATTTTTGACTAAGATTTTGACCCACAAACTATTGATATTGGAAAAACTTTCTTCACGAAAGCTGTAGATCTTTTCGAGCTCTTCAAAATGATATACTACCGAACTTAAGGTCATAAAGTTATGACCCGAATACTGAAACTATGTAAATTCTTTGAATTAAACTCAATCCCGAAAATTAAACAATTATAATCTCCTAGATCTCTCATATTTTCTTCCCTAAAATCTAATATGTTATTCTATCATTTATTAAAATCACTCATAACATATTTAATAAATCAAAATAATACATGTATAAAATATTTATCCAATCTATCATATTTGCATACACATAATCATTAACACAAGAATAAAAACACATTAAAATTATTGTGTGATTACAGCACACCCTACATCTAAACTATAGAAGTATCAACTTGCCTTTTAATTCCAGATGTCGAGAAAACAACAAGGAAGATGACCGCTGGATGCGTTTTGATGCTATCCCGGATGATCCAATGCTTTGAAATCCGATTCTCTACGAGCATTCACCGATTTCCAAAACTCTACGATCGTTCTCCTCTCCTTCCCCAAACGTGCGTATCTCAGCCTCCTTTATTGGGTTAAAATCAAAGTAAGCTAATTAGGTTTTAACAATTCTATTTACATTAACCTATTTAGAGAATTACTCAAATATCCATACTAAGGTCTGTTTGGTTTTGACAAAGATTAAACCAATTTTATTCATTAAATTAAATAATTGGTTTAGCCCTACCCACTAAGATTAGCCACCAAGACCAAACATCCAACACTAATTACTAGACTACCCTCAGGGTGTAAAATTACTAATTTACGCCTGGAGTGTAATTAATTTGAATTAGGATCACTACATTCTACCCTCCTTAAAGAAAATTTCGTCTTCGAAATTAACATACCTCAGTCAATAACAGATGAGAATACTTCTCCCTCATTTCTGACTCCAGCTCCCATGAAGCTTCATCTTCGTCATGATTGTTCCACTAAACTTTCACTAGTGAAATGGACTTTGCACGAAGCTGCTTCATCATCCGATCCAAAATACAAACTGGTTTCTCCACATATGAAGCATCCTGCCTGAGCTCCAAGGCGCTGAAATCAATAGTATGAAACTCATCTCTCACATACTTCTTCAACATAGATATATGAAACACATTGTGCATGCTGGATAAGCTAGGAGGCAAAGCAAGCTTGTATGCCACAACCCCAATCTTTTCTAGAATCTCAAATGGTCCGATAAATTTTGGTGACAGCTTCCCCTTCTTTCAAAATCTCATCACACCTCTTATAGGTGGCACCTTCAGAAGAACATGGTCACCAAGAGCAAACTCTAGACTTCTTCTTCGCAGGTCAGCATAACTCTTTTTGCCAACTTGGAACAGTCTTTAACCGCTCTCTGATCACAGCTACCTTTTCAGTAGTTTCCCAAAAGCTCAGGCCCAAGCAAAACACCCTCCCCTAACTCTGCCCAATAAATTAGTGATCGACAAGGCCTACCATACAATGCCTCATAAGGTGTCATACCAATATTGGCATGGTAGCTGTTGTTATAGGCAAACTCTACTAATGACAGATGATCTTCCCAACCACCCTTAAAATCCAAGATACAAGCTGAAGTATATCTTCAATCAATTGGTTGAAAAATCTTACTAAAATTTAATGATGTCCCCAAAGCTCTCTGAAAACTTTTTTGGAATTAAGATGACATCTCGATATGAGACTATTGATAGAGGAACTCCATGTAGTTTATCTATCTCCATTACATACAGCTTACTTAACTCATCCATGGAGTAAGTTGTACGAACCAGAAGAAAGTGAGCAAATTTTTTCAATCAGTCCATTATTACCCATATTGCATCGTGCCCCTACCTCGACCTCGATAGTTCGACTACAAAATCCATCGATATTCTCTCTCATTTCCATTCTGCAATGGACAATGACTGTAAACGCTCAGATGGCTCCTAATGCTCAGCCTTCACTTGCTGACAAGTCAAACATCTAGCTACGAACTTTACAACTTCCTGTTTCATACCATCACACCAAAAGTGCCTACAAAGATCTCGATACATCTTTGTACCACCCGGAGGAACCGTATATTTTGCGTGATATGCTTCCTCAAGAACCTCTCTCTTTAGATCAACCAAATCTGGAACACATAATCTACTACGAAATCTCACACCACCATCTGATCCAACAGCACAATCTGTAGTGTTACCAACAATTGTCTCTATAACTCTCGATTGCAACTTTCCACCTTACGATTGAGCTTGAATGATTCTACTGATAATGTCGGTTGAATAATTAGACTGAAGAGAAAAATCTTGGTATTCTGTTAAACTAGATGAATATTATATTCTGAAACTACCTCCAACATATTCCACTCTTGAATCATCATAAGAGCAACTAACCCTCTCGGTTTGTGGCTCAATGCATCTGCTACAACATTAGCCTCCCCATGATGATAGTGAAGAGTAAAGTCATAATCCTTCAGATGTTTCATCCACCTTCGCTGCCTCATGTTCAACTCCTTCTGAGAGAACAAGTATTTCATTTGTGATCAGAAAAGAATTTAAACTTCTCTCCATAAAGATAGTAACTCTATATCTTCAATGCAAAATAACTGCGCCAACTCTAAATCATTAGTTGGATAGTTCTTCCTATGAACCTTCAAATGACGAGATGCATAGGCAACCACCTTATCATTCTGCATCAAAACACACCCCAAGCCTTGATGAGATGCATCACTATAGACCACAAGTCCTCCATTGCTCTCACGAATGGTTATAATTGGTGCTGATGTCAGTCGGGTCTTTAACTCAACAAAGGCCTGCTCACAACTGCCATCCCAAACAAACTTCAAGTCTTTCTTAGTCAGGCGAGTCAAAGGTGCAGAAATCTTCGAATATCCCTCAATGAAACGTCGATAGTAATCGGCCAGACTCAGAAAGCTATGAATCTCGATAACTGAAGTGGGCTGTCCCCAGTCCATACCGCTTCAACCTTAGCAGGATCCACTGACACTCCTTCTCTTGGGACGACATGTCCCAAAAACTTGACTTGCTCCTTCCAGAACTCACACTTTGAAAATTTGACATATAATTGATGTTTTCGCAAAGTCTGAAGTACAATATGAAGATGTTGTGCATGCTCTTCACTAGACTTCGAATAAATCAAAATGTCATCCATAAAGAGGACAACAAATTGATCTAAGAAAGGCTTAAACACCCGGTTCATCAACTCTATGAAAGCCGCTAATGCATTAGTTAGCGCAAATGGCATGACTAAGAACTTGTAATGCCCATACCCATTGATATCGGTGTAGTACCCGGTACCAAATCAATACCGAAATCCACTACCCTCCTTGGAGGCAACCCCGGTATCTCTTGCAATATATCAACAAACTCTGAGGCAACAGGTATCCGATCCAACTCGATACCCTAATCCACACTCTCAATGTGAGAGAATAACCTTGAAGTCAACACTCCCTCCGAGCAACTACTCCTAAAATGAAATGGTGTCTCACCAGGAATCGAGAAAATCACCGTCTTCTCAAAACAGGACAACTTAGCTTGAAAGGCCGCCAACCAATTTATGCTCAAAAGTATATCGAATTCCCACATCTCGAGTACCATCAATTCAGCTGAAAGAACTCTCTCCCCAACCTTGATTGGACACTCTCTACAAATGCGTCAAGAGTAGCTAACTCTCCCAACGTGTCACAACTGACAAAGCTACTTCTAAGGTTCCAGGCACTAAGCCCAAGGCATTCTACTCTTTGATCATCTCAGGAAAATACTTGTCATAAAATTTCAGTTTAAATTCTTCCTAGATCATCTTAATCAGATCCTTGATCATAACTATTAAATCTCACCAATGGTGCGCCTCACCTTCCTAGATCATCACAATTTATAACTTTAAGAAATTCTCGAATGTGAGAATCCACTCATCTACCCCCCATAGGACCTACAATCCCGCTCAAGGTCAATGGATTCCACCTCTTAAATTCCTTAATCAGCCCAACCATTGAGTTAATTTCTAATGGCCAACTAGGTACTTTTGGCCTAGCTCCGACCTACTGAATAGTTAATCTCATCAAGGAACACACACTAGAGTTCTATCATGATCCTACTCACAACAAACTACTCAAATGTAACCCTAAATGCCACAAAGACCCTAAGAACCAATCCTAGGTGTCACACTTGTTACACCAGAGTTTCTAAACCAACTTGTCTTTGATATCAATCTGTCACACCCCGAAACCTATACAGAATAATACTAATATTTGTATAGATATCAAAGCGTGAACCGGAAACAAAATTCCAATATTAATGAAAATTAAAATCATTTAATACTCTATTAAACAGATATAAATATCCAGCATAACTAATAGACTCAACAACATAAGTTCTCCCAAAAACTAAACCATCTAAAGTTCTCATATAGTTTACCTCACTATAGTTCTCTCCAACTCTAACGGGAAAGAAAACTTTAAGGCTGATCATACTTGCTCAAACGAGAGCGATTCCTATTCTTCTTAATCACCACCTGAAAAAAAGAATCAACATGGGTGAGCCCACAGCTTAATAAGAGAATATAACTATAATTTAGATGCATTAACAATTCATATGATAAGATGACTAATAAATTATGCATATTATTCAATTAAGTCTTTACTTATGGTTCAGTCTGGTCAATAGGGGTCTTACACAACTTACCCTATTGACCAAGAGAATCATTGGGGTCTCACACAACTTATCCTATCCCTTGAGTCTCACACAGTTCACCCATCTGATAATTGAGTGTCTTACACAACTCAGCTCAATCCTCTGTTTCTGGGTACGTACTCTATACCATCCTGAAACCATCTTTGGGTGATACACAACATCACTCTATGATCCATTTAAGGAGGTCTTACACAACATACTCCTTGAATGACCATTAACCAAGGTTAGAACAATGTTTATTGAATCACCATTATTTTAGAAGATGAATTCCTATCATCATTAAAATATAGTAAAACATTAAATGACATATTTATAACAGTCAAGATCTTAATTCATAATTAAAATCTACTATGCTATAATTCACAATTAATATCAAGGTAGACATAACATACTTTATTACAAAAGGGGTTTCAACTGTGTTCCTACAACTGAAACTTCAGTTATAAATATCATATATTTATAACCCTACAAATTCTCAATCTCTCAATGATAATGAGGTTTAGGGTTTTATAAACCCTTAAGGGCTTGGAAAACCTTTTTATGCTAGTGAGTTTTGTAAAACTCTTATACTAGCATAAATGAGTCAAGTTACTAACCAAGTAAGGAGCCTTTGCATCTTGAAAGACACAATTGCGCTAGACTAAATATTTTTTTGCCTTAGTCTTTGTTTTCTTCAAAGTTCGTTGAAAATTTCTAAATCCTAAAAGAAAGAGAAGAAAAGCAGTGGGTGAGTAAATATTCATTCTACCCTAAGTTGAGTTTGTTCTTTATAGTTTTTCATTTATTTATTTTCAGTTTCTTCTCCTCCTCTTCTTCTTGGTATGAGTATTTAGTTAGGGTAGTAGAAATGCTCATCTCCCAAACGTAGTTTGGATTCTTTATAATGCATTTCGCTGATTAAGGGGTCCTTATGAAAAGGAAAATGAGTAGGAACCTTAGTTTTAGAACCTATCTTTACACTCTTCTTATGTACATGTAATATTAATTTTCACTTAGACTGTGGGGTTACTCTAAATCCAATTTTCACTTTTTTTTTTCATTATAATCTGAACTAAGTTTGAGGATGTTAATTCAATGGGATTAGCCTCAAATTCATTCTCTGAACCTGAGTTTGGCCATAGAATGGATTTGTCTACTTAATTTTCATTGTTAATCTGCCTCGGTTTACATGCAAATTTTGCACTCATTGCTGGATTAACTCCTACCAAGCTTAGAAATGGGGTGAAATTTGGACTCTGGACTAACTTAGACCCTTGGATTATGAAATAATAATAATAATCATGCCCTATTCTAAGCCCATAATTTAGTATATGTAGTACAAACTAAGGCCCCCATTTTTAGGATAATATATTTTCTAAAAAATCTACTTTATTTTTTATAAAAATGGATATGAACATAGAAATTTTTTTGAATTGATTCTGTCTAAAAGCCCCAAAAATGACCAAAATATTATGCTATTTTTAATAAAGAGTTTGTGTCATTTATGGTATAAATGATAGCCTTTTTTTAAAATCTATTATCTAAAAAGGGTTGGTTGTTTATACTATAAACGACCAAACCAAAAGAGTCCCCATAGTAACCCATCTTTGGGATTTGGGCCTTTTTTTTTTATTGTTGATCTGAATTTTCTTCTTTGTTCCCCACTTTTTTTAGATTTGTCTAACTTTATCCTAGCTAGGTTGTAACTCTAGTTAAGTTTGCCTAACCCCATTGCTCCATGCATAACCGTAAACTACTAAAAAAAACAATAATATTGAAAAATTCACATAATCTCAAAAATCTCTCAAAGTTAGCATTATGCTTGAACTACGTTTGGTTGGATCCCATTAACTTGTGTACGTAGGCAATCCTCATGGGTTCAGTCCGACTAGATTAAATCATTCTTTTTGGTTTCTTATATTTATGGAGTAGGTGACCATCCTTGAATGGAGGTTTAGGGGTGTCTAACACCTTCCCCTAACCTAACTGAATCTCTTACCCTAAATCTCATCAATCATGATTGCCTTATCCGTATTAGTCATAAGAATCCTCTTTTCCCCCAAATTAAATAGGTGGCAACTTTGTCACTTAGGGTTTTTAACATCATTCCTCATAAGGTATTGCCCCAAGATGAAAGACAATAAATTCTCGTGCCTACATAACTCTTGGAGTTGTAAGCACATGTCAGGCTTATTTGAGAAACTTTTGAAATGATACTTTTGGCTTGGTAGAATTCAAAAGTCAATACAATAGACATTTGAACTTCTTGTAGAAGTTAATATTTCAATTAAGTAAGCCCATGGTGACTTCCGATATTTTAACTTTCATGAAATGTTGACGAATGTTATTCGAATGAAAAAAAAAAAAAAGGATTCTATACACAAGGATTTCATTGCTTTTGTCATTGCACACTCCTTGCTCCAGCTGCTACTCTCGCTAGTAACTTCTTCTTCTTCTTCTTCTTTGCTTTGAATCTTTCCCTCTTTTTTATTTGGTGGACATAGATAGTATTAACAAAGAATCCAGCCTTTTGAGACATCGAGATCGGGGCTTGGGTTTGAGAGTATTTGATTCATTTATAATGGATGGGAACTCTTGACAGATGGAGTGACCCTCTTCTTCAGGATTTTTATTAAGTAGCGAGAAATGGATTTGACAAATGTCCCAATAGTCTCTAGATGAAAGCAACATTGTCACCAAAATCAAGTTAATGTTCAGTGCAAGGCTCGATTAGAACAAGATAATTCCCATTAATCAATTGAGTGTAGCATGATGAAGTGCATCTGATCATTTTAATTGACCGAAAATATAAACCATTTAAAGCAATTTTGGTTAATCTCTTATTTTCTATTCCTTTTGGCATGAATCCGAATAGTTTAACTGTGAGAGTAGCAACATTTTGAATTGAATAATTATTCAAATATTTGTTTTGGTGTGAATCTAAACCAACTATGAGAATAAACATTCTGAATAGAACAATTATTCAATTCAAGGGTTTGGGAGGGGATTTAATCTAATCTAGGTTAGTGGGTACATCAGCCCACTAGTAGGAGAATTAGCTTCGATTTACTTAATCTTTCTGAAAGATTGAAAAACCATAAAAGAACTTCATTTCTTTTGCAAATATTTGAGGTTGATTGATGCAATGCCCAAATGTGGGATGAACGGCATAAACCAAAAGTTATCTTACTAGTATGCCATCCGTAATAGTAGTTGATGTGAGGGACAATATACTTGTTGAGACCCCTTTCATATTTGTAGGTCATATATAAACTGAAATCTATGGTATCAACGGAATAGTGGTTCATTTGAAATCTATGTTATGGTTGAGTTTTACTTCAATGAACAGGTTAACTTATCATGAATTTTTTTTAGTAATACCAAAAAATCATCATGCTTTAGTGATTAATTATATCATGCACCGTGGTTCTTTTATATTCATATATGCTTATATATAGTCCAATAGTTGTCAGATATTTCTAATGAGTGTTTTAACATATGATTACATGCTATGTTAATCAATTGTTGTATATTATAGTATTAGACAAAATGTGTAGTTTGGTGGTGCTCCCTGATGTCGCTCAAAGATATGCGGTACTTTTTATCGATCCACAGAGAACAGTGCAGATAAGGAACAATAATAGAGAAAGGGGTTTGTAGAATTTTTTTATAGAGAAAGTTCAATTAATTTGGGGAGAAAATCAATGAGAGAAAGCGCTAAGGCATCAGGTTTCCTCCTCCTAATGATGCAATGTCAATTTGATTATCCAAGGTACAACTCAATTGAGGGTTTCACATCCCAAACCCTAAATCGAAAGATTTAGAAATTCAGATTATAATAAAAAAAAAACTAGAATCAATTTTCAATTAATTATTTGTGGAATCCCGAATTTTATCATTCTTGATATTCATGTTGTTTATTAAATTCTATAGAAACCTGTGTTTAAATTTTAATATGATTAAGCCTATAAATTTAATGTGAAACGCATGGATTTTAAACAAATCACTTATTTTAAGTCGTTTTTAGAGTTAAATTGCATGAAAAGAAAGATAGTCAAAAAGTAGCAAAAGACTTAAAAAAAATAAAATTTGATGATCAGCACATTGGCCGATCGATCGCCCACCGGCGATGATTGATTGGACCTCGGCGGCGATCGATAGCCCAAAATGTCGTTTTGCCTCAATTTTGCGCAATTTTTTGATTTTTGGGTCCCTAGGGCCCCCAACACTCTAAATAATTCTTATGTTCGTGGGTTGATAATTTCTAAGGCTTTCTAAACTTAAAAGAGAGAGAAAAGGTTATTTTGAGAAATCTAAGAGGAGAGATCAAAGGTTTTGCAAGGAAAAGTGTGTAAAGGCTTAGATTGATCCCATTCGCAAGAGTTTGATCATAGGAAAACGATCGGGAGAGGTAATATAAATTCATTCCTACCAATATGATGATTTTTAAAATAAACAATGAGAAATAGTTAGGTTTGAAGTAAGAAAAATAAGATCAAGCATGTTTATGTTATATAAACCCATAATGAAAGATAGTTATGATGTTTCCTTATAATTTTTTTTATGAATATCAACAAGGGAAAAGTAAATGATTTTGTGGTATATGTATGATGGAGAATGGAAGGAAGGATGATGGTTGGATTGATGGAATGCTTATGAGTTTGATTAAAAATTGTAATGTGTTATAAAACTAGGTTTATGAGATTGATTTTATCAAAACTATGTACGAAAATTGATGCATGATAAATTGAATTGTTTCATAATTTTATTGTTTAAAACCTGATAGAGCATATTTTTATATTGATCAATTATGAGAAATTTTGGGATGCTTAAATTGGTGTATGATTGACAAATTGCATGATGATACATGTTGATTAAATTAAACCGTGAATTATGGTTGTGTGACTTAGGGGTATTATCATAGCGGCGTTAGTCGTTATGATGAGCTTTCGAGAGCTCTAATCCAATAATTCTGGGTGCGATTTAATTAATGGTTATCATTGTTTCACTCACACTCATTCATGAAAATAAATATGTACAAGCATGATAAAAAACAAGATAATAAGTATTATACAAGTATACAAGCACACGAGTATGACTGTATGATTGAGTTTTGCACTGTCCGAGTTCCAACAAGCCTAAGATCAAGACAAGACAAGCCGTATGCACCGGGTAATATGCAGATAAGCCGTATACACCAGACAATATATAGACAAGCCGTATACATCGGATAATGTATAGACAAGCCATATGCACTGGATAATGTGTAAACCATGTGGTACTTCTGTAAGTAGGATATATGTTAGTCTCTACCCAATATATGGGGTAGAGTTATTTTAAGTTATTGCACCATGCATGTTGTTGAATACATCCACGAATAAGAAAGACAAATCAGATAAGCAAGAAAAATAAGTACAAGTGAGCACGTATAAGAATTGAATTGAAATTATGCTTTCGCACTCTGAATTGTTTATATGCTTACATGTATTGTTAAATTTTAATTTATGCTTTATATTAATATTGTTATATTGTTAGTTAGGAGTTTATATATGTGGGGTAACTTGTTACTTAGCCGATGACTTTGTTGTCGGCAGGTTCTAGGTTTGATATTTGTGCCCCACCTTGGGAAGATGAACAATACGAAGAGGAAGAAGAAGATCTAGCAGGTGATTATCCCGATGGTGAATGGAATTTGGATCGTTGGTCATTTTTTGGGTTTTTAGTCGAAGTTGGGTCAAATGTTGGATTTCTAAAGATTGGTCTACTGAAATTCTAGTATGCTATAATCAATCTCAAGACCAGTCAGCTTTAGAGCCCATTTAGATCATTACGAACTCATAATTAAGATTTTTCCATTAGAAACAAAATTGTTCCCCTTTGCATTTTGAGTCCAACAAAAGTTGAATCACCTAAATATGATAAATGAGTCAAAAGTTATAGTCGAAACACTAGAGAGAAAAAAACTCAAGCCAGTCAGAGCACCCAAACGTCGACGTGTACACCAGAAGGTTATGAAAAAGTTGACGTTTGGGACGAAAAGAATGCTCAAAAGTCCCAAACGTCGATGATTGTAACCCAGACATCGATGTCTGAAACCTACACGTCGATGTCTGGAACCCACATGTCGACGAGTACATGCGCAGGGATTGCGAAAAAGGGGATTTTAAATGGTACAAGTGTGATTTTGACAACCCTAACACTATAAATACAGAATTTTCATGGGATTAAGGGTTTTAATACTTTGAAAAATATATTTTGAGAGGAAAATGGAGAAAACCTAGGGTTCCAATGAGGGTTTTTCTTGTGGGATTAAGGTGGAGCTCAAGCCTTGCTTCCAAAGCTTGGATCTTCTTCCTTAAGCACGGATTTCACTATTGAAGCTTGGATCTTCTTCCTCAAGCACGGATTTCACCATTGAAGCTTGGATCTCATGTTCCCAAGTCTTCTCAAGCTTGGATCGAGGTTTTAAAGTGTTCTAAACATTTCTAACCTAATTTGGCAAAGGAGATGAGAGAACCTAGAGTTCTAAGGAGGAGATTGCTCTTAGAAGGAGGGGAAAGCTTGGAGATCTTCCCCAAAGCCTTCTTGAGCAATTTGGATCCAAGGGAAGGATCCCTAAAGTCGATAAACTCTCTAACTCAACCCTATTATGATGTTTTGTGAATATTAGTATGATAGAAATAGAGATTAGATATGTTTTTCCCCAATTATGTATGAATTAAGTTTATTATAGATGAAAATGTGGTCTAATACTATGGATGAAATGTATGGAGGATGGGATTTTGGGGTCGCTATACAGAGAGATAGAACTAAAGAAATATATAAGACATGACCATAATAACATGATATAGAAAGAAATATTACAAAGTGAAGATTACTTACAGTGTCTCTTTAGAGATTATATCTCATAAGAGAACTTTATAGTTCTCTTCACACGACCCTTACACTTGACTCCCTTAAACTAGTAGAGGAGAGTAGCTTTAACTCAACACTCAGACTAAGACACTCACAAGACACTAGCACTCTTACAACACTCACATGCTTACAAAGTTATTCTCACACTGGACTAGACTAGACTAGAATACTCAAAGCATATTACACTTGAGTTGGTTTTTGAACCTCCCTGAATACAAGTGAGTCTCCTCTTTTTATAGTAGGAGATAGTGGACTTCAAAATTTCTCAAGTCTAATAGGACTTCAAACTTTCTTAAGTCTGATATGGATTTCAAAGCATTTTAAATCCACTTTGTTGAATCATGTCCTTGATGTCTTGAACCATGTCCTGGTATCTTCTTTATGTCTTCTTTGAGAAGTACTTGGTAGATTTTTTTACTATAGACTGATTATTTACTTCTTTTTGTCAGGTACTTGATTGATTCTACTACTATTTTAAGTAGAATCTTCTTAAGAGATTCTAACACATGGCTTGTTGCAGGATACGTTTCAGAGGATAAGATCATGTGTCTTAATTAAGACAATATGAAAACTAAGAGTCTAATTTAGACAATGGCACTTTTTATTGACGATGGTGCCAAGGCATTCTCCAAATTTGCCAAGGCTTCGTCATCCCATCCTGGGTCATTAAGCTCCTCATTAAGCTCATCAAGCTAATGGCCATCAAAGTAGTCAGTAAGTGAGGATTCTTGGCAGCGCTCTATTGTATTATAATGATCCATGACCAAAGTTTTGACCATAAAACTTTCTTCAATTTCTCCTTCTCTAATACGTTGACTGAGTGGATATAACCATTGTGTTCTTCTTTGTTGGATGAAAATTTGCTCAGTTTGGATCATAATGATCCATTCGTCACTGTGAGATCATGTAACTTGACGATGTCATCTGCTCGTATATCCTTTTGAGCTTCAACTGTCCATGGCCAACTTGGTCGGATGATTGGGCTTGGATAGTATGGCTCCACATCATGGATTCTGATGAGATGATAACTGGGTGAATAGCTCATGCCGTTTGAAATCCATTTCGGTGGGGTCGACCATACCTCAAAAACATATTCTTCCCGATCATTGACATCTATTAGAATTTCATATGCTTGGATCATACAGTCTAGGAAGCCAAGAAGGTCTCTCTTAGATGAGACATGAAGGAGTTTAATAAACCCATATTCGAAAAGGTAGACTTTAAGCCACTATCTACTCATACAATAAACAATATTTGTTATATTGGCTCAGATGGTCTCTAATGAATTGGGTTCCAAGAATATGGTAAATTTCTTGCTGGAGGTGATCTCATTCCTCTAACCACCTATGTTGGTCTGGTAGGCAATATTCTTGAATTTTGTTTTACAAGTCTAGGCTTAGGTCAAGGGTCTTTTGGATAAGACTGGCAACAAATTGTTCTTCTTTATTTTGCATCCCACAGATTGTCTGATATAACTATCTCCTTTTCTGACAAGCCCCAAATATCGAATGGGTAAACATATTGAGGGCTGACAATTTTCTGTAGAGTTACGTCCCCGTACTGTTGTTATGTTGCATCATATGGGAATTCTATTTGTAGTAGAGACATAGAAATATTAGTAGAAAATTGAGAAGAACTTATAATTTTAACGAACAAAATAGTCATACCTTCCGGTGCCAATTTGGACAAATTTGGATTAGGTCAGAGATATAATTTGAATTGTTGGATCTTGTTTTACCTTATCTATTTTTTTTTTGTAAGTCTTGCCCATGTAAAGTTTTAAATTTAATTGCTTATAAGTAATATTTATATTAAATATAAAGTCTTGTTGGAAGCTTTCTATACTAGGATATCTGGGTTTATCATAAAATTTAAATATAATTTTTTGATCATTAATTGTGGTATAGATTCCAAGATTATCGACAGAGAATGACTTAATTTTTTGTAGGAATGGGGTTCCTAAAATAAGGTCCTACTTAAGGTCTTTTAATAGAATGAATGACATTTCTAGACAGATTCCGTTATTACAAATCTGTACATTTGAGATTTTGTATTTAACATTAAGTCTTCTAGCATTAGTTGCTACAATTTTTTGGTTTGTATGAACAAAATACCTATTTGGGATTAACCCTTCTCAAATGCAATTAATATCTGCTCCTGAATCAATTAGGCCAATAATTTGAAATGCAATCTCATTTTCGATTTTCAAAGAGAAATGAGAATACCATTTTTGACTTTGAAGTTGGATTATTTGGTCAATTTCATTGTTAGTGAACTCAGGGTCTTCTAGGAAGGTTTCACCATTCCCAGGAGTGGATTTGTCTTTAAACTCTTCATTATTTTGATCTACTTTCTTTTGGAGTTCTAAAATTTCTACTCGTGTTTTTAGTTCTCTTATATCTTTTTTAATTTCATTGATCTCTTGATGTAACAATGGATTTGTGATTGGATTTTTTGGGGTTGTCAACTCTTTAAAGTTATAATATCCTTCATTTGGTTTAGTCAGGTTTACAACCTCTTTACATTTTGTCTTATTAAGGAGTATTATAAGTAATTGTTCTCGCCTTTTTATGTGGGTCTGAAATCTCATCTATAAGATCTAAGAGAAATTGCTTGTCTGTTGTTAAAGCATTTATCTCTGTCTCACTTTCTTCAATAACATTTTGACAAGTCTGAAATTTACAGAAATTTTCCTAGAAGTAGGTCCAGAAGGTTCTACTCCATCGGATTCTTGGTCATCCGATGACTCTTGTAATTCTTGAACTTCCTTTTTTACCAAACACTTATGAGCATAATGTCCCTTCTTTTTACACTTAAAACAAGTTGGGACTTTTCGATTAGTTTTATTATTTCGTTGTGAGTTCCATTTCAGCTGATTTGTTACATACCTGTTAGGCTTAAGAGGAATTGATTCATATTTCTTAACAAGTTTAGTTTTATGAGTCTTAGCTCGAGACTAAGACCACTTTTTAGGAAATGGTTCATAACGACATTGATAACAAAAGTTTCCTAATTCATGTCTTGTATTTAGAAGTTGTTTTTTCATCTGTTCTTTTAATTTCAAATCATGGCAAAGATTTAACCCTACTTGATTGATTTTTTGAATCATTTCTCCATATGTCAAAGAATTATAGTTAAGTTCTCCTCCTTGCTTTGCTCTTATATGTTCTCTAACTTTTTCTGCAAATAATTTAGGCAATCCTGCTATAATTTTTTCTTTTCAAAAGTCTGCATTAGCTGATCCTATAAGGAAAACCTTTGATAAAAATACATCTTTATACCATCTAAATTCAAATAAGGTTCGACACCTAAGGTTTTGAAGTTGTTCTCTTGTTTTAAGAGCTATATCATTTTCTAGACCAATGAAATGTTGATGTATATATTACTCATTAATGTGAAACGACATCAGAGATCTGTTGTCCTTATTCATTTAGGAAAGGTTTTCCTAAGGCATCTCTTTTAAAAACGGTTAAAATTTGATGTCTTTGAACATCAGTGAGATAGTTATCCCACCATCCTATTAACTGTCTTGAGAAAGATGATGTGATAATATGAACAATAATCTCTTTAGAGTTTTTGTGTATTTTACATGCATTGGAATATGTAGCCATATTATGCAAAACATTCATAATCTGTTACTTAGTACTACCATATATATTCCATTCATTTAAGGTTGAACCATCAAAATTTTGGGCTATTTGATATGGAATTTCTTCATATAAAATATCGACTAGAGTAGGTTGATAATAACTCTTGAATTGTGATGAATCAGATCGTCCAACTAAACGGTTTATACAAAGCGGTTCGTGATTAGAGTGATTTTGATCACTAGACTCTATAAGAGATATATCTTCTTTTTCTTCGCTTGTATCTTCTATATTATGGAGGGAGCGGGAAGAAGATTTCTTATCATTATTAACCGTCTGTCCCTTTTCTATTGTATCATTTAAGGTGAGAGAATTTAATTTTGTTGCTAATTAAGCGGCAAAATCATTAGTAAAATGGATTGGTTCCTTTGAAAATTTATTGGAAATGGAATTTCATGGGATATAGTTGATGATTTTTCCTTTTGTGCTACTGATTTTGTTATAGGATTTTAACCGGTTTTACTGAATTAAGCAAATTATTTTTTGTCATATATATGATTATGTTAAGGGCCATTTGAGAATTTAGACAAAGTCAAGCTACGTTTTTAAGTGGAGAATTCTCATTATATTATATCTCTTATTATAATAGTAGAGATATATAGTAATAGATAATAGATGTTTAAAGAGATTCGTACATTGAATCTTGCAATGCAGTGGAAGAAAAATACCTGATAATCAAAACAATTTATCGAAAATGCAGCTCCAGATGATTTTCTGGATATGTCATAGCACCATACGTCAGGGACCTCGAGCTGCCCCATAAGTTGCTTATGATCTAGAACTGTCTCCTCTTTTTGGGAGAAAGAATTGTCTCCAACCATTAAGTAAGAAAATGAGATTTTATAAAATTCTCGTGAACAGACCGAAATGCTCTCATTCATTGAAAACCATTCATCTTTTTCTGTATCTAGTGAGCCAACTTAAGAACAATAAATATTACATATAATGCTCAATATACATCAAATGTCAACGGGACTTGTAGCTTGTTATGTCACGCCTCAAAAAAATATATATATATTTTTGACACAATGACATGATCATGATTATTAGATTTGCCTGGTTAGGAAAATATGATAAGTATTAGATGGCTAAAAATCATCAAGGGTAAATTACAACAAATATGACTATTAGTGATAGAATTTTAGCGACGGGCTCAAAAAGTGTTGCTACAAATGTCTTATACCGACAGTTATAGGACCGTCGCTAAAATTATGTCACTAGAAGTTCTAATACTAGCAAAATAGTGAAAAATTAAAATTATTTTTTTAGCGATGGACATTTAAATGTCACTAATTAGGAAATTAAGTAGTTGTTCGTTTTAGCGACAAACATATAAATGTCGCTAATTAAGAAATTAAGTTGCGACTATTATTACTTTGTCGGTATTAGTTCAAACCCTAGAGACGATAATCAAAACATTGGTACTACACATTTTATTAACTTATCCCGCGCGCGATACAACCTCCCATACTGTCCCATTTAAGCAAAACTCTTCAACTTAAAATCCATCCTCCCGCGCCTTTTGCAGAAGTCCTTTCCTCTCCGACGCCCTCTAGTCGCTGTTGACGCCGTCATCTCCCAAGGTCTTGCCAAACTCTCATCGGTAAGCTTTCTCTCCTGCTCATGGTCTCTCTCCCTTTCTCTGACATCCCTCTCTCTGGATTTTTCCTCAGAACCCTAGAATCATTGGGTCTTGAATGGGGAATGGGTCTTGAATGAGTGAAATAGACTTAATTTAAGCATAAATACAGAGCATATGTTGAATAATAACCCTTCGACTACTCCCTAAATTTCACTTTGCTCCCGCACCTTTGATTTTTCCTCGCCCTCGTTCCATTGCTCATCCTTTATTTTCCGTCGCCGCCACACCTCCTGCCGCCGATGACGCCACACCACCCGCCGGTATGCCCTCTCTCTCTCTCTCTTGGCATAATCCTCAAGAGGATTCTTCCCCTTTTCGTCTTAAGGTTTTGGCCTCTCTCTGAAGCACGCATCAGCCCTCCCTGGCGATTGTGTGCTTTTGTATCGGCTCCTTGATCTGTTTATTTTATTCTGATCATTGATTTTTTATCGAATTGATTTCCAGATTATTTTTATAAGGAACCGCTGGATTGATCATCGAATAAATAAATACCGATCTTAATCTTACTAGTAGTTTCAACAATTTGTTTGTTGTTTTTCGTACATAGAATATTTGTTTGTTTCATTCCCTTTTCTGCTTGTTTGTTAGTTTCCTCTACATGAGGTTCAGATTCTGAGTTGTATAATGTGAGTGTTAGATAATGTTACAGCTCTTTGTTTGTTTTATCAATTCTGCAACTATTCAAGCAATTATTCTCCACCTTTTTTCCCAAATCGGTGTTGTTTTCCCATATGGGTTTTGTTGAGTAATGCATTCTTTATCTGTACATCTAAAATCCAGAAACAAGAATTCTTCCAATTGGGTTTACAGTTTATTGTGTATTTGTAATCTTATAAAAGTCCAAAGATTATTGGATAAGAAGATGAGGTAGTTGACAAATAGTTTGGTCATTGGTGTAATTGATAGTGAGGTGCTCGGTGATGTTTTTGGATCAGTGAGGAAAATATTTTATAAGCTGAACTCAATGGAAATATACTATTTAATCTAGTCATTTATGGATGGTAGCAGAGAGTTTTCAATAACTAAATGATGTATTCTACTTGTTTATTGCATGGTCTTTTCTGAAAAAAAAATGACTTGTCATGCATGCGAGTTTTGTGGGTCTGAAAAAAATTACCGATATAATTTAGCACAGTAGGTTTCAAAGCAGCCATGAATGATGGATAAAGAACCAAAATAATTTCGATTGTAGTTGCAATGCATGAGAGCCTATTTATACATGTAGGTACTAGTAGATGATTCTGTTTTGTATTGTCATCCGAATTCAATCTATTTATTATAAGGCCCGTTTGATATGTCATGTTCGATTATAGAAGTTTTTAACTACTTTTTATAGGGTTTTCATTTGTTGAAAAATAGATTTCTTTTTTTAAGGTTAGAAAGTGTTTGATGTTAAAAGAAGAATTGCGAGATGGTTTTATTTGATAGTTGTTTTAACTATCAGATAAAAAAAACTCATTTCCTCTCTTATTAGTTGAAAATTAGTTTTGATTTTTCATTTGAACCTTTAAATTACTAGGGCTCACGTTTGATCTTTTTCACCTTCGAATGGCAACAATGAAGCTGTGTTTGTTAGGGTTTTTCTTATTAAATAAAAAAACCCATATGGTCTAGCACAATCCTTAGGTTTTCAAAACTTGGATTGTATTGCTGTTAATAGAGAATAATAAGGTTAAGGGGTCCCACTAAAGAAAAGTGATCAAACAGAGACTCTTAAGTGTTATTAAAGCTAATAACATGGTCAGGGTTGTCGACTGTTAGATCTTTGGTGTGATCCCTCTTAGCCCTTGGATCTTATGATGGGTAGGGTTCAAGGGTATATAAAGCAAAGGGGGGGGGGGTCCCTCTTTTCTCTTACGTCATTTAGAAACCCCATTGATTCAGACCTAAGGAGAAAAGAGAAGACTCTTCTCATCCTCTCAAGTGCCAAGAAAACCAGCATCACACCGTGAAGGGAATAGGAAAATTCCAGCGATTTGGTATGTAATCATCTTTTCCATTCTCCATCTCTATTTGATTTGATTATGTATCATGGAAGCTTAATTAACATGATCTAGATCTCAAATTTAAATGATATTGTTTAGATTAACCTTATTATTATTAAATCCCAACAATTGGTATCAGAGCCCAGGTTGATCATGTGATTAATCTTTTCCTAATAATCAAATCTAAGAATGGATTAATTTTTGGGTTTGAAGATTATTATTTTTTAATGATTAAAGTGTTTCAGATTTATTAAAATCAAATCATAATCTATTATTGGATTATTTTTGATTTTTAATAATCGTATTTAAAGATCAAAGTGAATCGGATTTAAGGAAATCAAGAAACAACAAAAAAAAAAAAAGGGATTTTTTGGCCATTTTCTGTTGAATGGTGATTCCGCCGCCGTCCAGCATCCGCCGGAGATTTTTCCAGTGAAGTTTTGCTCGCTAGAGGGAGGCCAACCAAATGGCACCTAAGTTGGCAGGTTTGGTGGCTGGTAGCCCCCCCTTGGTGGTTACAGTATCCGGTTGCTAGGGTTTTTTAAATTAAAAAAAAAAAAAATCAGTTTTTGGGTGAGGGAAACTGAGTCACGAGGGTCAACCGACCCTGTGACCCAAGCCTCCCCCGAACCGAATGGGATAAATCGACCCTGACCCGAAAGGCTTAACCTGAACATCTTAACCCGACTCGGATCCGAATGGGCCAGACCTCGACCCAAATAACCCGAACTGGATTTTATGAACCGGGTTTAGTCTAACCGGATCCAAGCTTGAATCAGACTGATCCAAACCAGAACCAGACCGATCGTGGACCGGGCCGCGTCGAGCCGCGCGCACGTGATGCGCAGACCGCGCGTGAGCACAACCCCGTGTGCGTGCAACGCATTTCCCATGTGTGATGCACACTTCCTGCACGTGAGGTGCGCGTGTCACTCTCGGGAAGTGTCCCCTACGCGTGACACGTCCACAGGACACATTTAGGGGAGTGTCCGACCTTTTCTTAGGTTTTTGGGTGTTTTGATTCTGTTTTTGGGGTCCATTTAGACTTCTGAGCATTGTAAAGAGCTGTTTTAGTGCATGAACATCATTTTCTTATGGTTTTGACATTAAATAAAGGAAGAATTTGATGCTTTTACCCAAAATTAATATCAGGAACTAAAGTTAGATCATCCTATGGGGTTTAGGTTTGATCTATAAGGCAGTGATTCGAATGGGCATAACTGAAGTAGGTTAGATTGTCTTGCCCAAAGGTGACCGTCCTATATGAGGTTATGGTCCTTCAAATTTGAGATTTTGATCTCTTTTAGACTGCAAGTTTGCACTCAACTGCATTGAATAACTAGTCTTGCCCAAAGGTGTCTAGGGACTTCTTGTAGATTGAGTGGGGCAAAATAACTTGTGTGTGGCGGTAAGAGAAAGATAACCCTCTTGCCCAAAGGTGTGGAAGTGTCCTGATCGATCCAAAACATGATAGGTTAGTTTTGTGTGTGACTGTTGTCGCCAATTGGGGGGTGAATTGCATGTCGAAATCTCTTGCTCAAAGGTGTGATTAGATGATGCGCCTACCTGTCCCGTAAAGTGGAAGTAAGCAATCTTAAAGTAAACCACTTTAGCTATCTGGCTTAACCCCATGACCGGATTAGAATGATAAAGTTTAAGTAAAGTTATGCAAGGAAAAATATAAAATGAATTATTATAATTTGCGCAATAATTTGTGAGACATACCATAACATAGAAAACAATGACATTTGCAGTTATGAACGAGTCTGTTGTTTACAAACTTTTGATTGGTATTGAACATTTGAATTGTTCGAACTATAGTTCTTGGAGGATGCAGTTAGATATTGTTCTGGGTTGCCTTGATTATGACTTTGTCCACTTGGAGGAAAAGCCGGTTGCTCCCACAGCTGAGTCTTCAGACTGAGACAGGTCCTTGCATTCGAAGTGGGAGAAGGCAATAGGATGGTCATGATGATCATCATGGCTTCTATTCAAGAAGCTATCAGGGGTGGTATCCCTTTAGCTGAGACTACTAAAGTGCTTCTCGAGACTATCAAGAAGCAATTTATGGGTTCTGTTAGGTCTCGTCAGTACAGTTGTCAAACTCAGTTGATTTCATTAAAGTATGATGATACTTTCATTGTGCCGTTGTTTAGGCAAAAATTATTTATGTTAGATTGGATATTATTTGTTTTTATTTTATCATTGAGGGGAGTACACTATGCATTAGACATATTTATAGACTATTGATTTTAATATTTAGTGGATGGTCCTTATTGACTAGCATTGGATTCATGTTTTGTATCATCTATGTTGTGCATGTTTTATTGATACTGTTACTCCTCTTATTGATTCTAAATGAAGTGGATTATATTATTCTGTTAGTTCCATCGAGAACATTGTATTGTGTCTTACTACATCACTCATGGGACTCCGAAATAGAATGATGTAGTTGATAAAAGGATAATACTTATTTGGATATTTTTGCAGAATGTTAATTCACTCTAATTGTCATAAAGAAACCAGTTCCTTTTAGAAGATCTATTAGGGATAGAAGTCGACTATTTCTACTGACTAAGAGGTATATCTGGATGAATGTGTCATTAGCAATTTGGAAGATCCTTCCAATTTCCAGATGTTGTGAATAGTGAGCACTCTCTAGAGTGGCTGAATGCAATGAGATAGGAATTAAAGTTTATGAACTCGATCATTGGGTGTAGGTAGATTTACTAAGTTAAAGAAAATTCTCGGTATTGAGTGTAGGTAGATTTATCTCAAAGGGTTTCATGTTGGTTTACAGGAGATGTATTGAAATAGAAGTTGTAAGGATATTCAGATTAAAATAATTTGCTTGTTTTCAGGATAGTTTGAAATCCACATCCGGTTATGTGTTCTTGTTAGCTCGAGGTATTGTTTCATGTAGATGTGAAGCAGTCCTTGATGACATCATCCACTGTGGAAACATAATATGTTGCATGTTTTGAGGCCTTGCATCAGGCCATTTAGTTGAAGAATTTCTTTAATGGGCTAAGTATTGTGGATTCCATTGATTTTGGTTTTGATTGTGAACCCGTAAACTAAAGAACTCACCACCAGAAATTTTAAAGAACTTGTCACTATTATGGAACTTTTTAGAATCTTTTGATTATTTTATTTAGTGAGAGTATTGTTTATTATTTTATAATCCAGACATTTATATGATATACATGTCATTGTTTTACACTCTCAGATATTGAATTGTTATGGTTATGCAAATGAAATATTGATGCATCATTTCATTATGTTATGTATTTGAATTGCACGTGCAAAAGGTAAAGACATTAAGTGATGGATTTCACATGGTGGATGTCATTGATGTAAAGGTTGCCCGAGAGCCTCGCACAAAGCTCTCAAGTTGCTTGGGTTGAACATGGTTGGACATCATGTTTGAGGCCTTCATTCTGGATACAAGGTGATGTACTTCACATGGCGGTTGCCATAAAGTATCGGAATGACATGCATATGCTTAAATGCATGTAGCGTGGACAATTTTTGGATGTACACATTTTTTATCACATAAGGTTGTGTACAGTCCATATCACACCATACTGAGCCACCATAAAGAACCGCTCTAAAACATTAGTATTACTAGCTGTTTGACCATGGAGTGGCTTGCATTATAGTAATGAACACTAGTAGATGCTAAATGCTTCCATGATCACCGTTAGTGGTGCTTTTGAATTAAAGTGTCAGTTAAAGAACACTTAATTCTCAACAGCAATGTTTTTCAAAATTAAAAGAGTAGTCACTCATGTTTTTAAGTTTGTTCAATCCGAAGAGTCATTTTATTTTATTTAAGGATTGCTTGGACTAAGTGGGAGATTGTTAGGGTTTTTGTTATTAAATAAAAAAACTCATGTGGTCCAGCGCAATCCTTAGGTTTTCAAAACTCAGATCGTATTGCTGTCAATAGAGAATAATAAGGTTAAGGGGTCCCACTAAAGAAAAGTGATCAAATAGGGACTCTTAAGTGTTATTAAAGCTAACAACATGGTCAGGGTTGGCGACCGTTAGATCTTTGGTGTGATCCCTCTTTGCCCTTGGATCTTATGATGGGTAGGGTTCCAAGGGTATATAAAGCAAAGGGGGGGCGGGTCCCTCTTTTCTCTTATGTCATTTAAAAGCCCCATTGAATCAGACCTAAGGAGAAAAGAGAAGACTCTTCTCATCCTCTCAAGTGCCGAGAAAACCAGCATCACACCGTGAAGGGAATAGGGAAATTCCAACGATTTGGTATGTAATCATCTTTTCCATTCTCCATCTCTATTTGATTTGATTATGTATCATGGAAGCTTAATTAATATGATCTAGTTCTCAGATTTAAATGACATTGTTTAGATTAACCTAATTATTATTAAATCCCAACAATGTTATGCCCTAATATAATAGGAAAAGGAACTTCTCATAATATTTCTTCCTTACTATCTGGAGCTAGGATTAGGTACCCTTCTTGAATATACTAAGATAAGATGTTTGGTTACATTACAATGGACAGTGGTTGGGATTATTGCCACCATAATCCCGAAATTGCTTGACTTGAAATTATAATATTTATTTTGATATTTTTCCTTTAGTTGGCACTGTAATCAAGATTCATTGGCATCTCTTAGTGCCATTTATTGATCCTAGCTAAGCTTCTATTATATTTTGTTTACCATAGGTATAAAATTTCTTGTGGAGGATTGTGATTTCTAATATGGCTCATGCCAAATGTCATAGTTGACAGTGAGTAAAAAATAAGAGTAGATATATTTGTTTTAACTCTGGATTTATGTTAGCTAACTAACTAGTTTATCTTGATTATACCCTATCTCATCTAGTTAAGGAGTCTCCATGTACCGTGTTAGATTGGTAGTGGAGCTTTCCAAATCCCAACTTTATTGCCTGGGTAGTTTTTCCCGAGCTTCCATTTTGTTGGAAGTAAATATGTATAGAGACACAATTTAGTTTGAGCTCGGTTGGACAGTTGGACTTGAAATTAGATTTAGTTTTAATTATGTCATGTCTGTCAAGACTTGTTGTTTATTAATAAGTAAAAGAATATTAAAATACCATAAAGTATTTAAGAATATTTAGGAACAAATATGAGGGGGAAAGACAAATAATACATTTTTCTTAGTCAATTAATTTTTTTGTATCCCTTGATTACTAATATTTAGGTTAGGATTAGGGTTCCTATAGTTCCTAATAGGAACTCGAAAATCATGTTGTTTTTTCAACAAAAAAAAAACCCCCATACATTCCTAAGGCCCAACATGATATTTAATGTTAGTTTTTTGAGATGATGATAAGAAGCATACTGTTTGAATAGATTATTTTCCTAATACTTACTGTACTTGTATTAATTGTAAACAACTTAATAATTGTAAATAGAAAAAATGATTTTATTCTGACATGTGACTAGTGTTCTATATGTGGATGATTGTAGGTATTCATCATGCATCAACAATCTAGACTGTCTATGGGTAATTCACACGCTGGGGCCGACCATCCCGGCTTGATCATGAGTCATCTCAGGCTAGTGGTGAGTCATCTCAGCCCGAGGCTTAAAATGGTATAACATATGTTATCTTTTTTCTTTTTTTTTGTAATTGCATGTTTTAGTTAATAATTGTTGGATAATGATTATAACTTTATCTCAACTGATGTCTTGTATATAATTCATTTATTTGCAAATGTTTACAATAGGTACTAGGCATTTGGGCAATACATTTCTGTCGCCGAACAGTGACGCTACTCAGCCTTCAGATGATACTCAACAATGATTGGGTCTCTATTCATCTTCTAGATGATACTCAACGATGATTGGGTCACTACTCATCCTCCAAATGATACTCAACAATGATTGGGTCGAGCGGCTTTTTTTTTTTGTCTAGATTTACGTTGATACAGATTTATGTTGATATAGACTTATGTTTATACAGAAAGGTTGATACATACTTATGTTTATATCCCTTCATGATTTACATTGTGTTTAATTTTATGATTTTTTTCAGTTAATTCATTTTTATTGCATTATATTTTGCTAAATTCAAATGCGAACAGGCAACAGGTTAAATATGAATAGGTTAAGTGCTACGTTTTCAAATAATATTATATATATATATATATATATATATATAAGTAGTAGCGACGATTTCTTGTTCAACGTTAAATCCTTTTAAAAAAAAGGGTTTTAGTCACGGTTTCTAATTTGTCGCTATAAGTCAATTGCTAGTAGTGACGGTTAATATCTGTCTCTAATAATGTTTCACCGACGGTTTTATAAACGTCGGTGAAAATATATGATTTATTACGACGGGATGCTTACTGTTGCTAAAACATGTTATACCAACGGAATTAAAATTGTCGGTATATGATCAATAGTGACGATAATATTACCGTTACTGATATAGTAGTTACCGTCGTTAATGGGACTTACCGTCACTACTTCCTGTCTGCTTTCGGTTATTTAATGACAAAAAATGTTATCTATAGCGACGGAAAAATAACGTCACTACGTGAGCGATGGTTTGAAATTACCGTTGCTAATACCTTTACCCACGCAAGTATTTGCCATGGAAGGGCGACGGTTTATTTTCCGTCGCTAATGGTAATAGCGACAGTAATATGATCAATAGAGACAGTTTATTACTGTCGCTAAAAGTGATATTTTTTGTAATATCACCTACCCTAAGGTTTGGTGAAATTTCAGAAACCTCCCCTCTAGTTTCTGAAATTACACAGCCCTCCCCTATCAAATTCTTAATATTAACACTGTTAATTAAAGTTACCATTTTCCCATTTTACCCCTATTACTTGATTGAGGAAACACGTCTTTACCGTTTGAAAGCTCAACCAAAGAAAAACATAAACTCCTAAGCCGCCATGTGTCCCTTTTAATACCCACTAACTATGATTAAGATTTACTTACCCTTAGAGTTTATCCATCTAAACTTAGTTTTAGGGAAAAAATAACCTTAGGTTGGTTATGCTTAACCGCAATTAAAGAGGGCTCTACAAGCTATCATGTGTCCCTTTTAACACCTACTAATTGTGGTTAAGATTCACCCATTCCTAGGATTCATTAATCTAACATTGGTTATAAGAAAATAAAAATAAAAATATTAATCGTAGGTTAATTATGTTTAACCACAGTTAAAGGATCTCTATAAGCCACCACGTGTCCCTTTTAATACCCACTAACTATGGTTAAAACTCACTCACCCCTAGGGTTCATCCATCAAACCTTGGTTTTTTTAAAAATAAACCTTAGGTTGCTTATGCTTAACCACAATTAAAGGGAGCTCTACAAGCCACCACATGTCCCCTTTTCCCACTAACTATGGTTAAATTTCACTAACCCCTAGGATTCATCCATTTAACCTTGACTTTTAGATGAAAAAAAAACCTTAGGTTGATTATGCTTAGCCAAAATTAAAGGGGGCTCTACAAGTCGCCATGTGTCCCCTTTAACACCCACTAATTGTGCTTAAGATTCACTCACCCCTATGATTAATCCATCTAACCTTGCTTTTAAGAAAAAAATAAAAATATTAACCTTAGGTTTATTATGTTTAACCACAATTGAATGATCTCTATAAGTCACCATGTGTCCCTTTTAATACCCACTAACTATAGTTAAGATTCACTCACCCTAGAGTTCATCTATCTAACATTGGTTTTTTTTTTTAAATGTATATATACTTGATTTTGGAAATATATATTAACCTTAAGTTGATATTATTAACCTTGGTTAGAAACCAATTATCATTTATTTTGTTGAATTAACTAACCTTGTGTTGAAAAAGGATAATTTAGACATTTTAAAATGTTAAATAATGACTTCATCAAAGTCCATCCATAAAGTAATGGTAAACTTAAGGGATGGGGTATCTGTTATTGACAACCAAAGTTGATGGAGGGTAGTGTAATTTTAGAAACTAGAGGGGAGGTTTATGAAATTTCACCAAACCTCAAGGGAGGTGAGTGTAATTTACCCAATCATCAAATCATCTAATTGGTATATTAGATGGTTATGAATATTCGATTAGGTGAATATTCTTTCATTCTAGGACTTTGGTATGAGATCCGTCAAAAGGGTGAGTTGATTTCCATTGACATGCACAACATTAGTTTTGACCCTAATTAGGGGTGTTAATGGTCCGAATTCTAGCCACAAAAATCTCTTGCAAACGGCCGGGCTTGAAATAAGCCTACTCAAAAATTACAAAATGCAAGCCTAAGTTCGGCTGTCCATTTTCGTGTGTTAAACCTCTTTCATATTGCCACACCAAACATGCAACCACCTTTCCGTGGATGGGTGGGTTACAACTCACAACTACTCTAGGAATTAGTTTGATAAATATTGGAAATGTCAAAGGAACCACGTCGGATGGATTGTGAGGATGAATTTTTTTGGGTAATTGGGTGTTAAGACTCCTTAGAGCACCCAACTAATCCCTGGGTACGTGCAAACCTCTCCACCACACGCACATGCAAATAGGGATAGATCTTTGAGGGTGGAGAATAAGAGGAAGAGAGTCGAACTGAGAACATTTGCTTCCTGATTCGTGGTCCTGGCCAGCACACCAAATCAAATCATTGAATATAAATTACACTCGAGTGGTAGGAGTGTATCCCCCATAAGGGGTGGATCCAGTTTCGTGGGTTCCGCGGTTTATATGCCCACCATTTTACTAACCTAACTACTACCACTATTGGTCATGTTCATTTCCATTGCTCTTTGGGTATCAACAATAGATCAGACGTTTACATTGAAAACATGAATTGATTTCATTCTCAAGATCTTCTAGGAGGGTCTTTTCCGATTGTGGAGTCCTCCCTCCTTAGCCCAACTATATGATTTGTAACCATCTGATCTAGTTATGGACCTTTTTATACTATTTTCCAGAGCATCAAAGACTCATATTGGACTACTTTGATCATATACTTAGGTCAACATTTTGTTGGGTATCTCTTATGTAAAAACCTACCCATTGATGGGTCTGACTGATATTTGTGTCCAGTGTATCTTATATGTATTTTGCATCGTTCTTATAGTCTATTAAACTGTTGTAGTCTACTTGGGGGGATAGTTAATGTTAATGGATCTTATGCACAATGTATTGCTCGAAGTGGATTGTAATAACCATATAATGTGTCATTTGGATGATTTATTACTGTGAGCGATAGTGTTTACTTTCACAAAGGGGTGGTAATCAGGCTGGCCTGGCCTGAAGCCCGATTGTTTAGCCTAAAGTTTGGGTGGTGTGAGCCTTTCTTATTTTGGGCGGGGCTAAGTTTGGGCTGAAAGTAAATTTTGGACTGAGCTTCAATTGCCCTTAACTCAACCCGAATTTAGTCTTGAACTACTAATATATTAGTTGCCCTTAGCTCAGCCCGAATTCAGCCTTGCCCGAACTATTAATATAAATAATACAACATAATGGTAAACCTTATCCTAGAAATAAATTGACCCTTAAATCATCAAATGGTCCTTAATAGTCTCTAACCCAGCAGTCTCAATTTCTCATTCTAGAAAACTCTAGAAAACTGTTACCTATTATATCAAAAAAAGTTATAACTTGGACAAGAGAAAGGGTGAGTCGAACTCAGCCCACAATCTACTTAATTTGGATTAGCCCGAACTCCCCAAAACCCGATGTTATTTGTGAGTTGAGCTTGTGCTAAGGTTTTGAACTTTGGGCTGAGCTCGGGCTAATCCCAACCTGACCCAAGCATTGCCATCCCTATTGGGTAACAAACAATGAAGTCTTTCATCAAACTTTGTAAGAAAAGAGATTAGTGGTCCGATTCCACCAAAAAAAGAATTTCTTTAGGCATATCCCGTCTACATCACATTTTTTTCAAAGAAGATGGAGTCATTCTACTGCTCGGAAGTGGGCCACTAAGGAAAGAAACAAGGAAGAAAAAGAATGAAAAAGTAAAAGAAGAATGGCCTTTTCCTGTTAGGCTACCATTGGACTAACTTTAGTGGTGATATATTCAGTGTATAGTCTTAACTATGGTAAGTACAATTATGAGAGGAGAAAGCTATACTAACAACATTTTTAAAAAGGAAATGCTACCCCATAGATAGATTTCCAATCTCTCATCGTGATAGCGACATAGGTTGCTACTTTTCCCTATTACCCTAAGAATAGGTAAAAACCATAAAATTTTCATTTTGGAAATTTGGTTTTCTTAAACGGTTGAAAAAATAGCAACGCCAAGTGTCGCAATCATAGTGAAAATGGAAAAAATTTGAATTATGTGTCTGGGACTAGCACTCCTCTTTTTTAAATGAACATGTCAACTCTAGCTCAAATGGTGTTGAAGTGTGTCTCTATCCTCTCCTTAGGATTGTTTTCAAATCAAGTCTTACGGAGATTAAGATTTCCCTCACTGATGGAGCGGTCCACTCAGCATTTACTAATTCACTAACCCTATCTACTAAAAGGTAAATGATGCTGGATGAGACAAAAATAATATAATGATAATATGATGGAGCCCCACAAACCCTAACTCTTGTTCGTGCACATGCCTCTGGCTCGCCATGTCAATATTCATCTCTAGTCAATATTTTCTTTCTAGGGTTTAAAATAGAGGCAGTCGAGGGACTCTTTATTTTTACATATTTTTTAAGTCATTCTTTAAAGAAGATCAATGATTCTAAATGTTGCTGATGTATTATCCTTAATTACAAAAACATGTAATTTCAAAATTACCGTTTTAAAAAAAAAATTATAATCATTAATCTTTTTTAAAGAGTGACTTAGATAATGTGTAAAAACGGAGAGTAGGATTCTATAATTTTTTATGAGATGGTAGAAAAAAGAGGTGCATGCACGAGCAAGGTTAGGGTTTGAGGACTTAACATTATTCATTTTAAAACTATTTTTGAGAATGATTGAATGACAAAAACAATACTATTTTCATTTGCTTTTTTCCATAGAAGAAGAACTATGGAAGTATGAGTAAGAGCTATTCAAAAGGAGACCTCCACAAAGCACTAAGTTAATAATCCTTTTCAAATACCCTTTCGGGTGGTCCTCCAAAAAGGAGAGATTCTGCGGTCTCTATCCAGTTTCCGTCATTGCATTTGTCATCTTATTCGTCACATAATGAACAAAGCTGGACTCGACCCCACATGACGGATCTGGGCTGATATTGCATTGTCTACCATTATTCACATGGCCGCAGCCCCCAAACAGTACATAATTCATGACCCGGACCGTATACCCATTTATAATTGAACCAGTATTGTTCGGATCCTGGGACTCGATGGATCAAACACCTAGTTAGTAATATTTATATATACTAGCAGAGATCTCGTGCGATGCACGTATTGTAACAAAAAACTCCGTTTTGTTTTTAAAAAACACGTTTATTCGCGAATTTGGAGTTGCCGAATGATTCTGTGTTTAAATTCGTGACTTTTTAAAAGAAAACGGCGTTTTTCCAAATTATTCGCGTTTTTCGCGAATTATTCCCGAATTATTCAAAAAAATTACTTTTTTTAAAATACATTTTAATCAAATTATTCCGTATATTTTTATAATTATTAATTTACTTTTTATTTTGTTTCCGAATTTTCCAAACTTCAACCCTGCCGAATTATTCCCGAACCCCGACTTTGTCACTATGGATGCACAGGTAATAATTAAGAATATCTAAAATTAAATAATAATATTTACTTATTAAAATATTAAGTAATATATTTTTTTAATATTTAATAAATTTTCTTTTTAATGATATAAGTTTTTTATTTATTTGATACATTATTATTTGTATTAAATAATTAATTTTATAGTAATATATTATTTTAATAACATTTAATGAAAAATTATATGTTTCTTAGTATTAAACTTAAATTAATACATTTAAGAGTTGGAGATAAGAGAGGACTTTACAATAGTGGAGATAGATAGTGCCTCTAGGATGCGATAGTGGGCCCCAAACCTGCAAGAGTTGTAGATAGAGAGGACTCTACAATAGTGGAGACAGAGAGGACTCTAAGATGAGATAGTAGATCCCAAACTTGAATGGTGGAGATTAAAGAGAAAAGCCACACGTCATCTCTAAAATAGAACTTATGAGATTGGAAGGATTGGAGTTTGGAGAACAAAGAAAAGTCTTATTTCTTTATATTATAGTAATAGATATACTAGAAAAGGTGCACGTGCCTTGCACGTATAATTTTTTCATTACTAATATAAAAATATAATTTTTATTATATTTTTTTAATAAAATCTAATTTTTAAAATATTTTTATTAGACTTACTCTCTTTATTTTAATTTAGATTTAATATATTAATATATTTTATAGAATATATTTTAGTAATTGAATTTAAATTTATATGAATTTAAATTAAATATTAAAAAAAGTTATTGATAACTTCTTTCTATATTTTCTATATATAAGGAGAGTCTTCATTAAGAGCTCCCACCAATTAAAGTATTAAAAGTCTTTACTTTATAATTAGACTTGCTCATATAATTTTTTCATCATCAAAATAAAAATATAGTTTTTTAAACAATCTAATTTTTAATATATTTTTATTAGACATTACTCTTTTTATATTAATCAATTTTACAATATATTTGCATATTTCATGGTATATATTTTAGTCATTTAATTTTTCTTATATTAATTTAAATTTAATAAGAGTTACTAATAGCTGATTAGTTCTGGGTCAACTTATTAATGTATAACAAATATGAACTCTTTCTAATAAAATCCTTATTGATAATGAATACTTATAATCAATTTAAAAGAAGTTTGGGAGAATCTATTGGTAGGTCTTACTAATTTATTAGGCCACTTTCTGTTGCCCAGAAAATAGATCCTAGAGGGGGGGGGGGGGGTTTATTGCAATTTACAATTTAAGCTAAGTGATTTTTGCGGAATTAAAAATTAATCACTACTTCTACCAATATTTAATCAGAAATAAATAGATAGAGCGAGAGTCAGAGATACCAGACACAAGATGTGTTATCAGGGTTCAGCAACTTGCCTACGTCCCCGTCTTTAAGCTTCCCGCTTTAAGGATTTTCCACGATTCCAATAATCGCACTCTTCTTTACGGGTAGAGAGCAAGCCTTTACAATCCTTTTGCAGGCTCAAGAATAACCTTTACAATCCTTTTAGCAGGCTAAAGAATAACTTCTTCAAGAGAAACTATCTCTTGGGTATAAGAAGACACTCTTCTCAAATGGTGCAAGAATCCTTGATTCTTGACTTTCAGCTTTTATAGAAATTGAGTGGATTTAAAATCCGAATATGAAAGCTCCTAACTGAGCTAGATAAGAATGAAAAACAAAGCTTACAATTTCTCAAGATTGATTAGAATTGAATGCTCAAAGGATGAGGGATTGAGATTCAAGATATTCAATGCAAAATAGAGTATTGATTGCTTAAAGATTGTGAGTGATTTATAAATGATAGAATAGTGTTAGAATCCTCTTATTTGTTCATAAATCATCTCCATTTATAGTTGAACAATCAATATGGCTGTTGGGGATAGCATTTAATGTGGACTAACCGTTATACGATTTTCCTGCAGGCACTCTCGTCGACGAGTGGAAACAAAAGCTATTGCATCATTTATGTTCTTTTACTCATCGACGAGTCTCTTGCACTCATCGATGAGTCTACTGAATTTTTTCAATAAACTCATCATAATGAGACCAATTTGATGTGAATCATGTTAGGACCCTTAGGCATTCAAAACAACATTATTTCAATCATTTTTAGGGCCTTAGATTGATGTCCAGATTATACTAAGTCTTCTAGGGTCTAGCTAAGTAACTTTGAACAATTCTTTTCCAATGTCTTGAGGACTTTTACAAGGTCCTAGACATTCTTTAACTATGACACTAGTCTTCAATGAATGATGATCTTCTTTCTTGATTTGTGGGGCTTCACTCTTGATGGATCTTTATGCATTGTCTTGAGCTCTTGAAGCTTTTTCCTTGGAAGGACTAGTACTTGAATTCTTACCTTGATGACCTTGAATGGTTGAACTATTCAATTCTTCATGACTTGAAAGATAATCTTAATATTCTTTTTCTCTGAAATTTCACATTCTAAATGGAAGAATTAGTATCATAAAATTTATTCCATTATTGTGTTATCATCGAACCTATTAAGGGTACTTATAGTTGTAAGCTTGAGACTAACAATCTCCCCCTTTTTTATGATAACATAATAATGTGAATGACTTGGCTTGAGCTCCCCCTCAGCATATATATTCTAATAATCTTTGAGGATAGCTCCCCATCAACATATGCATTATATAGACAAAATTTCAGATTATTATGAAGTTTAGACAAAATTTCAGACATTCAGTTTTGAATTATGGAATCAAGAGAAGTTCCATGAACAAGATTTTTTTAGTTATACTTGTTAGTAACACACAAGATTGAACCAAGAGAAGTTCCACAAAGAAGATGGATTATACTAGAATTCATACTCATAGTATACACATTTTCTCCCCCTTGGCATCATCAAAAAAGATATAAAAGAAACAAGATAAGTAGAGAAGATATGATGGGAAAAGAAAAATGGAATGTCATATATAGCAAAAAGAGTACATGAAAGAGCAGTCATTACATCCAACAAAAAGAAATACAAGATGTCACACAAGTAGTCCAAAAAAATGAAAAAAATGTCTTCATCAAATCTTTTGCCTTTTGATAGGCCTGTCAGGCTTTGAAGTTGGTTGCTTGGGCTTGAAAGGCTTGGACAAGTCTTTAGAGTCACTAGAAATGACATGCTCAGCTTGGTCTTGAGGTTGCTCTTCTTTTGGGTGCTCTACTGAAGACACTATAGGAGTTGCTGGAGGTGGCTGACTGTGAGGAGCTTGGGGAGGAGGTTGAGAGGGAATGTCCACATCATTTGGGATGGGCACAAGCTCAAGCTTCTTTGTGGTGTTGGCTGATTCAATAGCTATTTGATCAACTTTGGTAGCCATGTCACCAACAACAGGAGCTTGATCCCTCAGAAGACTAGCCATCTGATGAATGTAGCTTGAGTGGACATTTACAGTCTTTCCTATACTCTTCACTTCATCCATAAGCTTCTCACTCTCTATAGAAGCATCCACTGTCTTGCTCTGAATCAGGGTGATGATGGAGTCAACTCTATCCTTGACTACACTCCCTGCCATTTCAATCTCAGCAAGTCTTGGCTCATCTTGCTTCATCTCAGACTGAATGCTCTCCATCTTGGACTCTAGAGAAGATAACCTTTCTCTAGTCTTAGACTAGAGTCTCTCAAAACTAGCTAGCTGAGAAGCTTGGAATCTCTCAAAGCAGTCTCTCTGGAAGTCCTGGAACTGCATCTGACTCTGCCTCATCTCCAGCTAAAAATGCTCCATGCTAGAAGCCATGGAGGCAATCTGGGCTGTCAACAAACTCATCTGCTCAACTCAAGGTGCTGGCCTGGAAGGAGATCCAAAAGGCTGTCCTGGGTCCTCAAAATGATCTGAATGATGTCTATGAGATGACTCAAGGAGATCTACATCAATCATGATGTCTCCCCAATCAGGCTCAGCTTCAGCCTCAGTCTCTACAGCTGGCTTATGAACTGGCTCTGCACTCTCTGACTGCTCAGCTAGCTCAGATATGGGAGAAGAGGGAAAGATGAGAGAATGGATAGGAGAAGAAGAGTGAGTAGGAGATGGAATAGAAGGGAGTGGATCAGAGGATCAGGAAGGGAGGAAGGAGGTACAATATGATGAGAAGGTGGAGGAGTGGGGTAGGAATGGAAATGTTACGAATGACAGAAGAAGTAGAAGAAGGGATGGTTTGGGATTTAGGAACCCAAACATTGCTAGACTCTATAAAAGAGTATCCCATTCTCATGATAGTTTCTTTGGAGTACACATCAGAGTCAGTGATAGATTTTTTGTTCTGATATGTGTCCAAAGGAACTTTAAAATGTTTAAACAAACAGGTAAGAGCTAGGCCATAGGGTAATCTGCCAGAAGTCTTCTTGGCAGCATCCTTCATGACATTGGCAATAATGAAAGAGAGGTCAATGTGTTGGGTGGTCAAGATACACCAGATAAGAAAAATATCAAAGAAAGTAATAAAATCCCGGCCACCACATCTGGGGATAATATCATATGTAATGATGTGGTGTGCAAGCCTAGCATCAAGGGTTAGGTCCTTGAGCTTAGGAGGGGCAGGGTTAGTGATGTCTTTGTTGACACACATCACTTTCAATGCTTCTATCACATTGAATCCCTCATGGGATACCCACTGATTTGTGGAGTATTCTTGGAAGTTCCCATTGGGTAATTTTAGAATGGTTCTTAGGTCAGCTAGATCAAAAGTTATGAGTTTGACATGGGCATATGAGGTGAAATTTTGAGCAGTTTTGTCAAAGACAAGGTGAGAATAAAATTTCTTGATAAGGTCAGGATACATAGGCTCACGCAATTCTAGGAACCTATGCCATCTAAGAGTTTTGAATTTGGAGGCAATGATATCAAGACCAATATCCTTAAAAAGGTCAAAGTCAGGAATTTTACCCAAAACTGGTTCCCTTTTGATGAAGAACCTGGTATAGTTCTCTTGAGCTGCCTGGAACTTGAACAAATTGGGAATTTCTTCTTGGGAAGGTTCTATGGCTTTGTTCTTTGAAGTCTCTCCTATTTTCTTCTTTCCTTTCTCGGCAGCAGAGGGCTTCTTCTTTGGCACAGACAGAATCTTCATCCGAGGAGCCATTGGAATAGAGAGAGATAATGGAAATGTTTTTTGGAAGAGATTTGAAGAAGAAGGAAGGGAGTTTGGATTTTTGAGAATGCGAGAGAAAGGATATTTGAATGAGTGAATAGTTAAAAAAATTGGGATTTTAGGTTCATTTTATAGATCCGAGGGCACTCGTCGACGAGTAGGTCTAACTCGTCGTCGAGTGGCTTCAAAATCTAAAAAATTTTAACTCACTGGTCGACGAGTAGTTGGGACTCGTCACTGAGTGGCTTAAAATTAGCTACTGGAAGGCCCACTCGTCGATGAGTACAATCCTGTACTCTGACTCGTCGACGAGTCAATGCACAGAATTTGAAATTTTGTAAATTTCAACTTCTAGATTGATTCCTTAAGCCCTTAAACTTATTCATTAATGATTATAAGATATTTTAAGACATTAAAAACCATAAATCAAGTTGGCAATCACAATAAACACAATCCAATCAAAATTGATCAATTTTTAACTTAGGTATAGTTTTTCATTTTATGTCACTAAGTGTAGCCATGCCTAATTCTCTTCTTAATGTACTAAATCTTTCATAAGGGAGATGTTTGGTAAATATGTCTGCAAGTTGGTTGTTTGTTTCAATAAATTCTAACATTACATCACTATTTGAATATGATCCCTTATGAAATGATATCTAATCTCAATATGTTTGGTTCTTGAATGTTGAATTGGATTATTTGTCATACAAATAGCACTTGTGTTATCACATTTAATTTGAATTTTATCATAAGACAATTTGAAGTCCTCTAATTGTTGTTTCATGTATAATGTTTGAGCACAACAACTCTCAGCTGCTACATACTCAGCCTCAGCTTTGAATAGAGCTACAGAGTTTTGTTTCTTACATGACCATGAAACTAATGAGTGTCCTAAGAAGTGACAAGTGTCACTAGTGCTTTTTTGATCAACTTTGCACCTAGCAAAGTCAGTATCAGAATAACTAACTAGTTCTAGTGATATATTCTTAGGGTACCATAATCCTAGTTCAATTGTTCCAAATAAATATCTAAAAATTCTTTTAATTGCAGTCATATGAGATTCCTTAGGATTAGCTTGAAATTTAGCACACATGCAAACACTAAACATAATATCAGACCTACTAGCAGTCAAATACAATAAACTACCAATTATATCTTGATATTTTGTTTCTTCCACACTTATGTCCTTTTCATCTTTATCCAGCTTTGTGGTTAGACTCATGGGATTATCAGTATCTTTTGAGTTATCCATCCCAAATTTTTTGAGCAGCTCTCTGGTGTACTTGACTTGATTGATAAAGGTGCCTTCCTTTGTTTGTTTGATTTGAAGTTCGAGGAAGAAATTCAACTCCCCCATCATGCTCATCTCAAATTCATCTTGCATACATTTAGCAAATTCTTGACAAAGAGATTCATTAGTAGACCTAAAAATAATGTCATCAACATAGATTTGCACCAAAAGCATATCATCATTTTTAAACTTTATAAATAATGTAGTATCTATTTTTACTCTAATGAACTCATTTTCAAGTAAGAAGCCACTTAGTCTATCATACCAAGCTCTACGAGCTTGCTTTAAACCATAAAGAGCTTTAGTGAGTTTGAATACATGATTAGGCATTTTATGATTTTCAAAGCAAGGACGTTGTTCAACATAAACTTTCTCTGATATAAATCCATTTAAGAAAGCACTTTTAACATCTATTTGATAAAACTTAAAGTCTTTATAGCTAGCATTTGCAAGCAACATCCTAATAGCTTCAAGTCAAGCAACAGGGGTAAATGTTTCATCATAATCAATTCTCTCTTCTTGGTTGTATCCTTGAGCTACTAGTCTAACTTTATTTTTAACAATATTTTTACTTTTATCATTTTGTTTCTAAAAATCCATTTAATACTAATTATAGATTTACTATTATGTCTAGGTACTAAATTTCATACTTGATTTCTTTCAAATTGATTTAATTCCTCTTGCATAGCAATTCCCCATGATTCATCATTGATCGCTTCAAGGACATTTTTTTGTTTAATTTGAGAGAGTAATGTAAGGTTATTACAAATATTTCTTCTTATTCTTACACCTTGTTCCATATTAACAAGAATTTGATCTTTAGGGTGATCCTTAATTAATCTCCATGTCTTAGGAAGTTGAATTTCATTTTCTTCATTTTCATCTAAGTTTTCAACTTCTAAGTTTTTATCATCATTATCATTATCTTGATTATCATTTTTATTTATTTCCAAATTAGCAATGTTTTTAGAAATTGTTTCAATATTTTCATTTTGAATCTTATCATCAATTTTCTTGATTTCAAAAGGATTAGATTCATTAGAGATAACATGCATTAATTCTTCTACTATTAGGGAAGTTTTATTAAATACCTTATAAGCTTTGTTATTTGAAGAACAACCAAGGAAAATTCATTCACTAGATTTTGGTTTAAATTTTTTTAGGTTGTATTTGTTATTTAGTATAAAACATTTGCAATCAAACACTTTAAAATAATCAATATTAGGTGATCTACCATTCTAAAGTTCATAAGGGGTTTTATTCAATTTGTTTCTAATTACAACCTTATTAATTACATAGCAAGATGTATTAATGGCTTTTGCCCAAAAATAATTTGGTAAATTATGTTCATTTAACATAGTCCCACCCATTTCTTGCAAAGATCTATTCTTTCTTTCAACTACTCAATTTTGCTGAGGAGTTCTAGGGGCAGAGAAGTTATGGTTGAAACCATTATCTTCACAAAAAGATTCAAGTTCTTTATTCTTGAATTCTCCACCTCTATCACTTCTAATATTATTAATAGAGTAACATTTTTCATTTTAAACTCTTTTATAGAATTTTTCAAACAATATATACACTTCACTCTTATGAGATAGAAATAACACCCATGTGAATCTAGAATAATCATCAACAATAACAAATGCATAAAGTTTGTCACCTAAGCTAGCAATATCATTAGGTCCAAATAAATTCATATGTAATAATTCTAGTGGCCTAGAGGTTGATAATTCTAATTTCTTTTTGAATGAATATTTTATTTGTTTTCCTAGTTGGCAAGCATCACAAATTTTGTCTCATGAAAATTTTGTTTTTGGTAAACCTTTAACAAGTTCTTTTCTAGACAATTTAGATAGTAAATCCATACTTGCATGACCTAACCTTCTATGTCATAGCCAATTAGTTTCATTTATAGTTGAAAAGCAAATTAAGTTTTGAGAATTTAGTTCATCAAAATCAATAGTATAAACATTCTCATGTCTATGAGCAATGAACAAAGTATTAATGTTATCTTTGTCTTTAATGATGCAAACATTAGATTTAAAAGATACATTTAGTCCTTTATCACACAATTGACTAATACTAATCAAGTTATGTTTGAGACCATCAACTAACAAGATATTTTTAATAAAAGTAGTAGAATTCTTACCAACATTACTTATATCGATGATCTTCCCTTTCGCGTTGTCCCCGAAGGTCACATGCCCTTCATCTTTTGGAGTAATTGAGATGAATAGCTCTTTGTTCCCCGACATGTGCCTAGAGCATCCACTATCCAAGAACCATCTAGACTTGGAGGAGTTGGATTTCAAACATACCTACAAGATAAGATTTAAGTAACTCCAACATATGTTCCTCCCGGTACCCACACAATTTTGGTTGGAACCCAAACTGATTTTTGGATGATCATGGGAGGGTAAGTTCCTTTAGGGACCCAAACCATGGTTGGTCTTTTATGAATGGTCTAGGGAGTGAATGATCCATTTGGGACCCAAATTTTCTTTACCAATTTATTTTCATGAAAAGTAAAAAATGCATTAGATGGTGGGTTTAACATATTGGTTGATTTTGAAAAGAAATTTTAGTACTCCTTTTGTTTTGCAAAAGAGTTGTATCCAAGACCGGCCTTTCCAAAGACACATCTTTGTTGTCCCAAAAGTCTTTCAAGATTTTTTTCTCCCGTAGATAAAGTGTGAGCAATCTTATTCAAGTCTTTGACTTTAGCTTTATGCCCTTCACACTCATAAGATTGACCTTGGGATGAATTTTGAAAGTCTTTTAATTTTTCATTTAAAACATCATTTTCTTTAACAAGGTTGGTCTTTTCATTTTGTAAATCATTTTTCTCTTTTAGTAAAGTTTCATTTGAGCTTGAAAGAGAAATATTGTCCTTCTTAAGTTGTTTATTCTTTGATCCTAGTTTTAGAAATTCAATATAAAGTTCATCAAAAACTTCTCTAATTTCTTCATAAGAAAGAGTTTCATTAGGGGAAGAATTTACCTCTTCATTTTCAAGAGCCATTAGGCAAAGGTTGGCGACCTCTTCATTACTAGAGCTTCCATCCAACCCACTTTTTTTCTGAGTCGTCCCATGTAGCCTTCATTGTCTTTTTCTTGAATTTTTGGCATTTCTTTAGTTGAGGACACTCGGTCTTGATGTGTAACGCCTCAAAATACCCCTAGGAGTTGGGCAATAATTTGGGCTCATTACTTACCACACAACATCCTGCGGAAGCATATAAGGCAAGCTAAATAGTAAACTAAAAATTTCTTTAATAATTTAACTGTATTCCAAGTACAACTATTTACAATAACTGAACATAAACTAAAACATGTACAAGAGATCCTTAACCTGAGTTACCAACTCAAGTGAGACAATATCCCCGGACATGAGAAACCCAAAATACATGTCTCTCTCACTCAACCCAATCGTAGGGCCACACATCTAACCCCTAACATCTGGGTGACGACTTGAGAAATCTTCTGCTCTGCATGAGCCGCCTTGATCCAAGGAACTGAAGTACATGTATCGTATAGTGCACCTGCCGACATAAATTGTACGGCTGAGTATGGAATACTCAGCGAGTACAAGCTCTTAGCTAACAATAGTAATAATGAGCATAATATCATAAACAAGTACTAGAAAGAACACAGTTCATAAATTAGTCTTAAAGCAACATGCAACATCATTTGTCAAATCTTATTTCTCGTGAAAGTAAAACATCATCTGTGGTCCTTATGATTTCTTACTAGTTCATGTGAGCTCATGATTCTTGTGAGGTTCTTACAAGTTTCTTGTGAGTTTCTTCCGAGATCTTGTGAGCCTTTTTTGTGAGCAAGAGGTTAATACCTTGAGACTTGGGCTACCAACCTCCTTGATGACCCATTTACTTGTGAGAATTTCTTATAAGCGTTCTTTCATGGAAACAAATGATAGTGCCCGTACCTGGTCTTGATACACTAAACATCCTTTCATATTTCTTTATTCTTACTTGGAGACAGATACTAGTACCTGTACCTGATCTTGGTATACTAGTATCCTCTCATACTTTTTTGGGAACAGATGTTAATGTCTGTACCTGGTCTTGGTACATTAACACCCTTCCATATTCATCTTGGAAACATATACTAGTGCCCCTGCAAGAAAATACAAAGTTTTTCAGCTCCATGCTGATTTTATACATAGGGCTCCCAAGCCTCTCCACATGACAACATGTTCATGGCCCTTCGCGGCATGGGGAATAGACGTCATAGGACCATTCACCCCACCATCATCTGCTAGGCATCAATACATTCTAGCTGCAATGGACTACTTCTCAAAATGGGTTGAAGTCATCGTTCTCAAGGAGGTCAAACACCACTCAGTGGCAGATTTCATCCGGACCAACATCATATATCGGTTCGGGATTCCAGAAAGCATTATCACGGATAATGGGCAATCTTTTCGAAGCGCCCCTATACACAAGTTGTATGCCAAATTTGGTATCCAAAAAGATCATTCTACGAGGTACTATCCAGTCACGAATGGTCTCACCGAAGCCTTCAAAAAGACTTTGTGCAAAATCCTCAAGAAAGTTGTGGAAAAAAGCAAACAGGACTGGCATGAACACTAACTCGAAGCCCTCTGGGCATACAAAATTTCTCACAGGACTCTGACACAGGCCACGCCGTATTCCCTAGTCTTTGGCAGTGAAGCAGTTCTCTCCCTAGAAATTCAAATTCTCTCCCTACGAGTGGTAATTCAGCAATCTGTCACAAAAGAAGACTCAGCTAAAGTTTTTCTTGCAGAGCTTGAAACTCTTGATGAACGTCGTCTCCAAGCCCAACAGAGTTTAGAGATGTATAAACAGAGGCTAACTAATGCTTTCAACAAAAGAGTAAGACTAAGGTCTTTCAAAGCAGGAGATTTGGTCTTAATGGTCAAGACTTTAATCATCATCACTCGGCGAACCAAAGGAAAGCTCGAATCAAAGTGGGAAGGGCCCTATGTCATCGAGAAGGTATATTCCAAGGAGCGTACCTGTTGACTTCAATGGATGGAGAGCGAATCATCCCTCTACTAACCAATGCAAGATTCCTGAAGCGATATTACTCTTAGGAATCAAAAAGCTCACTAGACCAAAACTTTAAAAGACGGTCTAGACAAAATTTAGAGCACAAAATGACTCGCTAAGCTGAAAACCCTAAGGGCGGTGTGAGTGTGGGAATTTCTCCGTGAAGGCTCACAAAAAGGGGAAGGAAGTTGTTAATTATATGTTTATACCCTCGTGGGTGGAAAAGGGTTTTATGATTAAGAGTCACCACCTATTCATTTAGAATGGATAAGTAACTCGGATTTGGATAAGGTCTTGGTCTACGAGTGAGATCAGGATAAGGGGTTCAGTTAAGTCCGGGGAAGGTGTTAGGCACCCCGAGGCTTCCGTTTTACAATGGTTCCACACTCCCCGGGTTTAGGCCCGATAGGCCGTAAACCGAGATTAACTACAATTAGAGTTGCTAACCGAAGTTGAGGGGGGGTCTAACTGTGGTTAGGATTACTGACCAGGGTTAGGCAGTGGGCCAAAGTCAGTTTTATGGTCCAATTATATTTTTAGGAATTTTCGTTTAATTTCCCAAGAGCTTGTTGGGTTAAGGGGTGCTTAACCACGGTTAAATGTTAATCGGAGGTGTATTTAACCGTGGTTAAGGGCCAAGTGAAGTCCAAGGTGGGCCCAGGGGCTAGGCAGGGCCTAAAGTGGCCTCCTACCAGGTCTGGGCACCTGCAAAAGCCCAGAATCAAAATCAAAATTAATGTCGGTAATGGGATTACCGACATTCATAACAGTGTTTTTAACTGTGGTTTTACCACTGCTAACTAAGGTTAGGGGTAAGCCAGGGGTGAACCAAGGTGATGGGAGTGTAGAGGGGACTCCTGGGAAAAGATCAGGCTCTGTGTGGGCCCCAGGGGATGCCTGGAGTGGGCCCCACAAGGCTACAAAGGTGCTGTAACAGGAAGCATCTATTGGTAGTAGTTATTCTACCGCCAATCTGAAAACAGGCAAAAATGGTATTGTCGGTAGAAGATCTACCGACAATATGCACAGTGTTTTATTTTTTGAAATTAACCATGGTTAAGGCTAACTCAAACACCTGGAAGGACCAGGTGATGTCCAAGGGAGTGAGAGGGGTTCAGATTGGGCCCTGGACATGGACCAGGGCCCGCCTAAGTAGGCCAAAATCAGCTGCAACAGAAGATGCCAGGAATGGCGGTACTGAGATTACCGCCTTCCTGGTTTTCTTTAAAACTGGGATGGTGGCCATGGGGCTATGCACAGAGGTCCCCAAGGATTCCCTCATGATCTGAGGGATCCCTAGAGGGTCCGTGGTAGCTCGCAAAGTAGGGGAATGTTGGTATACCCATAGGGGTTCACTCTACCTATGACAAAGGTAGGTGAACACCCTGTTGGGTTAAGTTTACCTACTAAGCACAAATAATGAAAGCAAATAACTCCCCTGGAATTGACCAGGGGCACACATTGATTCGCAAAATAAAAAATGAGGGTAGGGGATAGCCCTACCCAAATGCTCTATTTTGACCGAAGGTGGTGAAGGGGTCTGTGCACAGGTGGTGTGCACTGTGCTTGTACTGGAGCAGCTGAGGAAGCTTGGAGTTCGTGAAAGGGAGTCCTGGGATTACGAACAGGGTAGGGGAGAGGTTAAGGAACAGGGTTTTGGCAACAGGGGTTCACCTTGGCAAGTTGCAGACCGTATGCACTGGAGGTGGTGTTGGGTTTTATAGGGAAGGACTCAAGGGACCTAAAGGGGTTTAAGGAGAAGGGGGAGAAGGGCATTGGACCAAGGGGAGGTTGACTAAGAGGCCTGAAGGGAGAAATTGAGGTGAGGGTTGAGTGTGCAAGGGTGTTCGTAGACTGTAACTCGAAACTTGCATACTGTCGGTAGATGGTCTACCGACAATATAAAAATAGGCTGATTTCTAATTGTCGGTAGACCCTTTACCAACAATAAGAGACTTTGATTTAAAATGGGCCTGGCCCAGCACAAACAGGTATGGGGGTTTGGGCTTTATGGTTTTTGGGCCTTAAGGGCCCACCCCGAGGTATAGGCCTTATGGGCCATGGCTTTGAGGTTCAAGCCCTAAGGGCTCTAGGGCTTGGGCTAGGGTTACCTAAGGCTGGGTTTTGGGCCTGGATTTTGTAGTAGGATTTGACTAGGGTTCAACTAAGTTTAAACTAGGGATAGGTCCTAGGGTTTTAACTAGGGTTTAGCTAGGGTTTAGTTGGGGCTTACCTAGGGTTAGGGTTTTGGTTCTAGGGTTTCCTAGGGCATGACTTAGGGTGAGTCCTAAGGCTACTAAAGGCTTACCTAGGTTGTGAGGGATTTGGCAGGGAGGTAACCATAGTTAGAAGGCTTTAACTATAGTTGGATGGGGTGCAAAAATTGGGTGCTTACAGCTGCCCCTCTTTGCTGGAGAATGCCAAGGTTGACGATTTTGAACGGTAAAGACTTGAATCATCCTATTTTTACACTGAGCTCGGATATCGGGGATGCAAAATGATGATATGTATGTATGCAGTGCAAATGGTGAGTGCAATGTAGCGGCATGACCATTGCTGGGAAGAGCGAGTAGTTTGGACTACTCACTGGGGAATGATGGATGCAGGGATGGCATAACCCAGAGGCGTCGGTCGGAAGGATTCGATCGAGTTTGATCAAAAAGATATACAGGGTGTCGAGAACACACAGGGTGTCGAAAGGGAGGTTATGCAGGTGGCATACACTGTAAAGGTATACACGGGATGTTGAAGACACACGGGGGTGTCAAAAGGGAGGACATACAGGTGGTATACACTGTAAAGGTATACACGGGATGTCGATGACACATGGGGGTGTCGAAAGGGTGCAGTATGACCAAGAGGCACTAGACGGATGATTGAAATGACCGAGAGGTGCTGGATTTTGATCAAGTTGATTGATGCTAAGGAATTTGTCCACACAGGGTGTGATGCTATGCAGGGATGTCATGCAGGGGATAAAGGCGAAGATGCTTTCCCATGACTCTGCTGATTACGACTTGCAGGGATGAGCGGTGTTGACTTCTTTTGCTTAATCCTATTGGGGCTGCTCAGTGAAAGTTGGTATGATCTGGTCAGGATACCAAAGAGGAGTTGTTTTTTAAAGCATTTTATAAAAGGTTTTGGACCTTTGTAAAAAGTTTTTGATTTCAATAAAAAGAATGTTGAACTAGCTATTAGTTTTGCCAGGAAAGTGCCTTAGTCAGGGCTTGGGGATCATGTAATCTGTCTTTCACTCTTGGAGAGCAGAGTATGACCTAGAAGAGGTTTTGACACCACTGGGGATGCTCATGGATAGAACTGTTTGTCTTGTCACTGCTAGAGATTAGACTTTGGCTGGGGAGTAAATTGGATGTTTCTGCTGGAGATCCGCCGAGGAATGTGGTACCGTTGTAGATCGTTACTGGGGATCTGCTAGGGGATATGACACTATCATAGATCACTGCTGGGGATCTGAACTCTGCTGGAGACTAGTGTCGGGGAAGTTGCTCTTCCATGCCATCTGTCGGGGATTGCTGTAGGGGATTTATATGGCTAGTCTGACTGCTGCCAGATTCTGTTGCCAAACTGCTCTTCAGCAGTGAGATTATGTAGCCTGTTTAGCGGTGCTTTTACCCTGTCGGCATAGATTTGTCACTGGTGGCACTTCTGTACGTGCTTGCAACAATCTGATTCCATGGTAGACCAGTAGTAGCCTAGCCTCAATATCTTCTTAGATAACATCAACCCTTTCATATGTGGGCCGTAAGTTACTCCCTGAACTTCTTTGACTACCTGTGCTGCTTCACTGGTATCTAGGTATCTGAGCCAGAGTAGGTTCGGCGACCTCTTGTACAAGATGCCCCTTGATAGGATGAACTAAATGGCCAGTCTTCTGATTGTTTGGCGGTCTGTCTTGGTAGCATCGAGAGGGAAGGTTCCGTCCTCGAGATACTACTTGATGTCTATATACCAAGGCTTGTTGTCCGATACCTCCTTGATCTGAAGGCAGTAGAAAGGCTGATCCTATTGCTGAATTTCAATTGGCCAGAGCATGATTTCTATAGGGATCTGTACCATGGAAGTAAAAGTGGATAGTGTGTCAGTAAATCTGTTCTTGTTCCTGGATCGGTGGCTGAAGCTGATTCTTCTGAACTGACTGATTAGCAGATTGAGGTAGGCCGAGTACGGGACTAGCCTTGCTTCTTGGATGGCCCAAGTTTCGTTCGCTTGACAGATTACTAGAGATGAGTCACCGTAGATGCCTACCTCTTCAATCCCGATATCCAGGGTTTCATTCAGTCCGGCTATGCATGCTTTGTATTCTGCTTCATTGTTGGAGCATCTGAACTTCAGCTTGACTAAGATAAGGAGGTGTGCTCCCTTGGGTGAGATCAGGACTACTCTTGCCCCGTGGCCGTGACTGTTGGTGGCTCCATCAAAGTATAACTCCCAGTCGGAGTACTCTTGTTCATCTGCTTCTGTATACAGGAGGGCTTCTCTGGAAACCGATCATATACAGACATGTAGTCCTACGCTGGACTATGGACAAGGTGATCTGCTATCGCCTGCCCCTTGATTGACTTTTATGTCATGTACTTGCTGTCGAATTCAGACAACATCATGAGCCATCGGGCAGTTTTTCCGATGGTGGCTGCCTTTTCTAGCAAGTACTTGAGTGGGTCCATCCGGGAAATCAGGATTACCGGGTAGGAAAGTAGATAATGCCGGAGACGCTGAGTAGCCCAGACCAGTGCTAGACATGTCTTCTCAAGAGGGCTGTACAGCTCTTCATACTCTAACCGGCGCTTACTAATGTAGTAAATAGCTTGCTTTATTCTGCCTGTGTCGTCATGTTGTGTCAGGACGCACCCCATGAAAGTTTCTTGTACTGAGATGTATAGTAGTAGGGGTCATCCTGATGTAGGAGGTACAAGTACTGTAGGATTCAGAAGATACTACTTTATTCTGTCAAAGGCTTCTTGACATTCTGCTTTCCAGACTGTCGGTGTGTTCTTCTGGAGAAGCTTAAAGATCGGCTCACATATCGGAGTGAGCTGAGAAATGAATCTGCTGATGTACAGAATTCTGCCCAGAAAATCATGGATTTCCTTATCAGTTTGGGGTGTTGGTATTTCAATGATAGTTATGACTTTAGCTGGATCGATCTCAATGCCTCTCTTACTGACTATGAAGCCAATGAGCTTTCCTGATGAGGCTCTAAAGACACATTTGGCTGGATTCAGTCTCTAGCCAAACTCTCTGAGTCTGTAGTAGAGTCTCCTTAGGTCTTCTGGGTGCTGCTCGGCAGTAGGAGGCTTGACGATCATGTCATCCACATAGATTTCAGTGGATTTGTGGATCATGTCGTGGAACAAGGCTGTCATGGCCCTCTGGTAGGTGACCCCTGCATTCTTGAGTCCGAAGGGCATGACCTTGTAGCAGAATGTACCCCATGGTGTGATAAAGGAGGTTTTCTCCATGTCTTCTTCTGCCATCCTGATTTGGTTGTATCCAAAGACACTGTCCATGAATAAAAGAGTCTCGAGCCCAGCAGTATTGTCAACCAGAATGTCGATGTGCGGGAGAGAAAAGTTATCTTTGGGGCTTACCTTATTCAGATTCTGATAGTTAATACACATTCAGACCTTGCCGTCCTTCTTGGGTACCGGTACGATGTTGGCTAACCACTCAAGGTAGGTTGTAACTGCAAGGAAGCCTGCGCTGATCTGCTTCTCAACTTCTTCTTTGACCTTCTGTGACCATCCGGGCCTCATCCCTCTCAGTTTCTGCTTAACTGGTCTGACATTAGGGTTCAGGGAAAGTCTGTGTACCACCAATGTTGGGTCTTGGCCTGACATATCTGCATATAACCAGGCGAAGACATCATTGTAGCTTCTTAGGAAACTGATCATATCTGCTCTCTGTTGCGTGTTTATACTTGTGCTGATCTTGACTAGCTGGGGGTTGTCTGTGGATCCCAGATTGACTGTTTCGGTGTCTTCCCTGTTTAACTACAGAAGTCCTTCGCTGTGTTCAAGGAGGTCCAGAATTTCCTGAGGTGGTTCCTCTTCCTGTTCTGAGTCATACTCTACTTCGGAGAGTTCAAGGAGGGTTTGAGGAGTAGCCCTATCAGAGGTAATTTCCTGGCAAATCAATTAGCTTCAGTTTAGCATGCTTGATGATGATTTGTTTTTGTTGGCTTCAAGACACTAGGCTTTTCAGGGGAAGAGTCTGTGTGATTTCGTCATCAGCCAATATGAAATTGGTTTTCTTTTTAAAACATGATTTTTGAGTCAAAACATCTGATTTTCATTAAAAGAGATGACTGTTACAAAAAGACGTAAACAAAAAGAGGCCAACAGTGGCCTAACTTTTGGATTTTACAAATGGGAGCAAAAAAGAGGTAGATGAAGGAGAAGGGTGATGCTTGGTCACTTCTGTCTCTGACCAACTTGTCCTGCACTGTGCTTGCCCCGGCCTTGGCTGGCCTTGATGGTGAGAGCCTTAGTCCACCAACGGATCAGTGGCTAGCGAATGGAGGACGCTTCGGCGCTGTTAGAGAGGGTGCAGACCTGCTCTCCCATTGGATATTCTGCTTCAGTAGCATCTTCGACAGTTAGCTCGTCGAACATCTGGGCCATACTGAACACTTCTGGATCTAGAATCCCTGAAGACTCAGCACTGGGCTAGGGGGTTAAGGCAATAGGTGCGGTAGAGATTTCTGGGTAGGTTTCAAAGATTCCCACGGGGAAGGTTACAGAGATGTGTGGTCGGAGCTCAGGTTTCGCCGACTGTCTACTCTTCTTAGTTAGCTTGGAGAGGTAATCCTTGTTTCTGAGCTTGTATCCCAAGCCATAGGAAGATGTATAGCGAGGAGGTGTGTATCTCTTCTTCATGCCCTGATTCTTGGCACCAAGACCATACCCAGGCTGGTAGTTCATTTTAGCCATCATTCTGACAAACGGTGGCATTGCCTACCTGGGCGATAAAACTAACCTGCTCGAATTGGAATGTCATAAAGGCAGTGCCTTGCCCCAACTCTTGGACATCCCCGAAGGAACTTGCCAACTCCTCAGAAGGGATGACGACCAGACAGTCATCCTGGATGAACTTGATTCTTTGGTGTAGAGAGGAAGTAAAAGCTCCGGCTGCGTGGATCCGGCCTCCCTAGGAGCAGAGTGAAAGAGGCCAGCATGTTCACAACCTGAAAGTTCATCGAGAACTGAGTTGGTCCGACCCCGATGGTTAGATCGATGTCACCCAGGTTTTACCTGGTGGTGTTATCAAAGGCCCTAATGGTCATGGGCCTCTTCTTTACTTGACTGTGGTTCAGGCCCAGTATCTGTAGCGTGGAAAGGGTGCTGACATTGAAGCCGGAGCCATTGTCGATGAACACTGATGATAACGTTTTGTCCATGCACTGAACCGCTATGTACAAAGCCTGGGTATGATCCTTGTCACTATCTGGTATTTCCTCCTCTGTGAAAGAGATGATTCTGGATTCGAGGATTTGCCCTACTATTTGCCCCAGTTTCTCAGGCGTTATGTCTGGTGTTACATGGGCATTACTGAATACTCAGAGCAGTTACTTCCTGTGATGCTCTGAAGTGAGAATAAGACCCAAGATGGATATCTGTGCTAGGACCTTGCTCAATTGTTGAGCGATATTGAATTCCTCCACTTTTTCTAGGATTTTCAATAAAACTGCCGAGTTAGTTGTTTCCTTCTGCGGGTTTGACACCCCTACTTTCTATTTCTCTTTCTCTGCACTCTTCACCTTTACCGGCTCAGTTGCGGGAGGTTGATATACCCGGTAAGATCTAGTTAGGTTGGCAATGCTCTCGCTCTCAAGGATGAGAGAGCGGGGAGTGGGTACTCGGTTGAGGTGGAAGGGAGGTTCTGAGATGTAGGGGATCTGGACAGGGCCTGAAGAGGTTGAGGCTTGAGCTGGAGGTGTAGGCCAATTTACGGGGCATGGGATAGTATAGACGATCTGTTCGAGGATAGGTATCTGGGTTAGAGACTGAATAGTCTGTATGTATGACTGGGGGAAGGGGATTATGACAGATGATCGGTAAGAATGCCTGATGATGCCGTCATCAACTGCGGGTGTGTTGGGTCCTGGCTGCCCTGCCCCGGGTTCTTCCCACTAAATAAAATTAATTTGATTGTTGTGTGGGGGCAGTGGCACCTGATTGATGCTGGTGTTGCTAGGGGCCAACTCAACCCTTCTGTCATCCAAGAGGTCTTGGATGGCACACTTCAGGCCTATGTGGTAGTCTATAGCATGACCTGAGCCTCTGTGAAAGGTGCAGTGATGATCGGCATTGTAGTTCTTGTTCTGTTTGTCTGGAGGTAGAAGAGGTGTAGGGCCTCTCAATTCAAGAATGCCCTGCTTGGTAAGAAATTCCAACAACTGCCTGAGTGTGTATGGAAGAGTGGTAAAGTCTCTGGGAGGACGGTTTTGCCCCTGGGTTGGTCGGGCTGGTCGGGTATTTCTAGCAATTGATTGCTGCTGGAGCAGGTAGTCAGATGGGTGCTGTAGAAGCAACCATATGTACATCTTCCTTCTTTCTGTGGTCCCTGGGACCGATGTTTCTGCTGGATGAGGCTATAGTCTTGGGGGGATCAAGTCCTAGACTGGAATAAATGGCTCCGCTCTTGATGGCAGTCTCGATACGGGCACCTGTCCTGACGATGGTGCCAAAGTCCACCACTGGTAAGGTCACCATGAGTGTAGAGTAGGGCTGCTTTAGAGTGCCCATGAACATGCCTGCTAGCTCTTCCTTAGGGATAGGAGTCAGGATCTTTGCTGTCATTTCTCTCCAGTGGATGGCATACTCCAGAAATGATTCATTGTTACGCTGGCTTAGCTGCTCAAGCTGGCTCCTCTGAGGGCGGAACTCTTGGTTGAAGGAGTATTGCTCCACAAAGATGTCCATGGCATCCTGCCAAGTCTTGACCTTCTGCTTGTCCACTGATATCTATCATGTAAGGGCTACCCCTTCAGTCTCTTCTGGAAGTACTGGATGAGTAAGGGCCGATTCCTGTTGTGCTAGAGTATCTCCCCCAGGTACAACTGTAGGTGTTATTTTGGATAGCCTGAGCCGTTGTATTTGTCAAAGTCTGGGACCTTGAAACCTATGTAAACAGCATCCCCTTACGAAAATTTTAAGTCCTACAGTGATAGACTTGTACTGGTGGATGCACCCTTCATTCTTCTCATCTCTTCTTTCATCTGCTTGACCTTGTCCTATAAGGAAGGGGTAGGATCTGAGGATGAGGGCCGGTCCTGGTGGACGTGTGAGGCCTTGGGTTATTCTTCATACTGATCATACTCCTCTCCTCCGCCTGTTGCGGGTATGGTGTCAGGTATGATGAAGGGGGGAGGACAATGCTCAGGTATAAGTTGCTCGGCTGGTTTTTCGGCTGGAATCCGAGTAGAGGGTTCTTTGGTTCGGGTACCAATTGGAATCTTCAGGGATTCCAGAACACTGTCCAGTTTTGACTGCTGCTATGTCCCTGTCATGTGACTGCAAGATCTCACTGGTTCGCTGGTGCTGATCTGCAGGTTCCGCCAATGACTCTGAACTGTTTTCTGATTGTGCTATGTAAGAGCTGCTCTCTGATTGGGTTGTGTAAGGTAATAACTCTATGATTGGTACCTCTGTCAAAACGGCATCCGCGGCTGCTGCTTCTACGAGAATCGCAGTCAGAGAACGAGTCACAGGTCGGCCCATGCAACTGAAAAGAATGCAACGGCTAATCATGATTATGCATGATAACAAGAAGCAGATGCTAGAAAAAGGATTTTTCATTGATGCATAAAGAGTGCAGTGAGTACAGGGATACTCAAATAAAGAGAAAAAGACTCGATCCTAGGCAGGCCCGTCAGAGATCGCGAAGTCAAGTGGTCGGGGCACACCATTAAGATCCATGATTTGTTGCTGGAGGGATGTGACCTCAACCTCCATGTGCGTAAGGGTTTCAGTAGCATTGAACATGCGGTATCCGAACTGTTGGATGCGGGAGGTCATCTCCGCCTTTACACTATCAAGCTGTTCTTGGAGGAAGTGAAGCTGGGCCCGGATGACGGCTACTTCTCTGGCATCGCCTCTGCGTCTTCTGTGAAGAGATTGGATTGTCTACTCCAATTGTTCAACCTTTTCTTGTACGGCTTGGAGTTCACAGCCTTGTTCTGCCCCCAAGAGACTGACACGTGTCCAAACCATGAGGACTAAAATCTCACGGATCAACCATCATAATATTTGGTCCTAGACCTAACCCAAACCATGGGCAAGACCTATGGTCTCATCCTTTGGTCCATGGGCAAGACCTATGGTCTCACATTTTGATCTGTGGGTAAGACCTATGGTCTCACCCTTTAGTCCATGGGCAAGACCTATGGTATCACCCTTTTGTCTGTGGGCAAGACCTATGGTCTCACCCTTTGGATCGTGGGCACAACCCATGATCTTACCCTTTGGTCTGTGGACTGACCATGGTTTTACCCCTTTGGTCTGTGGATTAACCAAGGTTAATCCCCTTTCAGAGATCTAGTATGTGGCCTAAATGGGCCTTGGACCTAGGTCAGTCCATCCCCAGCTGACACTATCCGACTGATATAGGGCAGAGATTCCTTAATAAAAAGGATTCTCTGTCAGTTGTAGAGGATCCCAATATAAGGATCCCCTCTTTTAAAATCCAATGGGATGTCACATGGCACCGGACTATGTCCTATATCCTAGGAAATGATATGATTAAACATCCTCTTTTTCAAAAGGTACTAGGATTTTCCCTCAAAAAGAGAAACCTAGTACAAGAGTCCTCAAAAGAAGAGGATTCTCTTCAGCTTAAGGAGTCTCCTAGATAAGGGAGACCCATGAGCTGGCATCCTCTAAGAGGATCGCCAAAGTTGACTTTCATAAAATAAGGGAGTCAAAGATAGAGGCCAAAAAAGACTCTCTTAAACCTATAAAAGGAGGGTTTCTAATAAGAAACCCACATGAAGCAATAGGAGAAAAAGGAAGAAAGAGAAAAAACTCTCTCCTCCCCTTCAAGCAGCAGCCAACAAAAGCCAGCCGAAGAAGAAGACTCTTCGATATAGAGAATATCAGGTGAGCCTCATAAAATGGCCACTCTCATTCTCTATTCTTTTCTGCAAATATGAAGACCTCAATGAGGCACTTGTAACCCCTACATGGGATCTGGGCAACTCCATCGAATAAAATATATTTTATTCAAAACTTTGTTCTTAATTTTTCTTCTTAATCAGAGGTTCTTCCCCAAATAAGGAAGGTAATTTAACAGTCTGAGTTTACTTAGATTGGAAGAATAGTCCCCCACAACAAACAATAAACTCCTTACAACAATGGAGGAAATTTGATAAGCAAAGACAAATTTTGAGCTTACAGTAGCGGTATGACGAGTTTGTCAAGGTACACATGGGGGTGTCACAAGGGAGACATGCAAGAGGTAATGCTGCGGTATGACGAGTTTATCAAGGGGTACACAAGATGTTAAGAACACACGAGGGTGTCACAAAGAGGACGTGCAGGTAGTGTAGCGGTATGACAGGTTTGTCAAAATAAACATGGGATGTCGAAGACATCACAAGAGAGACATGTAGGAGGTAATGTCGCGGTATGACGAGTTTGTCAAGGGGTACACAGGATGTCAATGACACACGGGGATATCACAAAGAGGACATGTAGGAGGTAATGTCGCGGTATGACGAGTTAGTTAAAGGGGCACACAGGATGTCGGGGACACGCGGGGGTATCACTAAAGAGGACATGCAGGTGGTATAGTGATATAACGAGTTTGTCAAGGTACACACGGGTGTTGAGAACACACGGGGGTATCACAAGGGAGACATGCAGGAGGTAATGCCGTGGTATAACGAGTTTTTCAAGGAGCACATAGGATGTCAATGATACATAGGGGTGTCACAACGAGGACATGCATGTGGTGTAGCGGTATGACGGGTTTGTCAAGGTACACACGGGATGTCCAGGACATACGGGACTATCACAGGGGGACATACAGGAGGTAATGTCATGGTATGAAGAGTTTGTCAAGGGGCACACAGGATGTCGGAGACATACGGGGGTGTCGAAGGGGTTGCGACATGTCCCAGAGGCACTAACAGGACTAATATTGAAATTTGCCTAAAGGCGTTGGATTTTGATCACGTCGAGTGATGCTGGGGAGCTTTGTCACGCAGGATGTGAAGCTATGATGTCATGTTGGATAAAGGTGAGGATGCTTTCCCGTGACTCTGTTAACTGCGACTTGCGGGAATGCGCAACGTCGGTTTCTTATGCTTGTCTTGTCGGGGCTGCTTCAGTGCAGGCTGGTACAATCGAGTAGAAGTTCGGATTTGAAAAAAAATTTAGAAAAAGTGTTGCAGCCTTTTTGCAAAAGTTTTTGATTTTGACAGAAAAGATGTTTAGCTAGCTTTTAGATTTGCTGGTAAATTGCCTTCGTCAGGGCTTAGAGGGGATTTATGGTCTGTCTTTTACTCTCAGAGAGTGGAGTACGACTCCAACAGAGGATTTGTCTCTACTGGGGATAGATGAGCTTGTCTTGCTGTCGTTGAGACTGATGAATCTTACTGGGGAGAGTTTGCCGATGTGTAGAAGGTAGTCAGAAACTTCTACTGGGGATCCGCTGGGGAATGAAAGACTGTGGTTGACCATTTACTTGTCTGCTAGGGCACTTCTTTTAGCGGAATCTCTACTAGGGATAGTCGGGAGTCAAGTGAGATTGATTGCTGCCTAATTTTGTTGCCAAACTACTTTCATCTTTTCTCCCTTTTTTACCCCTGGAATGACCAAGTCATGAGATTTGCATAATTTTTGCACAATGAGACCGTTACCGGTTTTCACTCATGCCTGCGATGCTGAGAGTTTTTATCCCTTTTTTTCCCTTAGTCACAAGACTAGGTCTAGGGTCGCGTGATTTTTACGCAATGAGGTCGTTGCCGGTTTTCACTCATGCTCGCGATTTGTTGGGGAACTGGATCTTCTCTCATCATTGTCCTAGATAGCGCTTATATTCCGCTGAGGATGTAGAGGTGATATTGCACTTGCACTCTCAGTTTCTAGGGGATCTAAGAGGACTTAGAGTGGGATAAAATGTAGGCTAGGGGGCCAAAGTTTGGGACACCCTAGGATCGTTCCTACTGTACTTGATTTGTATTCCCTTGGAGTTTTCCCTTCTTTTTTTTTTTGCTCCGCTAGGGAATTTTTCTCTTTGATAGAGATCTCCACTGGGGAATTCTTCTCTTTGCTAAAGACTGAATTTGGAGAGAGATTGACTATGTTGGGGAGAGTTTGCTGAGGGTTGTCTCTGCTCAGGGAGAGTTTTGGGAGAGGTTGTCTCCGAAGGATTTCTGTATGGAAGTCGATTCTGCTGGGTAGAGAGTCTGGAGAGATTGTCTCTGCGGGGAGTCTTTGATTTTTTAGAATGTTTAAACTTTTATTTTGGGTTTTCCTTTGATGAAAATTTTTGTACCATTGAAAGTTGACTCCGTTGGGGAGGTCGAGAGAGTTTAGACTTTGCTTGGGGTAAGTTATACTTTACAGGGAAACTCCGGAGAGGTTCTGACTCCACTTGGGGATGGTTCAGCACAAATCTTGATCCCTTTAGTGACCACCTTGATCTGTCAGGTTGCCTATGTACCATTTGCAGGATCAGGTCATGACGTAGTTCAGGCAAATGCCGTAGAGGATAAAGGAGGGTGTCCCTAAAAAGGTTTTTTGAAAGAAAGGTTGTTAGGCTCAAGGGGTTAACTATTCATTGATTTTTAAAATGGTTTACATTGCTAGGGGTAAGGAGTGTGTCAAGGATTGCCTCCTGTCATTTCCTAGAGAAACTATAAGTGCAAAGCGCCTATCAAATCTAGACCCTAAGCGTAGTATCATTTGACTCTATCCATGTTGACGAGCTCTGGGAGATCTTCATCATCCATACTTCTAAGTTGAATGGCACTGCCGGATAACTTTTATCGGATGATGTATAGGCCTTCGTAGTTGGGGGTGAACTTGCCCCTTAAGTCAGGGTGGTTTAGCAACATCTTCCGGAGAACCAGGTCACTGACTTCGATGCTTCTAGGCTTGGATTTCTTGTTGAATTTTCTAGCCATGCTCTTCTTGTAGGCCTGAGAATGATTGATGACTTTCAGTTGCCGTTCTTCTATCAGATTTAGCTGTTCATATTAAGTCTGTGCCCATTCTGCTTCTGAGATTTTTGTCTCCATTAGCACCAAGAGTAATGGAATTTCTACTTCAATGGGGAGGACTGCTTCCATACTTTAAGCCAGAGAGAATAGTGTTGCTCCAGTTGAGGTTTGGATGGATGTTCTGTAGGCCATAAGTGTATATGGAAGCATCTCATGCCAGGCAGAGTGGTTGCCATCTTTTCTATGATTTTCTTTATGCTCTTGTTGGCAGCTTCAACTGCACCATTGGTCTGTGGCCTGTATGGCGTGGAGTTGTAATGTAGTATCTTGAATTTCTGGTAGAGATTTATCATTCCCATGTTGCAGAAATTAAGAGCATTATCTGTTACAGTCTCAAATGGGACTCCGTATCGGCATATGATGTCCTTTTTTAGAAAACTCTGAACCACAAAAGCTGTGACATTGGCATAAGAGATTGCCTCAACCCAATTTTTGAAATAATCGATTGCTACCAGGATGAATCGATATCCGTTGAATGCTTTCAGAGCTATGGGCCCGATGACATCGATGCCCCAAGCTGAGAATGGCCATGGAGCGGTGAGATTGTACAGCCTGGTTGGCAGTGCATTGATCCCGTCGGCATAGATTTAGCACTGGTGGCACTTCTATACGTGCCGGCAACAGTCAGCTTCTATTACGGACCAATAGTAGCCAAATCAGAGTATCTTTTTAGATAGCATTAGCCCGTTCATGTGTGGGCTACAAGTTCCTCCGTGAACTTCTTCGACTACCAGTGCAGCTTCACGAGTATCGAGGTATCTGAGCCAAATCATATTCGGTGATATTTTGTAAAAGATTCCTCCTGAGAGGACAAACTGAATGGCCAGTTTTCTGATTGTCCGGCGGTCTATTTTGGTGGCATCGAGTAGGAAGGTCCCGTCCTCGAGATATTGCTTGATGTCTGCATACCAAGGCTTATTGTCTGATACCTCTTCTATCTCAAGGCAATAAGCAGACTGATCCTGTTGTTGAATCTCGATTGATCAGAGCATGATGCCCTTGAGAATCTGTACCATAGAAGCGAGACTAGCCAATGCGTCAGCAAATCTGTTGTGGTTCCTGGACCTGTGACTGAAGGTGATTCTTCTAAACTGAGTAATTAGCACATTGAGGTAGGTTAGGTATAGGACTAGTTTGTCCTTTTGAATGACCCAAGATTCATTTGCCTGAAAGATTACCATAGATGAGTCATAGTAGACGTCTATCTCTTCGATCCCGATGCCCAGGGCTTCCTTTAGTCCGGCTATGCATGCCTCATATTCTGTTTTGTTGTTCGAACATCTGAATTTCTACTTGACTTAGATGGGGAGGTGGGCTCCCTTAGGAGAGATCAAGACTGTCCCTACCCCTGCCCCATGTCCGTGACTGTTAGCTACTCCATCGAAATACAGCTCCCAGCCAAGGTATTCTTTCTCTTCAGACTCTACATATAGGATGGCTTCATCTGGTAATTGATCGTGCACTGAGACATAGTCATGTGCTGGATTGTGGGTTAGGTGATCCGTAATTGCTTGCTTCTTGATTGACTTCCGGGTTATGTACGTGATGTCAAATTCTGATAACATCATAACCCATCGGGTTGTCCTCCCGGTAATGGCTGACTTTTCTAGTGGGTACTTGAGTGGATCCATCCAGGAGATCAGGATTATCGGTTAGGACAACAGATAGTGCCGTAGACGCTAAGTAGCCTAAACCAGTGTCAGACAAGTTTTCTCAAGCGGGCTATACCTCTCTTCATATTTTAGTAGGTGTTTATTGATGTAGTAGATGGCTTGCTCTATTTTGCCCGTCTTGTCATATTGTGTCAGGACGCACCCCATAGAGGTTTCTTGTACTGAAATGTAGAGTAGCAGTGGCCATCTAGGTGTAGGAGGCACAAGCACTGGAGGGTGGAGAAGATACTGCTTTATCTTGTCAAAGGCCTCCTAGTAGGTATACTCTTTCAGAGAAGCTTAAAGATTGGCTCGTATATCGAAGTGAGTTGAGAGATGAATCGACTGATGTACTGAATTCTGCTTAGGAATCCATGGATTTCCTTTTCAGTCTGGGGAGTTGACATTTTGATGATAGCCTTGACTTTGGCTGGATCGATCTCAATGCCTCTTTTGCTGACTATGAAGCCAAGGACTTTCCTGATGAGGTTCCAAAGACGCATTTAGTCGGGTTCAATCTTAGGCCGAATTCTCTGAGTCTGTCACATAGTTTCTTCAGGTCTTCTGGGTGTTGCCTGGCAGTAGGCAATTTTACAATCATGTCATCCACATAGACTTCAGCTGTCTTGGGGATCATTTATGGAATAATGTCATCATGGCCATCTGGTAGGTTGCCCCTGCATTCTTTAGTCCGAAGGGCATTACCTTATAGCAGAATGTGCCTTAAGGTGTAATGAAGGAAGTTTTCTCCATGTCTTCTTCTGCCATTATGATCTGGTTGTATCTGGAGAAACCATCCATGAATGAGAGTGTCTCATGCCCTGCAGTATTGTCGATCAAGATGTCGATTTGCGGGAGAGGGAAATTTTCTTTAGGGCTTACCTTTTCAGATTTCGGTAGTCAATACACATTCAGACCTTGCCATCCTTCTTGGGTACTGGTACGATGTTGGCTAACCATTTAGGGTAGGTTGCTACTGCCAGGAAGCCTGCTTTGATCTGCTTCTCTACCTCTTCTTTAACTTTATGTGATCCTTTGGGCCTCATCCATCTCAATTTCTGCTTAACTGGTCTTACCTTAGGGTTCAAGGGCAGTCTGTGTACCACCAATGCTGGGTCCAGGCCAGGCATGTCTATATATGACCAGGCGAAGACATCGCTGTAGCTTTTCAGAAAGATAATCATGTCTATCTTCTGCTGAGGGCTCATGGTTGTGCCAATTTTGACGAGCTGAGGATTTTCTTCGGATCCAAGGTTTACGGTCTCGGTGTCCTCAATGTTAGACTGCAGTATCCCTTCACTGCGCTCTAGGAGATCCAATATCTCTTGAGGCGGTTCCTCTTCTTGCTCTATGTCATACTCCACTTCTGAGAGTTTAAGGAGGGTTTCGAGGGTAACCCTGTTGGAGGCGATTTTCTGAAAAATTATTAAGCTTAGTTTAACATGTTTTGTTCTTTTTGGTGACTTTAGGACACTAGGCTTTCCAAGGGAAGAGTCCGTGTGATTTTCGTCATCCGTCGATTTGAAATGCTTTATACAAAACATGATTTTGAGTCAAAATATCAGATTTTCTATTGATAAAATAAAATGATTGTTGTTTACAAAAGTTGACTCAACAAAAAGAGGCCTAGAGTGACCGACATTTGGATTTTCCAATAGGAGCAACGAGAAAATAGAAAGAGGAGAAGGGCGTTGCTTGGTCACTGCCTGGGCGGACCAATGTCCTGCAGTGTGTTTGCCCCAGCCCTGAATGGCTTCAACGGTGAGAGCCTCAGTCCACCAACAGATCAGTGGTCGACGACTGGATGACGCTTCGGTGTTGTTGGAGAGTGCAGACCTGCTCTCCTGCTGGATCTTTTGCTTCTGCGGCGTCTTCGATAGTCAGCTCGTCAAACATCTGAGCCATGCTGAAAATCTCTGGATCTGGAATCCCTGAAGATTCGGCATCAAATTGGGGTTTGAGATGTTGGCAGCTGGTGCAAGAGGGGTATCGGGATAGACTTTGAAGGTTCCAATTGGGAAAGTTACAGAGATGTGGGGTTGAGGTTCTGGTTTCACCGACTGGCTGTTCTTCTTCATGAGCTTAGAGAGATAGTCCTCGAACTTAGGCTTGTACCCCAATCCAAAAGATGGAGTGTAGCGAGGAGGTACATATCTCTTCTTCATTCCCTGATTTCTAATTTCCAAGCTTGACCCTGGTTGGTAGTTCATTTTGGCTATCATCCTGATAAATGGCGGTACTTCCTGCTTGTCCTGCTCTTCTATCTGGGCAATAGAACTGACCTTCTTAAATTGGTACGTCATGAAGGCAGTACATTACCCCAGCTCATGGATGTCCCCAAAGGAACTCGCCAACTCCTTTGATGGGATCACGACCATGTGGTCATCCTGGATATACTTGATTCTCTGATGGAGAGAGGAGGGAATAGCTCCGATCACGTGGATCCACGGCCTCCCAAGGAGCAAAGTCAATGAGGCTGGCACATTCACGACTTGAAAATTTGTTGTAAACTGAGCAGATCCGACTTTGATGGTCAAGTCTATGTCGCCCAGATTCTGCCTTGTTGAGTTGTCAAAAGTCCTGATTGTCATGGGTCTCTTTTTCACCTAACTGAGGTCCAACCTTTGGCTTTACAGGGTTGATAAAGTGTAGACGTTGAAGTCAGAGCCGTTGTCGATTAGCACAGACGATAACATTCTGTCCATGCACTGAACTACAATATAAAAAGCCCGGGTATGGTCCTTGTCGCCATCCAGTATTTCTTTCTCTGTAAAGAAGATGATTCTTGATTCTATCACCTGCCCCACCATGTGCCCCAGTTTCTCGGGCGTGATGCTTGGTGTTACATGGGAGTTGTTAAATACCCGAAGTAGCAACTTCCGGTGATGCTCGGAAGTTAGGAGAAGACCCATGATGGAGATCTGGGCTGGGGTTTTACTCAACTGCTGCGTGATGTTGAACTCTTCTAGCTTTTCTAAGATCTTCAATAGGGCTACTGAATATATTGCTTCTTTTTCAGGGTCTGATATCCTTGCTTTCTCTTTCTCTTTTCCTTTCTCTTTTGCCGGCTCAGCTACTGACGGTTGGTACACCCAGATCGGGTGAGGTTAGCAATGCTTTCACTCTCAATGATGAGAGAGTGAGGAGTTGGTGCTGTAGGCCAATTTGCTGGGCAAGGGATAGTGTAGACTATTTGCTCTTCTTCTGGTTCAAGAGCAGGGATCTGTAGTGGAGACTGGATGGTCTGAATGTTTGATTGGGGAAAGAGGATTATGACAGGTGACTAGTAAGAGGGTCTGATTACGCCGTTGTTCACTGTGAGTGCACTGGGTCTTGACTGCCCTACCCCGGGCTCTTCCCACTCAATGAAGTTTACTTGATTGTTGTGTGAGGGCAGTAGTGCCTAATTGATGCTGGTGTTCCCCGGGGCCAACTCAACCTTTCCCTCATCCAAGAGATTTTGAATGGCGCACTTTAGGCCGATGCAATAGTCGGTTGCATGGCTTGAGCCTCGATGAAAAGTGCAGTGATGATCGGCTCAGTAATTCTTGTTTTGTTTGTCAGGAGGTAAGAGAGGGGTAGGGCCTCTCAAGGTGAAAAGACTCTGCTTGGTCAGAAAGTCCAATAACTGGCTAAGAGTATATGGAAGAGGAGTGAAGGTCCTGAGGGGTCTGTCCTATTGACTAGTTTGCCCTGGTTTGGTTGGACTGGCCTGGTGTTTCTGGCTGTAGGCTGAGACTGAGCGGCTGGAGCCGGTTATTTGATTGGTGCTGCGGAAGCCACCATTTGCATATCCTCTTTTCTTCTCTGGTCCCTGGGACCGCTGTTTCTGCTGACTGGAGCTGTTATTTTCGGGGGAGCAAGCCCTAGACTAGAGTGGTTAGCTCTACTTTTGATGGCCGTTTCAATATGGGCACCGGTTTTGACAATGGTGCCGAAGTCTACAACTGGTAGAGTTACCATCAAAGTGGAGTAAGGCTGCTTTAGGGTGCCCATGAACATGCTTGCTAACTCCTCCTTGGGGATGAGAGTAGGGATCTTTGCTGCCATCTCCCTCCAGTAGGTGCTTACTCTAAGAACGATTCATTGTTGCACTGGCTCATCTGCTCCAGCTGAATCCTTTGAGGTCTAAGTTATTGATTGAAAGAGTATTGCTCCACGAAACTATCCATGGCGTCCTTCTAAGTCTTAATCTGCTGTTTTTCCACTGACATCTACCAAGTAAGTGATGCCCCTTTCAGACCCTTCTAAAAGTACTGGATGAGAAGAGGCTGGTTCTTGTTGTGCTGGAGTATGTCCCCCAAATACAGCTGTAGATGTTGCTATGGGTAGCCGATGCCGTCATACTTGTCAGAATTTAGAACTTTGAAAACTGGGGGAACAGTATCCCCGGATGAGAATGTCAGATCCTCTAAAGACAGACTAGAGCTAGTAGATGCCCCTTTCATTCTTCTCATCTCTTCTTTCATCTGCTTGATCTCTTCGTGCTGGTCCCTGAGAAACAGCATGGGGTCTGAAGAAGATGGCCGGTCATGGTTGACATGCGAGGCCTTGGGCTGCTCCGCCCCATCAAAGTGTTCATACTCTACTTCAGCTCTGCTAGGTGTGGGTTCTGGGTTAGGGATGATAATAGGTATAGGCTAATGTGGTTCGAGCTGTTCAAAGGATTCCTCAGTAGGGTTTCGGATGGATGGTTCATCGGTTCGGGTGCTAATAAGAATTTTCAGGGATTCCAGAACACTATCGAGCTTCACTTACATGGTTGTGATGTCTTACTCGTGAGACTGCAGGATCTCACTGGTTCTCTAATGCTGATTTGCAGGTTTGGCCATTGAATCTGAGCTACTCTCTGATAGAGCGATGTTGGGTACTATCTCTGTGACTGGTATCTCAATTAGAACTGCGTCTAAGACTGCTGCTGCTTCTGTTGAAATTGCAGTCATAGAGCGAGTCATTGGTCAGCTCATACAACTAAAAAGAATGCAACGACTAAACATGATTATGCATGATTTGCAAGACAGAGAATGCCGGAAAATATTTTTCATTAATGCATGGTTGGTGAGTACAAGACTGTGTGACTCAAAAAAAAAAAACTCGATCCTAGGCAGGTCCATTAGGGATGGCAAAGTCAAGTGGTTGGGGCACGCCGTTAAGGTCCATGATTTGTTATTGGAGGGACGTTATCTCCACCTCCATCTTGTCAAGTGTTTCTATAGCATTGAACATTCAGGATCCGAACTGTCGAATCCGGGCGGTAATCTCAACCTTTGCACTGTCAAGCTGTTCTTGTTAGAAGTGCAGTTGCGCCCTGATGACGGCTGTCTCTCTAGCATTACCCTTTCATCTCTTCTGGAGGGATCGAATGGTCTGCTCGAGCTACTCAATCTGTCCCTGCATGGTTTGGAGTTCGCGGTTTTGCTCCGCTTCCTGTTGCCTGAACGCTTGTTGGGCTTTTCGTAGCCTTCTCTCCTTCTCCTGGATCTACAGCTGCCTTTCCAGGAATATGTCTCTCCAGGGAACCACCATTTCAGCTATAGGTATGGTTCCTTTTGACATAGCTGAAACTGGTGTAGGTACTTCCCTTGGTGCTGGGATACTTGATGGAATGTCAGGGTCTTCCATCTAAAGTAGGTATACTGAATCAATTGGTGGTCCTGTTGTAACCACAAAGTCTGACCACTGTTCTCTTCTGGAGCTCCGTCAATCTACCTAGAAGCAGCGAGTGAGGCATTCAGAATGTACAGTGAAGTCAATGAAATCATTTCCCAACCTGTCTATCACCGAGATGCGCTGAGGGAGTCTAAAATGGCGAAGAACTCGGAGTGGTACATAGGCTGTTGAGCCGGTTTGACCTGTGAGGATCATGCATTGTCTTCCTATTATGACAACACGAGGTAGCTGTTTCTGGACTAGCCACTCGCATTCCCATGTAATATGTTCCTCTATCAGGTTCTGGAGAAGCTGGTAAAGAGTTCTGACAGTTGTGGTCACTATCTGGCCTTGATTCTGAGAAATCTTCCTGGGCAGGCTATAAGCATCACGGAGATCAGCAGGCACCGAGATGATTGTAGGCAAGTATGCTACCAACTATAGGTGCAAAAGTAGTACACTGGCATGAAAGATGCCCTTTCTCTGGTCGACTGCTTGGTTGAGAGCCCTGAGAAGCTCTACAAGGATGACTGGTACAACTGTTTCAGAGCTGCGCATGTCCTCGATAACCCCGACCAGTACTAATTCGGTGAGGGTGCGTCACTTTGTTAGGACTAATTGAGCCATGACTGCCAGTGCAAAGGCGTAGAGACCGGAAAGTTAAGCTGTCAAGATGTTAGGGTTCTACTTGCAGCTGTATTGATCTTCAATATATCTCATGGGTATCCGATCATAAGTCCCGTTAGGACCGTGCTGTAAACAGAAAAGCTTGATATGCAAAAACCTTGAGAGATCTGCCTAGTACGTTGTTTTGTAGTGTGGTAGTATGACTTTGTTGTCCATGGTTAAGCCAAGAATGCGCTGAATTTCTTCCAGTATTGGACACAGCTCGTTCTTACCAAAACGGAACACCATGTATGATGGGTTCCAACACTGGATAGTAGCATTAAGGAGGCGCCAGTCTAGTTTAACCATGGACAGGTCTAGGATAGTCCCCATTTTGTAGTACTGAGCACAAGCGAGACGCTGGTTGAGAGTGAGAGCTTCAATTGATTTCTGGAGGTTTTCATCACATGCCGCCTGTGAGGTCAAATGTACGAGCCGTGGTAGTTGACCCATTGACTAAACAATCCCTGAAAGACCTGCCATCTACCTAAAAAAAGACAGACTCTGTGTAAGTGTACTGTGTATGCCAAAGCAAATGCAATGATGATTGTATATTTTTTTTATTTTGATTGGGTGTGACAGGGCACATGTGATCCGATATAGCAGTCGGACAGAGGTTCAGTATGCTTTAACTGGGTTGTTGGGAACAAAGAGTCTATCAGGTCAAGGCCGGGGGATAGGTCTTACGAAGACTTGCCTGCCTGGGATTTGAATCCCATATGTGATGTCGGGATGTAGGGTTAGATGTGTTTTATTACAAGCACAAGTATAGCTCATTACATGACCCTAGATGGGAGCTTATCAGGGTAAAGTGTCATGATAGTCAATCATGATTGGGGATAAGTATATGGTGCAAGTAGGTTAGGGTTTAGAGTAGCAATCTAGATGGGCTGCTTGTAAACTATACCTTAACCTAGTCTATATGCTGAATGATGAGGTAATGCAGGTGTTTTCCTAAAAGGTTTAGGGTCACTTAACACCGTATATGTGACTCCTCGGTCTAGAACACACCTGAAAAGAGACGATTGGTGCAAGCGGGAGCATTCAAAATCCTTCCCTGATGGTAATCACCCAATAGGTATAATTCTGCAAACCTTCAAGACTTTTAAGCCTCTGACACTGAGGATAATCATCTAACAGCTATAAGCGTAATAAGTCTGTCTATTGGGTTTCATGAGTTATTACACTACTATGATATGTATGAAATGCACAGTATAAAATATACCTAAATGAGATAAAAGAATTAGTATTAGATTAAATTCTAAGGCATTTGAACAATTTTGCTTAAACCTAAGTTCCGAGTTAAACCTTAAGTTTTCTATTGATCCCTAGCAGAGTCGCCAGATCTGTAAGCACGGATTCTGTCCACTCACAATGGATGATTGGATTGATTAAGAGTCGCCACTTATTCATTCAAAAGAGATAAGTCCTAGATTATGTGAATAAGGTCTTGGTCTGCTTAAGAGTTCTATATAAGAGGTTCGGTTAAGTTTCAGGAAAGCTGTTAGGCACTCTAAGACGCTCATTTTGCAATGGTTACCTACTTCCTAGGTATAAGCCAAATTAATGTCAATTATTATTCAAATGTCTTATCTTTTAGGTTATACTAATTCAAGAAGGAAAAAAACTAACTAGGGTCGAACCCGGGTTGGGTTGCCTACGTACTCACTTGGGGTGAGATCAAACCGAGCGTAGTTCTACCATATGAGCTCGTGCCAAGGCTAAGGGGTGTGTGTGTGCACCGAATTAGCTAAGGGTCTAGCCCGGAGGCTATGGTTTGGTTGACCGGGTTGGTTAAGTGCACGGTATGAGTTGATGATTAGCCCGGTAGGCTAAGGGGGGTAAGCCTGATAGGCTAAGGATTGGGCCCGGTAGGCTAAGGGTAAGCCCGGTAAGCTTAGGGGTTTAGTCCGGTAGACTAAGGGTTAGGCCCGGTAGGCTAAGGGATGGCCCGGTAGGCTAAGGGATGGCCCTGTAGGCCAAGATCTAGCCCGATAGGCTAAGGGTTGGGCCTAGTAGGCCAAGGGTGCTTAACAATAGGTTAAATCGGTTAACTGTGGTTAAGGAGGAATATTAACCATGGTTAGGACTGCTAACCATGGTTGGCAAGGTCCAAAGTCATGTTTTTGATCTTTTTGTATTTTTTAGATATTTTTAGAATTTTTAAAGATTTTTCTAAGGGTTAAAGGGGTTTAACAATGGTTAAAAAGTTAACCGGGATTGAGGCAGATCAGTGGTGGGCCTAGATGGCTTGGCAAGGCTTAGAATGGCCTCCTACTAGGTCTGGGCCCTACAAGGCCCAATGTTCTTATGACAAAGGGAAGGTCGGTAATTATTCTACCGTCATTCTCAATATTGCATAGAATGAGAATTGCGGTAAAATAACTAGCACCATTCTTGATGTTCCAAGAACAGGGGCTTTACAGCCATTAACAGAGGTCAGAGGTGAATCCCAGGGGACACTGAGTCCATGAAAGTGGTCAAGGATCTTTCCCATGAGTCCTGGGCCTGTTGTTGGCCCTAGACTTGGCTTAACATGGGCCCACAGTGACCATGCTTCCACTGCAAAAGAAATATCAGAATGGCGGTAGAGTTTCTACCCATTCTGGACAGGTTCCATTTTAGGGTGGTTTAACCATAGTTAGTGAGGTCTGGTTATCCTGGAAGGATCAGGGTAGGCAGGGGAAGGTCGTAGGGACCAAAACTAGGCCCTGGAATGGACTAAGGCTGAAACAAACTAGGCATATGGCCACTGGAAAGGGAAGATCCAAAATGGCAGTACTGTGTTTACCGCTAGGGCTGTCAAAGGGCAGGGCTGGGGTCGGCTCTAGCCCTAACCCTTCCCTATAAGAGTAGGGCCCTAGCCCAGCCCTAGCTCTTCAGAGCCGGGATTGATTGGGCCCTAGCCCTGTCCTCAAGGGCCAGGGCAGGGCCAAAGGGCCGGAAGAAAGAGTGGAATTTTTTTTGTGATTTGAGATGACGAGATTTTTTTCTGCACCAACTGTCAACCTGACAAGGAAATGGATACCCTCCTCTTTTATCCGGGCCTGGGACCAGCATTGCAACAAAAAGAACAATGACAAAGTTTTAAAAAAAAAATTCCTTGTCAGTGACAGGCAGGCATAATACAATAAAACAAAGTAAAACTATATAGAAAAATATTTATACTATGTTTAATTATCTATATCATTCATTAATATATCTAATGTATCCAATTCTACTAATTCTAACTCCTTTTTTTTAGTTGTACGAATCCAATCTTGGCAACAAACTAAGGCTTCTACAATGTCGGATTTTAAACAACTTCTAAATTGGTCAAGTACCCTACCTTCAATGCTAAAAGCAGACTCAGAAGCTACTGTTGTCACTGGAATCGCTAAAATATCATGAGCCATTATTGATAAAATTGGATTTTTTTTTTAATTAACTTTCCACCAAAGTAATATATCTAAATCGTTAAATTTATCTCTTGGCTCTTCCAAATACAAATCTAATTCTGATCTTACTTCTAAATTAGTACTTTGACTCATTTCTTCTTCAAATCTCAAGAAATCATCATTTCTTTTCTTTGAACTTGTTGCTACAATATTCTCCCCACATGATTTCAAGACATTAGGGGTACTAGATTTAACATTATATTCCTTATACAAGTTTTTAAGATTCTTAAGGGCTTTATCATTTCGTGTCTTCACTATATCGTTTTCCTCAAATAACTTTCTCAAAACATATTCTAAATACAATTGTTTATGTTGTAGATTAAAAAATATAGCAATCTCAAAAATAGAATTATAATCTTTCCAATTTTTATCAAATTTTAGTTTCATTCTTGTAGCTATATCACGTAGCAAAAGATCTTCACCATGTATTTTTTCTATTAATTTAATATGTATCTTAACTACTTCTTTCAAAAATAAATGTATAGTTAGATATTTAATTCTAGAAAATATATTTGTAGTTTCATAAAAATTTTGTAAAAGCTCGCAAATAATCTTTGCATGATCCCATTCATCATCTAAAGGATTAGTTTTATAGTTTAAGTCTATTACTTCTAATCGAGTAAAAACTTCCCTAAATTCTAGTGCAGACTCTAGCATAAAATAGGTGGAGTTCCATCTCATAGAAACACCAAGGTGTAACCCCTTAACAGTATTTAACCCTAATTCACTAACAATTTCCCGGAATTTATATGTACGTGATGTTGAATTTTTAATATATTTTATTGAATCCCAAATATTTTGAATAATCGAACTTATTTCTCTCAACCCATCTTACACAATCAGGTTGAGGATATGTACAGAACAACGCATATGAAATAACCTACCTTCTAATGGAAGAGCTTCTTTTCTAGTAAGATGAGTTTTCATAACTCTTACAATACAATCATTTGTACTACAATTATCTAAAACTAAACTAAATATTTTATCATCAATTTTTCATTTTAATAAATTTGATTTAATAGTTTCAGCTAAAACCACCCCTGTATGGGGTGGATCAACATTAATAAAGTCGATTTTTTTTTTAAAGGTTCCAATCGGAATCGATATAATGGGCTGTAATAGCCTTATATCCTAAAGTTTGGTTGGATGTCCACATATCAGATGTGAGACTAATTCTCGATAAATTACTTTCAAAATATTTTAACAGTTTTGATTTTTCTTTTTTATAAATTCCTATGCAATCAGACTTGATGGTGTTACGTGACACCATTTTAAATAGGGGTTATAGTACGCTACTATAATAAATAAAACCTTCGTGAGAAACTATATTAAATGAATACTCATGTTAAATAATCATTAATGCAAGTGCTTCTCGACACTTGTTTTGGTCAAATTTATGAGCTATAGGACCACTACCTTGTAAAGATGACCTCAAGAGTGGTTGTTTGGGGTCAAGGTTTGACCTCTTCTTACAGGTCGATTTTAGGTGTCTTTTAATGTGATTGACTCCATTTTTAATAGAATCATCCAGTTCCATGTTACAATGGTGACATACAGCAACGCGCACATCTATTTTTTTACCATATTTTCCTTTTTCTACTTACTACGTTTTAGGTAAAATGATCCCAAATTATTGAAGACTTTTCAGATTTTTTTGGCATGGGTTCAGGATCCTCAGTCTGTGGCTGTGAGGAAGAGGGTGATGGATGAAGAGGGTCATCAGGATGTGTTATGTTCTCCTGGAGCTGGGGTGATCCTTGAGAACTCCTGGAGCCGCTGAGGGTGCTCACGAGCGTTTGGAGGGGCTTAGGCCTTGAAAATCCTACAACGATTCAGATGGGGGAGATTTGCCAGTGGTTTGAAAGTTGGGGAGGCCTTGGATTTATAGGACAAAGGCTTAGGGACAAAGGGGGAATAAGGACGGAGGTAGGTGGAGCTGTAGAGGGAGAGGGGGCTGTCAAGGAGTGTGCCTGATGAACTGGGGGGCAAGTGATTATTGAGATTGCGTAAACAAGGAATGGTGGTAGAACCAGTAACGCCATTCTCATTCCAATGTAAAATGATAATGGCGGTGGAGTTTCTACCGCCAATATTGGTTTTTACCCAGAACAGGGTCTGGCCCAGCATGAATGCGGTACGGATGAGTTTTTTGAATTTTTGGGCCTCTTTGGGTCCAAACCTAGGGCTTAGCCCCTAGGGGCCTTGGCTAAGGGTTTAAACCCTAGGGGCTTAGGGCTAGGCTAGGGCTGGGCCCTAAGGTTGACTATGGTGCACTAGGGTTTGTCCTAGGGTTACCTATGGTTTGACTTAGAGTTTTGACTAGGGTTAGACCTAGGTTATGACTAGGGCTAATTGGGGTTGACCTAGGTTAGAACTAGGGTTAACTAGGGTTGGTCCTAGGGTTAACTAGGGTTTGTCCTAAGGTTAACTAGGGTTGGCCTAGGGTTAACTAAGGTTGATCCTAAGGTTAAGTAGGGTTTGTCCTAAGGTTAACTAGGGTTGGCCTAGGGTTAACTAGGGTCAGGGAACTTAACTATGGTTAGAAAAGGAGGTGTGAAAATTGGGTGCTTACAGTGACCACCTAAAACCATCTTAAACATAAAATTGGAGAGTCGTTGGATTATTGATTTCAAGTGAGCTCCATTTTGACCTAGCTCAATTAATATGGGTCAAAATCCGTTAATTCTAAGATGTTGATCAATACAAGGTTGACTATAAGCATTATTAAATTTGAGTCGAGTAAGAGACAATTTCTCGAGACTGAAATACAGCATGGATTGGGTCCCATCATCCTTATTCGAGCTGGGCAACCTACATTTCTATCAGACAAAAAGTCGCCTATGCTATAATTTGTACATTTTGGCCATTGGGCTGGGGTAGGACTATCAATTCACCCTCGTGTGAGGGTACTCGGCCTAACCCAACCCTCAAAAGCTCGCAAAAGTGATGGCTTTTTCATTTATAAAACCCGCAGGCCCAAGTAGGCCTCGCTGACATGAGGGCCTGACTTGGGCAACATCCCTAGAGCCCGGCCCAGGCCCAAGCCCTCATTATATATATATTTGAAATATATTAACTTAAAATGACATATATAACCTTATTTAACATAATATTTATTGGGGTATGGTAATATTTGCATTACTATATTCCACTGGTTAAAGAGCACCCACCATTGAGAGACGTTTAATTCTAATTATCTAATCTAGTTCTCTTTCATTTTCTCGCCTTCATCATCACTCATCAATTGATGGTGGTTTAAAAAACTAAGTTGATAAATATAATAACAGTTTTTTTTCTTAATTTTCTTTTCAAACTCCGACCCAATCTTGATCCTGAGGGTAGACTTAGGCCTAGGCTTATCTAGTTCAAGCCTTACCAAGGCTTGGGCTGAACCCTTACAAGTGAGGGTTGAGCCTAGACACACCCTGCCTCAGCCCACTGACAGCCCTAATCTAGGGTTAGGTGTGTTAATGGACTGGACTTAGACTTGCACTTTATAATTTTTAATAAAACCAATCTAAAGCCTAACCCACTTTATTTTTTTGAAAGACAAACAAACACTTGGTCACACACACTTGCTCAGTACATGAGGAATGATGAATCACCACACGAGTCACCTTCAAAAGGATACCGACGTTGAGGTGAGAGAGTGACACCTTATGTAGCTAACAACGATGCCCAATTTAATGGCCTGAATTAAATTGGGCATGGTTGTTAGCTACGTAACATTGCTCAAATTATTTTTATTTTGTCTTTTTGTTTAAAAGAGGATTGCTAATCCCAGTCGCATTTACTCCAAAAGTTTTCACAAGAGGCAAGGGTAGGCATATCACATGGACATGTTTGATATTTTAACGCATTAAATAAATAAATAAAACAAAAAATTTGTAGCCACCAAATTGCGTCTATGGAAGTTTTGCGATTGGGGCTCGCAAAATTCTTGTTTAAAATTAGAAAAAATTATCGGAGAATATGGACAACTGGAAGGTGAACATAACATTGCTCCCCCTTCTAAACACCTAACAGTTTTGTCTTATTGGGTACACAATTTTTTATGTTGAAGTCGTCTAGACCTTAGAGCTGTTGAGCTGTTTTCACGGGAGCGAAGGGATGCGCATTGCACACTATGACCGCTGGGACTTTGGGTGGCGGTGCTGCAGCTTCCTGGTAACCCCCAGCTTCAGTCTCTCCAATGGAAACTAGAGAGAGAGAGTGTGTGTAAAAATAATTAATAGAGAGAGGGGTTAGTTGGCTTGGGCTAGTAAATGAATGACTAGATACATGTATGGAAAAATATATAAAAGGAATTTGTTTATGAATTTCTTACCTGGGCCCACTTCTTCCACACTTCTTCCACGAATCAGGACCATGTCAAACTTCTGATTGCTGAACTTACCGTTGATGAGTAGGGTTCATTGGGAATAATAGACCTCAGACCCATTGTGCAACATAGTCTACATTTGGGTGGAAGCCTATATGTGATTGACTTGTCAGCTCTTTCTTTCCATGGAACAATCAACTCAGTGCCGACAAGAAGCATCTCTGCATCCTTGAATCTGGTCAGTCTCTGTTTCATCCCCTTCTTTCAAATCCATCTCTTTGTATGCTTCATCAAGAATATTGAAGTTTTTTTTTGGATGAATTCTTGAGTTTAATTCTATGTTTTTAATTCATGGTGTTCTCTTTTATTGGAATTGATTCTGGTTGTATGTAATCTTAGGATGAGAATTGGGGTTCTGGGTTGATCTTTTGGTTGAAAATAAGATGAGAATTTTGGGGTGATTTGAGATTCTGGGTTATTCTTTTCATGGAAAATGCGACTTTTGGATGATACATAATTGAAAATATGTGAATTCATTGAATTTTGGGTATTTATTTATTTATTTATTTTCTTGATGAAAATAGGAGTGGTTCTTATGAGTAGGTTATGTTTATGCTGTTTTTTTTTAATTGGGGGGGGGGGTGTTTTAGGGGAGGTTGGATTTTTGGAGAATGGGTTTCATGGAAAATGGTATTTGGGTTTTTTTGTTTATATTCTTTTTCCTTTTTCCATTTCATTCTGCTTAGAATTCTGATGAAATATTACTGTTTTTTGTCGCTCTATTTCAGCTTTGATTGGGATTGGATTTTGATACCCAAGAAATGGAATTGAGAATGGATCCAAAAGAGAGGCTTTGTTCAGAAACCTGGACAAAATCTTCTCTGGGGAATAATGATTCATTGAAAAAATTCACCCCAGATTACCAATCATTCGGTAATTACGGTTCGCAGCAAAATCACCAGAAGTGGGAAGATCCTTCCCGTCTAGATTGCGGGGTTAGGATCGAACCCTCTTTCCCTAATGGTGACCCATCGTCCGATCCCTCATCTTCCATTCCATGTAACCTTGGTGATCAAATCAAAATACCAGATCAATTAGGTGGTCAGATGAAAGAGGCGTTTGTCAAAGCCACTAGACTCCAAGATTGGGACCCAAGAGCCATGTTGACCAACCTATCTTTCCTAGAACAGAAGATTCATCAACTTCGGGATTTAGTAAATTTGGTTATTGGTCAGGAAAATCGAGTTTTGGGTCGACCAGATGAACTTGTGGCTCAGCAGCAGCAGCTTGTGACTGCTGATCTCACTTCCATTATAGTTCAATTGATCTCTACAGCAGGCAGTCTTCTCCCATCTGTGAAGCATAACATTTCAGCTGTAAATCCTTTTGTTGACCAGCATGGGCAGCTAGGTTTGAGTGACAATTTGCAACTAAATAATGGCGGAAGCAAGGTTTCTGATCATTCCGACCAGATGGAACTGACGGGTAATAGTAGCGCAGAACAAAACTATGCAGATCAACATAATCTGTGTGGTTCTAGCATAAAAGAAAACGAAGTAAAGGATGACGAAGATGGAGGGGAAGGGGAGAACCTTCCCCCTGGTTCCTATGAAGTTTTACAACTAGAAAAAGAAGAAATTCTGGCGCCGCACACCCATTTCTGCATGATCTGCGGGAAGGGGTTCAAGAGAGATGCGAATCTACGGATGCACATGAGAGGTCACGGGGATGAGTACAAGACTCCGGCCGCCCTTGCCAGGCCCAACAAGGAATCCAGCTCGGAGCCCATGCTAATTAAGAGATACTCCTGCCCTTATACAGGCTGCAAGAGAAACAAGGACCACAAAAAGTTCCAGCCTCTGAAGACTATCCTATGTGTGAAGAACCATTACAAGCGAACCCACTGCGATAAAAGTTACATTTGCAGCAGATGCAACACCAAGAAGTTCTCAGTAATTGCAGATCTCAAGACTCATGAGAAGCATTGCGGCAGGGACAAGTGGTTGTGTTCTTGTGGAACAACCTTCTCAAGAAAAGATAAGCTATTTGGGCACATCGCCCTGTTCCAAGGCCACACTCCTGCAATTCCCCTCGATGAAACCAAAGGATTGTCTGGGCCACCAGAACTAGGGGAATGCAATGAAGCAATAAATGGTGTAGGAAGGACAGGTTTCAACTTCAGCTCAATTACCTCTAGTGAAAGTGGTTTGCAGAATGTTGTGGATCTGAAAGGCGGCGCGGATGATCCTAATGGTTATTTCACACCCTTGAATTTTGATGCATGTAACTTTGGTGGGTTTCATGAATTCCCTCGACCACCATTTGAAATTCCAGAAAGTTCGTTCTCCTTCCTTATTCCTGGGTCTTGTAATTACATTCGGAAAACTGGAGGGGGAACTGATGATAATGACCTTGACTGATATGGGTGTTGTTATGTTTATCTTGTAATGGGGCTTCATATATCTATTTTGAAATGTAAGATGACACTATGTACTTGTAATGTATTCAGCTCATAGCGATGTTTTTCTTAGTCGTTCATATCTTGTAGAAAATGCTACTGTAATGTATTCAGCTCATATTGATGTTTTTCTTAGTCACTCATATCTTGTAGAAATGGTGATCTATTATTGTCTTGAACAAAGTTCTGAGTTATTTGGCAGAAAAATAAAACAAGCTCTCAAGTTAGTGGGTTACTTTTTTCTTTTTTGGCCAGTAAAGGTGAGTAGTCTCTGCTGAAGTTTCTGCTATTGTTCGGGCTTCCCAAAGTTTAAAACATGGCATGGCATTGAGAGGGATCACTGCAGAGACTAACTGGAGGAGGACAGACTTTCCAGTTAGGTGGCATTTGGTAACACTAATCTAAATAGGTAGAGCTTAATTGAAAATTGTGCTTAGTTAGACTTTAGATTGTTAAGGTGAAGGTTAACAATCTAAAGTCCAACTTTTTAAAGTAAAGGTTTTTACCTCTATAATCTCTATACTTCAAAAAGATGTAGACATGTAATTAACCTTCAATTTAACAATCTAAAGTCCAATTAAGCACAATTTTCAAATAAGCATTACCTATTTTGATTAGTGTTACCGAACACCACCTAAGTTTGCTTTTCCATTCTAGCATTGCTGTTGTTGACCCTGTCCCATGATAGTCAAATAAAATGCTTTTTGATCTCCCAAAGAGAGGGAGGCCTCCCAGGAGTGTTTTCTGCTAAACTGAATAACAGATTTCTGGTAGTTTATCTATTTACCTGGAGAAAGGATGGGCAACATCGGGTGTTGTTGCGTTGTCGCCTAGACGTGGTGTAGGTTCTACAATAAAACCTGCATCCACTTTCACATGAGACTGGGCAGAGAAGTTTTCGGTGACATGGCAAAGTCTCCACCACATTTGGGCAGCAGCGCAACCCGCTGTTGCCCATCCTTTCCCGTTTGCTTGTGGCTCTGCACTATGTTTCAAAGCAGATAACCAACGCATCCACTACGCTAGAGGAGGTGCAAGTAAAAAGAGGTGCTGGTTTAAAAGTGAACAATAATCAGCAAATAGCAAATGAGACATTTAGGCCCTCTTTTAGCCACATTCAGTCCTCTAATATTACCCTCACTCCCTGCCTTCTGAATCATTGTCGAGAGAAAGGTAGGGATAGCTAAAACCCATTATGTTCAACATGAAGGACCACCCCACTTGGTCATATATATGCCTCTTTCATATCCAACATCAATCCAAAAACTTCTCCTTTCCATTCCTTTTACTTTGTTCGCCACTAGAATATTATCTTGCATCAACCTGCTCGAGCCAAGGATTAAAAATACAGTTTCGGCGATGTATCGGTCCCAAAAGAAAACTATACAATTTCAGATGATACATATAATTTTTCTTTTAAAAAAAATAATCAAAGAAGTTATATAAATCAAATTTACCAAATACAAAATCATGGAAAGCGACTTAAAGACAAAATAGCAAACATAGTTATAATTATGCTATGAATTGTAACATAAATAACTAACAAACGATACGTATTGCTTGTTTCCTATCAGTATAAATATCATATCGGAGGTTATCGAAACCTATACATATCTCCTGTTTCGTATCGGTTTCAGCGATTTTTATTTCCATGGCTCGAGCCATTTCGCAAGTCTTCGAGATGATGGATCTCATACACCACATTATATAGGAGCTTTATTGACCGATACTGGCTGGACATGAGCATGGTATCCGATCTTTTTATCAGTTGTCATTTTTAGCATCTATAATTATTTATACCACTATAAATTTTTGTATTGAAATAGCCAGTATGCAAGCATATCAAAGCAGAACTGGTTCCTTTGATGTAGGCGCATCCCGTCGAACCAGGATCTGCGTACATATACAACAGAAAAATGTACATTTATGGGGCTAAAATGATCTGTGTATATGATCCTGGCACTCATTTTAACAGTAGACATTATCTATTTGAGGTTAATGGTCTTAAAATACCTGATCATTAGACTAGATTAATCTATCCGGAGATGTTAATCGCGAGTCCTGAGATTCCTGCAGACTTTCACAGGAACCCATATGGGTCGTAGCACCATCACCCTAAAATATCTATCAGCTCCGGGAGTGCTAGTTTCAGTTGCCCCTTTTTAGACAACGAATTTGTATTGAGAATAAGAACCTTGTAAGGTGTAATCAACCAACAAATCGAGATTCTTAAGCAGTAACCTGTGGCCAAACTAGATCCAAAAGAACTCAATTTATACCCAAAAAAGAATGCATTGTTCTAAAGCAAAATATAGAAAAGGTTCTAGTGCTAGCTGATAGAAACTGAGATACAGACTACATTTTCTTAGCTGACTGAATTCATCAGCCCATAATGAGAATTATGGAGCTGCAGTATAAGCTTCAAACCCTTTGCACTTTCTACGGCCTTTGTTGTCTTCTCTACGGAGCAATGGTAATAATTCTCCTTTAGAGCTGCATTTAACGACTGCCGACTGGTACAAATCTCTCGAGAAAGACTCAATTTCTTCCGAAAAATATGTAAAGTTTAAAACTCTATTTTATCGCGATATTTTAAAAATCTCGCGAGAAATATAGTTTTCTCTTTTTATCGTGTAAATATCACAAGACTTAGCTGAGATTTTAAAAATATCATGAGAAATACACAATGTTGTTGGTTTTATAAAGTTATAACTTGGGGATATTTATTACTGTTTTTTGTAATTTTAATATTTATTTTCTAATCATTACCAAGATTTAACCGAGAAATATTCAGAAAAAAATCAGATTTGAAAACCTCTCGATAAAAACTACGCCGATAAAAACCTGAGAACAAAAGTTGTAACACTGACCTAAACAAGACCAAGCAAGGGAGTCTCCTAGGAGTGCTATGGGCCCACAAGAATATCTCCAAGTAGGGGTTCACAAGACTTGTGGAGATCTTCTGCAGTCTCATATCCATGGAACAAACGTAAAGAAAACCATATACAGAGAGTCATGGCACCAAATTAATTTAACAAACAAACTTAAACCAAAAGCAGTTCCTAATAGTAGTAGCAGCAGTAAAAGTAGTAGAAAGAGTAGTATTATTTGTCATGACTTTGATCTTCAGAGTGACATCGTTGGTAAGAAGGACGAGTTGTCCACCATTCTTTATTCTCTTGATATGGTCTTCAGCTATTGTAGAGACAATCTCCATTGATCTCCACCATTCTCTATTCTCTTGATATGGTCTTCAGCTGTTGTAGAGACAATCTCCATTCTCCTGAAGGTAGAAAACGGCACTAAACTGGCAGTCCCACCGGAAAAATCCTCACTTCCTTCACTTAGTTGTGATATTTGGATCATCTCGTTATAACCGGTCTCAAAAGGGACGTGTGTTGTCCTGTGGGTGCGATTGAACTCTAGTGACTTCAATCACAATTGATTATGATCCTAATTTGGGTTGATCAGAGAGAAAAAGAGAAAAACTGGTGGGGGAGTTCTTGAATTGAATTAGGATGGTTTGGATTTGGATTGATTGAGAAAAAGAGAAGAAATGTCGGAGACATTCTTGAATTAAATTAGAATGGCTAGATTTTGATTTGATTGAAAAGGCCTTAGGGTGTTTTTTTTGGTAGAAATTAATCAACTCACGCACCGGGCCGACCACACACACCCTAAAATATAAAAAATCAACTCAACACATGTCACCAAAAAGGTCTAACTCTTGATGAGAGGAAGGAGGCTTAAGTAATCATCGGGCTAGTCATAACTAGACGAGGTGAGACTAAGTTGTGGACACACACCAAGGGAAAAGGCATACTTTGGTATTCAGCTATATCATTTATTTATCTATGTTAGGGTGGGGGGTTAAAACTCAAGTGTAGGCGCTCAACAGCCGCACCAAGACTCCATCAGGAATCACTCCACCCCAAAGGGAGATACACTACCCCAGACGTGTGCTTAGCTTTTCATTCATAGAGACATATAGGGTGTGTTCGGTTGGCAAGAAAGTGGGTGAAAGAAAAGAAAAGAAATTGAAATTTTCTTGTAAAACAGCCATCAAAAGATGGATGAAGGTTTTGGAAGAAAAATTGTCACTTTTGGGAAAGTGCAAGAAAATGAAAGTGTATTTCTTATAAACCAAACGTAAGAAAAATGCAAGAAAACACACTTTTTTTTTTTTTCCCTCACTTTCTCATCAAACAAACGCACCCATAAAGACTATAGCCAAAAGGAAAATGTACTTCATGAATAATTCAAGATCCACTTTCCTTTTCACTCACTTCCCATTTAGGGCCAAAACAAAAAAGTGTTCAATCACAAAAAAAATATTATATTTTTTTGTCTGCTGAAAGAAGAAAAAGTAGATACATAACATTTCCCTAGTTGTAAATGCTGCATTGAGTGGATTAGGATTATCTCTGGCGAAGTTTGACCCGATCCGATGGACTTGGACTAGACTATTGATTGAACCGCACTAGTTAAGACGAGCCTAATCTGACCCAAACCATTCAACTGTGTTAGATTGGATTGAGCACCTGTCCACTGAGATGGGGCTTATCCAACCCATGGACTGCCTACCCGTCTCTCTTACATGACCCATTTGTTGCGGTTAGGGTTGGCATATTTCAACCCAATGGGTCGAGTTTGGTGGCAAACTGATTCCAGAGCATCATTTTTAAACCCGGACCCATAAGAGAGAATTCCCATTGTCTGAAAATGTCATAAATGAATTAGTAAAAAATATTAGAAAGATTAATGGGGCCTTTGAATTGGATTTTTTTTGGCCAAAAATCAATTCTGATAAAATTCGTTGTGTAGAAATTAATTGTCAAATAATCATTTTTTCAAATAATAGTGTTCGGATAATACATAGGTGAGTCTTAACTTCGTATTCTCCGAACACTATTATTTGAAAAAATGATTATTTGATCACGAATTTCTACACAATCAATTTTATCATAATTTATTTTTGGCCAAAAAAATCCAATCCAAACGCCACCAGAATCTTGTTACAATCAGAAATATATTTTGCTCTTAAAATCTTACCTCGACCGAATTCAGAGATGAAGTACAATTCATGAGTTTTGGTCAATCCGGCCAATTTCCTTCCATCTTTGAAGACCCTATCCCGTTTTTCTCTAAATTATATGCACAAAGGAAAGGTTTCAATGTAATTTCTAGCAAGATATACCCCCTGTTTGAACAGAAAAGCACAGCCAAGAGCTTGTGGTGACATGATCTGCAATTTTCAGATCTGGGAAGTTCATCCAACATCTCCATGTTTAAACAGTGGGGGGGGGGGGGGGTAAAACGATTTTAGGAATTTAGGGTGACAGTTTAAAGGGTTTCTAAAACCCAGTTGGAAACCCGGCAATGGTACTAATGTTTGACAGTCCAGTCCAGGTGATCAGGATTCAACCCAACCTGGAATCCATTGCCACCCCTGATTATGACCCAGTGTTCAAAGGTCACACGAGAGATCTAGATCAAAAATCAACTCTATCCAATAAATCTCATTTATTCAACCCGCCCAGAAAAGCTCTACATATAAAGCAACTAGAAAAGGACTTGGACAGCTAAATAGTATGTTTGGAGAATATAAACCCGGAAACACAAACGACGCCTCTTTTCTAAGTAGTCAAGAGGAGCCGTTGGTTTGTAAAACCATGCTGCTCAATCCTGCTTGTTATGAGAAAGCCTTGCCCGGTGTCTCAGCTCAGCCTTTTTCCACCTGATCATTAGTTGGCATAAAGAGAAAAGGGTGTTTATCTGCAAAAGGAAATAACAAAATATTGAGCTCAGACGAGAGAGCCACAACCTGGCAAGAGAGTAAATCAAACAATAACCAAGTCATTGTGATCACTGACCAAGATTATGATTGCAGTGAAAAGAAGAGGCCCAGACCAGAGTACCGAGAGAAACACGCCATGTGGGTCAAAATAATTCTGGCTCGCAAAGCTTTTCCAGTTGTTACCCAGAAAACTATTGATCCTCTCGGCAAGATATACACCAGTCACTGCACAAGGTCACCACCAAAATTAAATTAGATTATTGAGTATCAAGATAAATTTCAAACTGCACTTCATAAATCACTATATTTAACATAATTTTGTACTTACTGATATGTGTGTGTGTGTGTGTGGACAGAGTGAGAAAGAGAGAGATGAGGATGGGTTATATGTGCTTGACGCAAGGCAACTGTAGGGGTAAGATCAGTTTATGTAGTAACGACGAGGCAGCACTACACCACACAAACCGACCTAACAGTTAGAATAATTTCAAGCTCGGCCAAGCATAACTTACCCCTAATATGACCCCTAGCTTGGATAGGAAACCTTACTTCTGACGTGACTATCAGCTTGGTCAGAACATCCCAACATGAATCCTGGCTATTAGCCCGATCAGATTGAGAGGTAGATCTTCTGACCGTCCTGGAACTCTCTGAACTGCAGTCTCAGTGCTAAACCATTTTAGAAATTTCCCAAACAGAGAAGAATTACATCCAATCCCATAGATCACGATGTTTTCCTACTAAATAGGAAGCATTGTTGACCTAATCCTTATCCGAAACATGTCATGTTACCATAGTTGCTAGAGGTGTCGCCTCTAGTGTAGTCATGGCATTGCCTATGCAGTCGCTTAGGCGTCAGCTAGGCGATTTTGGACTGTCACTACCTAGGTGCCTCTCTAGGCGGGCGACATTCAACTGGACTCTTTAACAGTTATCCTGTGTTACGGTTTACAACTTATTTACATATAAATATCATTTACTTAAAATATTTATATGTAAATAAGGTCATACTTCTCATTTGAATTCAATAAAAATTATTCTAGATTCAAATTCTGAAAGAATAAAAAATCAACTTTCCAGTCCAAGAACAAAATCCAGTTTTTAGTGCTTTTTTCAAAATTTCAACTTAAAAGTGTTAAAGTATTTCTCAATAATTAAAATTTTCATAAATTTTAATATAACAAAACATTACTAAAACCCAAAAGTCCGGTTAAAAAGTCTCATATTTTAGTCTTCAAAAATATTTTCATCTACAGGTCTAAAAGTTAACTAAGAGTTTAGCATAAAAAAAAACTTACATTCAAGCTTTACAACATTAAATGTTAATGTGCCTAGATTATTGTCAACCCTAGGAGGTTTGAATTGTTATATATATATATATATATATATAATTTAGTTATTTTTATCGCCTAGACCTAATTGCCTAGGCATCGCCTAAACGCCTTGACTACACTGGTCGCTTCAGGCGGTTGCCTAGGCGATAGGCGCTCTGCTGGGCTCAGGCAATTGGTCGCCTAGGCAGTCATTATTGAAAATCTGATATATTTAATAGTTTGGTAAACAAAAAAAATGTTATTTTATATATTTCTCATGTTTTTTACTATATAAAATATTAGGGTTTGTATATCCAACAAAAAAATGTTTGTAAATAGAAAAGGAAAGAAGCATGGATTAAAAATTGCCGACACCGATAAGTATCGGTTTCGATTACACCATAAACCCGAAACTTAGCCTCTACACTTTTTTTTATTAAAAAATAAGACTCGGCCAAAACCGTTGCGTATCAGTTGAGTCCTACGATACGCAACGGTTTCAGCCATAGGACTCACCCGATATTTTAAGTTTAAAAGGGTTACATAAGCAATTAAAACCACCACAAAAATCCCTATTTCATTTCTCTTCTTCTCTACCCATTCTGGCCCCTAAAACCTAAAATCCATTTGATTTTTGTTGATTAAAAATTTGATTTGGGGTTTGAATCATCAACACAGTATAGTATTGGGCCTACTAACTACTAACATTGCACGGATTCCAACACAACTATGCCCAAGTACAGCACTATGAAAGTCTCTACCACCACCCTTACATTCAAGCCAAATAGAGATGATGATGATGATGAGTCAGCTCATAATTCTATGTGATTTTAGCACTTAGCAGTGTATATCGACCCATTTACTACCTTATATTTCATTATTTCTATATTTTCAACTTGATATTGGCTTTAGAAGAATGTTGTTATTCATCTACTACATTTTTTTATTTTTTTACTTATTGTAATATTTTAGAATTTTTTCAAAAAAATAAAAATAAAAGGGGTCTTTGTCCGTAGGTGGACCAACCAATTACTTTTTTTTGTTAAAAAATAAAAGAATGTTGTTACTTGCTCACTAGGTGGACCAACCAATTGGTTTCTCTCTCTCCCTTTGTCCGTAGGTGGACAATATGGTCTTGGTCCCCATCTGTTTTTTTGCATGGTTGTTAAAGACTTCGTCGCGATCAAGCATCCAGTTGGGCTCAAGCGGCCCAATCACAAAAAAAAGGTCTTTAAATGCCCCAAATTTCTTCTAGGACCCCCAAAACACTCATAACCTATATTCAAATGGGTCTTTTATAATTTAAATAAATGCAGCCCCATTATTATATATTTTACTTATTATATGTTTTATATTAATTTTATGGAGTATAATTGAGAAGAAAGAAAAAATGAGAGTAAGAGGTACAGATAGGGTTGTACATTGGGTCGGGTTGGCCCGTGGCCCGCATGACCCAACCCGAAGTATGGACGGGCCAGGCTAAGGTTAAATGGGTTTGGGCTGGGTTTGGATTCTAATTTCACTGTGTTTGGGTTTGGACTAGGTTTGGATAAACCCTAATAAAGCCCAACTAACCCGCTCGGCCCGAAATTTAACATGTTCTTATATCCAAACTAACTCATTACCAACATGACAAAAATATGAAACCCTTACTCCCAAAATTTAACATAGTTCTTAGTTGTATTTTGTCCAATTTTCTATTCTTGTCTCTTTTTTCACTTATTTTCTCCGCAACCAAACATAAGGTAAATAGATCTCACAAGATCCTAATAGGAGGGAATTGGGGTACAACCAATTCGATAAATTTGACATAAAATAGATTTAACCATTAGCTCCAGTTTTGTTACATCGATGGTACCTAAGGTGGAACACTTTTTCCCCATTTCATCCTCCTCCCCTTAGAATTGTGATTGACTTACCGGCAAAGGTCGTTGTAGTCCTACAAGAGACATTCCTACTTGCTACTTCAATTTTATTATCATATATTCACATTGGATTCAAACATGTCCCTTTAAGAGGCTCTAATATTTAAAGTAATATTAAATAATAATTAAAGTGAGAAAAACCATTCAGATTCAAACATGGTGTGGTATTGTGCACCTTAAACTCATGACGTCTAGACTGCCAACTTAGTTCACTTAGATAGCCAACTCAACTAGGTACCATTCATTTCAAATATATAAATTGAGAAGCTATGCTCTTATGAAAAAAGGCTGAAACAAGCGGTTTGATCATTATTATAAAAATTGAGTTGAGTATGGGCTAGCCCGAACCCAACCCAAGCTTATAATGTCGTACATGGGCCGGGTTTGGGCTTCATGTATTGGAATGAGTTTGGGTTTGGCATGGGGATAAATAAGACGGGTTGAGCCCAAACTGGCTTCAGCCCAGCTGAACCCACCCATTGTACGCCTCTAGGTACGACCTCTCCCTCTCCCCCTTCTCTCTCCCCTAAAAGAAATTGTCTCTAAGGATGATTCTATGAAAGTGCGTCTTGACAATGAGGATTTTGCAATTTATATGAATTGCAGGGCCCCTTACTCAAAGAAATGCACCATACATATATATCTCATATTAGGGAAATTTCTACAGCAAAAAGTTCATTAGGCGACGCTCAAGCGCCTTAGGCGTCCATGGGGTCTATCGACTTAAGTCGCCTTGACAACCATGCTTGTTACCCCTACCACAAAAATAAGCATAATGGAAAGATTCCTACTTCGTTGAGTAGTGGGAACAAAAACATAACTAGACAACCCTAATCAAGAATCTATAAATAGGATGGGTTGGAGCAAACTGCAAAGAGGGGGGACCGAACTTAAATCCGAATTTGGACCTTGATCTCCTCAAAACTTAAGAGCATTCATTCTCTTCTCCAGCAACCCTACTCCTACATCCCTTGTGCTAACTTAATCGTCGGAATGTCTTTGCAGATCAGACGGCCATCATCCCCGAAGGAGAAGCGAGTGTTGCAGGCTTGCAGCTAATTAGCAGTAGGCACGTGTTCTAGAGGTATCAGATAATGTATTTTCCCCCACAACAACCTTCCCTATGCATATGAGTTTTGAGGTCACGTGGTATGTGTATATCTCTAGACCTACGAAAAAAATCTAATTCAGGGGTTCATTAATTAGTACACCTCCGGTGCTGGTAAGGTCGGGACCGTAGTCGTCCGTCTTCGGTTTGCCGGCCGATAAGACCTCTGAGATTGACCAGCCAGCTGGGTTGGTTTGCAAGTCCCCCTTTATACCTCACAAAATAGTAGGATGATCAGACATTTCTAGGCTGTCCAATCGGACATAATTTGTACCATGGGCTACGTCACTCAGTGAAGTTAATTCGTCACCTAGGTGACGCCTAGGCCTTTTTGGGGGTGTGGCGCCCGACTAGGTGTTTAGGCAATCGTTTTTAGCTAGGTGCACGCCTAGGCGACACCTAGATGCCTAGGCGTTAGGCATCTGAGCGCTCGCCTAGGCGTTTGCCTTATAAACTGTTTTTTTTAATAGTAAAGTAGTTAGTTTAATTAATTTTATTTAACTTGGTTAGTAAAGTGGTATAAATGCTTTGTTTTGTTATTTCTAGGGTTTACAAGAAGAAGAAGAAGAGGAGGGGCAGGAGGAGGACTCTCTCTCTCTCTCCCCAGCACAGTGCGTTACAGCACTGTGTTTTTTTTCTTCATGCTCTCTCTCTCTCTCTCTCTCTCTCATTCCTCCTCCTTCTCAACACCATCGTATTCCAACCCCTGTGATCATCATAGTAGCCATACTTTCTGCTTCTCGCTTTCGTGAAGTACTGCTCAAATCACAACAATTCAAGAAGAAGAAGACCTCTGTTACCTCCACCCCAATCAGAGAATACCCAGATCGATTTTCTTGATGAAGATCATGGTCCAGTCGTTGACCACCACGTCTGGTTAATTTCCACCGTTGGGTTGAACCAATCCATCATCGATTCCATTACCATCTGTAAGTACAAGAAGGAAGAGGGTCTTGTTGAGGGGACTGAGTGTTCTGTTTGCCTTAATGAATTCCAGGAAGAAGACACTCTTCGGTTTCTACCCAAGTGCAGTCATGCTTTTCATCCACCATGTATCGATACTTGGTTGAAATCACATATGAACTCCTAAGTCACGCAGACCCTCTCTCTCGTTCTCCACAACACTGGTTTTCCCCCTTGTTGTGTCCCTCTCTCTGTGTTTGAAATTTGTTAAAATAAAAATTAAAAATAGAAGCTTCTCTGTTAAGAGTTCTGAGTTGTTCCCCATGTTTTCTTGAATCATGGAGAGCAAAATCATGCTCTAATTCATTCTAGTATATAGCATAATTTTGAGCTTCAATTCTATTAATAATGTATGGGGTTCTTTTATTCTGTTTTTGTGGTGCATCAGGAAGTGTCGCTCCTTACATCAGGGAGGGTCTCTCACAGTAGCAATCCTACAGCAGTTAACCAAAATTGGCAACATTAAGGTCTGGTTTTTTAACTTTTTTTGCTCTTCTATAAGGGGAATGCTATTGATGCTGTTTTAAAAAAAAAAAAACCTCCCTTTTTTACAGTGTACTAATCAGCTGCCCATAATAGCCCGAATCCCATATCACAATTGTGGTTTCATCACTAATTTGATGTTTCAAACTTTATTTTATGTTTTTGTAGAATGTGGGTGTGGAGTTTTGGTCTTTTAGATGTTATATATATATATATATATATATATATATATATATATATATATATTAAATTTATCGCCTGGGCATCGCCTACGCAACACACGCCTAGCCAGACAATCGCCTAGACGCCTTGACTACACTGACGTCACTAAGCCCAGCATCCATGCCCCCTTGCTTGCCACCATGGGTGCTAGGTGTGATGGCATGGCACATGGCACAAAATAAATCTAATCGGACAATGTTTGATCAAGCTGATTTTTGTGCAGAAGACACAATTGAGGGACTCGCAGACCAGCCACGTGACTTCGAAACGGGTGACACAGGCAACCTTGACTATAAATCAAGCACGTATTATCCATCTCTCTTCCTCCTCTCTCTATCTATGGCAACCTTGACTATAAATCAAACACATATTATCCATCTCTCTTCCTCTCTCTCTATATATAGAGAGAGAGAGGAGGGAGAGAGAAAGTAGCAGTAGATGATTTGTTAACTGGTATGTAAGACCATAGCTACCAAAGCGAGAAGCGAAAACGAGAAGCAAAGCGAAAGCAAGAAGCGAAAAGCGAGGCTCTAAAAGATCTTAGGAAAGGGGAAGCGAGAAATGAGATATAAGCCCCTATTCCAATTATGTTATTATGGGTAGCTAAACCTTTGATTTTATCTTACATGAGATTTTTGTGGAAAAGTAGATGCCTTATCTTCCAAATTGACAATACTTGATTAGAGTCTACACCCTTGGCTATACTCTTGTCTACTCATCACTTCCCACATACAACTCCATTTGACTACTAATTGGGACTAGGAAGCGAGTTTGTTTGAGGAAGCGAGTTTGTTCGAAGAAGCAAGTCTGGGAAACGAGCTTCCTGGGAACAAGCTTTCCACCCTGTACATAGCTTCCTTGCAATTATGTATAAGACTAATATGAACACTTGATACTTAGAACTGAAAAATTAACACAGAGTGTCAGCTTATTAAGGTAATGAGAAGCTTAAATCTTTGTTTACCAAAAGGTCTACACCCCACAAGAACAGGAAATGGTATTTGAAAGTCCCCACTTATTTTGTAAGACGGCACAAGATGTGTGGCTTTCGTACAATATGTGATGCGTATATAGACGTCACTGTTTTTAAGGCATCCAAGCACACCTTTTTTGAGTGGAGAAGAGGCTCAAAAGACTCATCCATGAACCGTGGGAGGGGGATAACATGAAGCATATGCACCAAGACTTGAGGCCTACAATTGAGGACATTTTCACTCAAAGCAGCATATGTATAGTTGCTCCTCCCTTCATCCACAAATCTTTTTGACCTGGCATTTCGAAGATCTTGGTTACTATTTTTTTTCTTCGTTTGTGGTTCTTTATAATGGAAAGAATGGTTGTACCAGTTCTCTTGCTTAGAAGCTGTTTTCAGTCTCATACTCTCATACCACCATCAACAAATAAAAGGCACAATCCCGGCACTCATGTTAGTGTTTTGCACCGTTTGAATCCATAGGGTGGTTGCCTCATTTCAAAGTGCAAGGAAGTGATCCATTCAGAAGAAACATCTACATGAACCCATGGTGTATACTCAACCGAGGAACTCCTATTGACTTCGGGGAGTCCACCAGTGTCAAAATCAATGTCAAGGTTCCTAAGTCCAAACTGAATAAAATTAATAAAGGAATAGGTCCTTCACACAAACGCAGAGTTGCTTCATCAAGTCTACCAAATTAATGACTTAGATTTTAACATTGTTTAGAAAATCACAGCCATAGTTTCATATTTTTCCTTTTTCTTTTTCTCTACTGTATTGTCAAGAATTTCAGGTGACTTCTTTGTTTTTAGTTTCATTTCATACTTAGAGATGTCTATGGCACAACAAAAGGTTTATGGGCCTCATTATAATTACATATTAAATAAATTTCACAAACCATGAAAATAAGCTACAAAATCATGAGATTTAATTTTTTTTGTTTGACTTAAGCTTTCTTTATGTGGTCATTTACAAACAATATAGCAATCAATTGACCTTGTTGATATTAATCCATGTCAAGTAAGCAATAAGAGAAGGCTAAAAAATGTAGTTAGAAAGAATACACAGTGAAAGGAGCAGACTGGAGTCTGTGTAAGAAGATGACAGTTTATGATATCTTGATATAATACAGGCACTATAATAGTAGGAACAAAAACAAAAAATAAAAAAAAATAAACATTAAAGATATGGGTCTAGACAATGTGAATTTTAAGGGGTTTTCTGAGTTAGAGAATTTTGGTGGGATCGATAATATACTAATCCATTCTGTTTATTTCTTATTTCTAGTGAAATCTGAGTTAACATATAAGTTGATGTAATATAAACATTACAATTTGAGATAGATTGAATAAAATGCTAGAACCATTTTCTTTACTACTTACCAATTACTGTATGTTATTGATACGTGGAAAAGAGCTTGTCCTGAAATTTTCTGCAGCAGTTTACAAAGGTGAGAACTTTGCTCTTGAAAATCGAGGAATGCTTTTCTCTCTTCTTTTCTCATCTGTGCTCTTGCATAGATTTCCATATTTTCTAACTTCCAATTGTTTTTTTGGTACCACCCGTCCCTCCAACTTGGATGGTGAAGGAGTGCCCATCATTAGTAGGAGATTGTCCTGGGATTGATTCCCAGAGAGGACAACTCCCAATTGAATGGTAGAAGTTTCCCTAGGGTGGTATGGCAAAAGAGTCCACTCACCCCACTAATACTAAACTCCCAAAGAGAACTCCCTGGTATAAGATATTTTTATTTTTCATCAATCCATAAAAACACTAGTTGAAGTTCCCCTTGGGTGATGTGGCAGGAGGACTCGCTTACTAACACTAACACTAACAAGCTATCAACATTTTGTGTGGCCACCAAAAACAGTTGTACCAAAACAGTATTTCTCTGTGATCTTCGGAGTTCAGACAGTGCACCATAAAAGTGATGCATAAATCCATGACAAGAGGTTGAGCTCATCTTCTCCAATGGGAAATCATTAAAACTACAAGGAAATACAAATTATGATGTCAGGGTATGACTTTAGGGTATTATGTAGAAACTTTTTCCATGAGAGTGCTCTACATGAAGATTGAGGAGCATAAACTTTGAAGACCAGATAACTAGAGCACTGAAACACAATCGGGATCCTTAAAATCAAGGTGGATGTCTTCAAATTTTATTGTCAATTTCAGCCAAAAGAAATAACCAATTGATCAGATTCATCACATTATATGGAGAAGTTGTTTGATTTGAAAATTCCCAAGCACAACACGGAAGTTTGACGTGCTCTAGATTGAGAGTATATTCTTCAGCAAAAACTACCAAACTAATGTGGCTCGAAAATGAAACCAAAAGCCAGAAATCTCTACGTGGAGGAAGATGTAAGTCAAACTTGAAGGTAAAATTCACAATCAGCTGGACAAAAATGTCAAGACAAGAGGGGTATTGTGAAAGCAGCTATGACTGAGTAAACTGAGAAATCTTATCATCTTTAAGTCCTCAACGATTTGCAAGAAAGTGACAGTCAAATTGTTGCTCACTTCTTAACAGAGTCCCAAGGTGAATGAAATGTAACAATTAGTTCTACTGCAAGTAAATTAAGGTGAGTTGTACATTCTCCAAGTAATGATGGAGGATCCATGGCAAATTAAAAGCATGGATGCAATGGGAATACAAGGGAGTGCAAGACACAGGTGTCATCCCCTAAGAAAAAGTACAACTCCAAATCCCTGTAAAGGACGAGGACATTGTGAGCATATGAACGTTGGGGAAATTTGATCATCTTACAACAATAGGATATGACTCAGCAACACCTGGTTATGACCAGTGAGCATTCTTTCAAAATTTGATCCTCAAGTTAACTTGGCAGATGCTAAAATTTTAGTGGGATGGAGAATGAGGATCAAAAAAATTAAAACAAAAATGATCATGATACTTTCTATAATGTACAAGAACACATAAATAAGAGGTCAATCATGATCAGTATGAAGTGTAACACATCTTCAACCAAAGTCACATATGAAGAAAGAATTGGAAGAAGACAATTAGTCTATAATTAGCATGCATCCAGCCATGTGTGTAATGTTATTATTGATGGTGATAACTGAAAGAACATTGACAACCAACTAACCAAGAGACAATGGATAAAATAAAGTTAAAGACAAAAACCACCCACAGCCAAAATAATAATTTTTAAAAAATCATAGCCCAAGGGAATCATAAACTATATCTAAATGATGCTTGGTTTCTACTAGCTATCAAAAAAATATATAATGGGTGATAAAATGCTGTTCTAGGGATGCATGACACATATTTTGACCTGGGTGAGCAATACAATCAGAGCACCATTCATGAGGAAAAATACTTAGAGGTTTTTACCTAAGGAGGAAGATTGAAACCAACCTTTGAAGGATCAGGAAAAAAAGTACTCATCCTAAGGAACTTCATCATTAATGTTAGATCTTATGATCTCACAATGATCACGGTGTTTGGTTTGTCAAAACCCCATATTAATCTCCCCCCAATAAGAGTCCGATCATGCAGTGGTGATCATTAAGGTGTACAAGACTCGAAACACCCAAAACACACCTTGCCAAATGAGCATGTTCAGGCTTACTATTTCTTCTTCTCTTCTTAAACACATTGCAAATAACTCACTCAAGTTCCACTTCTTCCTCTGCACATTGTAAGTTATCTTAAATTGCTCAAACTACAGAGGAAGAGAGTTAAGCACAAGTAGCACTAAGAAACCTTCAGAGATCTTCATGTCCATGCCCTTGAGCTGGGCCAGCATATCAAACATTTTCGTTATGTGCTCTCCCACACTTCCATAAACATCAAATTTCAAACTGACCAGTCTGGTAAAAAGAATTGCATCATTCTGCCATAGTGGAACCAAAAATTGCTCCTGCACTAATTCCCTAGTCTTTGGCATTGTCAATGTTAGGGATGGCACCTCTGATAGATTTGGAGATTGAGCCCTTAATGATTATCAAACTTATCCTGTTTGATATTTCTCACCTTTCGTACTGCGATTTCTGCTCCAAGGTGCTCTCACTAGTAGGCTTTATAAGCTCTACTTCTCGCCTGGCCATCAAGGTTCTGAATGTCAATATCGCAGAAAATGTCGCATTGACGGGAAAAAGAAATATTGGTGATATATCGCGAGATATACCGTTTCGTGGGAATTATATCGCATGTCGAGGGAAAATTTGGGGGAAATGTGGAACATATGAAATTTTGCAATGAAACTTTGGAAATGTTAAAATAGATGTTAATACACATTTGAAAATAAAAAATTTTAAAAACCAACCATGCACAGAAGAGATGCAATGGGAAGGGAGCAAAGATGTGCACTGACGACAATGTATGATTGATTAATGCTTATAACTTACATAAAATATTTTATTCATCAATCAATCAATTATAATACATAGAATTCATAATAACAAAAATATACAATTCAAGTTCAATACATAAAACATCCATGATGGCATAATCCAACTCACCTCAAGAACCATAATCAGAGCCACATGGAGTTACACGGAGGGTCGAAGTCATCTCTATCCTATCTAGGCTAACTGACAATAGTACTGGTTCTTCACATTAGTACAATATTGTGCCTAGTTCACATTATAGTACATTAGTACCATAATGTATACTCATGTAGATAACACTGGTAGTTATCTAGTCCAAGATGTAGCAACACTCCCATTGGTGGATACTGTAGTTATTGAGGCATAACCGTTACCATGAGCAGCTTAAGATTTGGAAAAAGCCTTGTAATTTGGAAGTCGAAATTTGGCTCAGATGGCTAAAAACCAAATTTTAGCCTTAAAGTGGAAATTTGGATTCTATTCTTTTAAAATTCAAATGTGTGAATAATTTAGTGAATTTAAATGAGGAGCGTTGATGCAGGGACTTAACTAATACTCCCCAAAAGGTTGTGTTCCAAAGCTGAAGACGTTATGTATCGATATTTGGTGTATCGACCACATGTATGTGTATCAACCGATATTGACCAGGATCGATCGATATCAATCCTGTGCGCAAAAACCTCATTATAACCTAGAATTTTGTGGGTTTTTCATCCTTTTTCAAGAACACTCCTATTATATTTGTACTAAAACACTCATTAAATGAAAAAGGAGTGAGGGGTTTCGTGAGACTGGTAGATGAGGAGAGTGGGAAACTTCTCCCAAGTCCCATCTCATGCCCTTAAGTAAATCCCTCTTTTCCTCTTCTTCTTCTTTCAAAACTAGAAGAAACTCTTCTTTAAAGTGTAGGTGGTAGTGGGGGGTATTTAAGACTTTTCATAAATGCAAAATTATGAAAAATGCTCATAAGATCCTTGTGGGAAGGGATTTTAAAAAGTTGGGTAGTTTGAGAACAAACCCAAACTTGAGGGGCAATCAGGGAAAACCCCCTATCTGGCAACTGAAACAAGGGGATATGTCAGTACCTTCATAATACTTCACCCTTTGTCGTCTCTAGGAAAAGTTGGATCACTATCAAACCTTCCAGACTAAGTGTTTTGAGGATGCTACTACATAGAAAATTGGTCGAGCAGAGTCGTGTGTTTGAGTTACTTGCAAGTTTGAATGTTGATTATGAACATGTAAGAGTTCAAATTCTTGGCAAGGATTCAGTACCATCCCTAATTGAGGTCTATACGAACTTACATCGCGAGGAGCGTTGTCAAAGTGTTATGCACTAACCATCCTCACTTGATAGATTTTCCTTCTGTCATGGTCCTAGATGTTCTCATCGATTCTATACCGTGTGGCACTCTATCTCTTGACTCTTTCAAGGATGAGTAAGCCTCTCGTCAGTTCTTCACAATAACTTCTATAAGAACAAGAACACAATAGAACTCAAGAGAACACTTGGAGAATGCTTGCATTCTTATTGCTCAAGAAGGCTATAAAATTCTTGGATGAGTCAAGAGATATAGTGTCGCACGATCTAGAATCGGTGAGAATATCTAGGGCCATGACATTTAGTCTCAGAGCCACAGAGGGGAGGCAAAAGTGGTGGTTGTGGCAGAGGGGGGTTGGTAGGTTTGGGTCCTTAGGAAATTCTAGTGATGATTGTGATAAGCTTAAGTGTGATCATTGTGGCAGACCCATCATACTAAGGACACCTGTTAGAACTTGAATAGTTGCCCACGGCAAAGGAGGTCTGCCAGTAGTAGACGAGAAGAGAAGACAAAGACAGATGTTGTGGCACTTGAGGAGGATCAAGTGCTCATTCAGTTGTTTCCACTAGCTCATCAGTGGCTGCATCTACACCTAGTCTAGCACCCTCTTCCGCTAACCTTGGCTTATCCATATATGAGATTTCAGCATTTCATTGCTTCGTGGTTCAATTAGAGCCACCCATTACAACTTCTGCATCCCCTGCTACTCACACAGGTACTTTAGCCTCGGCCCTTAGTGCATATGTTTCCGATCCAGTTGCTCCTGAATTATTGATTTCGAAGCATTTTATCAAATGACCGGTATGTCCTCACTTCTCCACTTACCTTATTGGTTCTGGTAGAGAAAAAGTTAAATTTCTGATGATTCATTCTCGTCCATTGCTGGCAAGGGTAGTGTTTTTGTTGCTTTATCTATGTTCTTATCCTCTGTTCTTCATATCCATAACTTTATTTTAAATTTTTTGTTTGTAAGGCATATTACCAAATTATTGAATTATAGTCACTTTCTTTCCCACTCATTGTGTGTTCCAGGACTCGGAAACGAGGAGGACAATTGGTACGGGTAATGAGGTGCGAGGATAATATCTATTAAACCCTTTTGCTTCACAGTCCAGTAGATTTTCCATGGAGTTTGGAGTTTTAGTAGCCCACAAGAGTTGTTACAGCGGCACGGGCATCTTGGCCACCCATTGTTTTTTTCTTAGACTTTTATTTCATTTGTTATCTCTTTCTAATTCTATTACTTCCATTCAATGTGAAACTTGTGAATTCGCAAACCATTGTCGAACTTCTTATCTTTCTAGTGGTAATAAATACAATTCACCATTTTCTATTGTGCACTCTGATTTTAGCAAGAAATTGGATGACAACTTATTTCATCTATAACATTAATGATCATGATATGATTCAAGTATTTTGGTATAGAAACCATTTTTCTATCATGGATGAATTCATCTTATTTATCCAATTGCAGGGCATTGAGAGATCAAAAATATCAATCTACAAGCTGACTTGTACATCCTAATATATTTAGATTAGCATGAGTCAAATATAAAGTGAAGTGAACCCTTTATTTGGTGACTAGTAAAGCAATAATATTACATGCTACAATTCAACAGTTCTTAAAACTCGAGAAACACAAAACTGTTGAAACAGACAAATAAAATCACATAAACGGGTAATAGAGGTGATGGAAGCCATAAACACCTACAAGACAGAAGGAACAAGCACATTTGGAAGTTGATATTCTTCCTCGAGATGATAATGATCAGCAGCAAAGCAATATGGAACAGTAGTAAGCATACCAGCCAAGGTTCCTGTAGAAGAAACAAGGGAGAATAGAGGAAACATTCAAAATGAGATCACTATCATAAGGTCCAATAATGGGTTATGACCATGTACTGACCACTCAAAACACAATTAAAAAATCAGACAAAATAAAACACATGACTATATAGAGATCCGTGCATAATATCACTAATGTGAATCAGCAAGAAATTGTTCAGCCAAAAGAAAGGTAATTATGATTTTATGGATTTCATTTCAATTACTGATCAGCTACAAAATAGTTTACTAAAATAAATTGCACTCTGTGTCTTTATGCCAACATTGAAAATAAACTTCCAATTATGTAGTGCTGCTACAAATCTAATGCATCTGTATGATTCTGCTCTCTAGCAATTGGAGCAGAGATTCCAACCATATCTTCCCCCTAGCCAAATAATTCCTGAACTCCGACTTGGTAACTATGACATGACTACACCAATGCGAACAATGAGCATCCTCGGGTAGCTCATGATTGTCAGTTTCTCTTATCCCTTTCAGATTTAACATACAGCTATACAATGGGCATGCGCGGTGAGCACATGTAAAGATAACAAATCAATGAATAATAAGTAAATTTTGTTCTCATTTTTGCTTGATGGGAAAAAAGGGGAAAGAAATTTCATGCCATTCATTTGGTCCAAGGAATCTGCTATTACTATTAAGAAAACATACAAAATCAACCATAAAAAAATTTCTTTTCAGTTTTGTTTCTTTCTCCAATCCAGTTCATATCAGTAAATCTCAACATTTCAATATCTATAAATTAAGAAAACAAATAATATAGGGGAAAAAAATGAGCTTTTTCCTGTAAATCATTTAATCAGAGTGGTTAAGAGCTATGGACAAACGAAAATAATGACTTTGAGCTTCAAAAAAAAAAAAAGGAATTCGAGAGAGAGAGAGAGATGAAATCGTACCTTCCAATCAATGGCATGGAAGAATCCCAAGAAATTCTCGTAAGCCGGTTGAAATCCGGTGCGAAGTTCGGCTGTAAATCTCTCAATGAGATCTGTCATTTGATCCATATGCTCGTTCATTGCGGATTTCAGGTCTTCCATCCCCACAAATCGATTAACCGATCAAAGAGGAAAAAACTGCAAATCTCAGACTAAAGCTCTCTCTCTCTCTCTAACTCAACAACTAAGCCCGTACCACGCAAGAAAAATTGAAGAAGAACATTAGGGCTGTCTCGAGCCAAGCTAGTTTGTCGGCTCAACTCGGCTCAAGCCAAGCTAGTTCATCGGCTCAACTTAGCTTGAGCCAAGCTCAACCTGGCAAATGAATGCTTTTTATTTGAACAAATTTTAAGGGAAACCGTTAACGTAACCATGAATCTCATTTAGAAACCTAACACTATATAATATTGCTCCAGCCCCCCCTTCTCCTAAATACACACCAAATTCATGGGTACGCCTATCACCGCTCAATTTTAAAGGGCATTGATTAGCACACCACACATTTGATTAGTAAAATATTATGGCCACGTGTCCCTTTTAACACTCCTTTATGGTTAAGCTTAAGAAAATAAAAATTAATATTTTTTTTTCTTTTTAAAATACCGAGGTTAGATTGATTAACTCTAGGAGTGAGTGAATCTAAATATGTGGTAAAAAGGGGGCATGAACCAATAAGGATTGTAGATTTGACCACGTAGTCAAATGTCATGGTTGTGTCCCTTTTAACACTCCTTTAACGATGGTTAAGCTTAAGAAAATTAAAGTTAATATTTTTTCTTTTTAAAAATCAAGGTTAGATTGCTTAACTCTAGGAGTGAGTGAATCTTAACTGCAATTGATGTGTGATAAAAAAAAAAAAAAGGGGCGAGGGGGGGGGGGCATGGACCAATGAGGATTGCACATTAGACTACATTGAGGACTGCACATTAGACTACATAGTCTAACGTTGTCATGCCTTGAAAATCAATACAATTCATATTTCATAAATGCATAGATTTCTAGACATTGACCTGGAACAAATCCCAAAACTAGATGGAAATAATTCAAATTAATCCATTAAACAGAAGTGTATATCGAGTCACTAAAATAAATCAAAGACAATAACCAAATAAAATAGACATTTTTCAGTTTTAATTTAATACTCTCTTGAACAAGTTCCTTAAACAACTCAATAAAAATCTAACTAAAACAAAGAGCTCTATGGACTAACTAAGCTTATGCTAACTTCTAATTTCATAAGGTCTCTTTTAAAAAGATAGAGTATAACAAGGGTGAGTACGACGGCCCAGCAAACGAACACATCCAACAATCAATAATTATATCATGACAGATATAATAAATTATGCAATAAATTATTACAACATATGCAATTTATTTATATACAAGTTTCACAATTTACAGTTAATTCAATTATTGGTCACGGTTTCATGTCCATAAGATTCAAACTGATATCGTCCTACTCACATTCTTTTACTAGCAACGTTAAGCTCATCAAGTCGAGTTCCTACAAAGTTCGTCATTCATTTATTTGATCTAACGAGTGTCTCACTCCATTAGTCAAAGAGTCATTTGGTTTATCATTGATCTTCCAATACTATTCTTGGGATCACACTAAGTTTACACAATTTTTACTTTTGGGCTCCCACAAAGTTCACCCGAGGATTCTCTTCTGGGCGTCGTACTAAAGTCCTCCCACAAGCGAACCTCACATAAGGTTTTTCGTTTTTTATTAAAATCTGGATTTATTAAATGACATACAAGACAATATTCATAAATTAAACATGACAATTACATCAATAATTAATAGACAAAATAATAATTAACAAGAGCATGCATGATTTCATCTCTTAATTCACAATAATTAAGAATATTAAATATAAATAATATATTAAATTAAAGTATCTTAGAAAAATTAATGTGAAAAATATTTATTTTCCCTTTTTGATTTTTGACTAAGGTTTTGACTCACAAAACTATTGATTTTGGAAAAGCTTTCTTTACGAAAATTGTAGATCTTTTTTGAGCTCTTTGAAATGATGTACTATCGGACCAAAATCGGACTTAAATTCATAAAGTTATAACCCGTATACCGAAACTGGGTAAATTCCCTTTAAATTAATTTAATTCCAAAAATTCACCAATTATAATCTTATAGATTTCTCATATTTTCTTCCCTAAAATTCCATTTTTCTCAATGGTTTTCATCCCTAAATTCAATACATTGTTTTTCTGACATTTAATTTGTTTATGAACAATTATAGATGTAAAACAAGAGTTGGAATAACAAGATTTAAACATCAACATATACTAAGTTTAATTCCAGGATTTTAAGAATTACCTAAAACCTTACTCAGAATTTTAAACTCTAATTTATAAGTTTCTAGCATGAATCATCATTCCTATAAATGCAAAATATAATCAAAACCTATAAATAAGGTGGAGTGTTCACTTGCCTCAATGATTTAATCTACCATGAGGAAGAACAGGCTTTGGAATCGCAATCTCCTTCCTTGAAAACTCTTGCAAATGTGAAAACCCTACTTTTCTTCTCTCACACGTTCTATTATCCATAAATTGTGTTATGTGTATTCTGAAATTAGGTTTACCACTTTCTATTTATATTATCCATATTATTTATTTACCAGAATATCATTAGTGACTCTTGTTTGTCTATACTTCTAATTAAATCTCTCACATTTATTCTCACATTAGCTAATTAATTTCAAGGTCACTACAAATGTGACTGTAAATTAAGCATTTCCTTATTTTTATATTAAAAGATTAACTATCAAAGCCATTAAATGGAAAGAGGAAAATTGTGGTAGTTTGGTAATTAGAAAAAAGTTATATCAATAAATGACTTCCTATAATTTGTAAAATATCCCTATCAAATGCTTTTTAGGTTGCTTCGATTATATGTAAGGGAGCTCTGGTTCATATTTATTCTATTATATTATCATTAATACAAAATAATATTTTTAATTTTCTTCATCATAGATGGTAATGTTTTTTAATGTAAAATAAATAGTTTTATGAAATAATAATAACAACAAAAAGTTAAGAAATTAAAAGTAGAAACTCTTATCTAACTATCTACTCTTTAGAGCAAAACATTATCCTCAAATCTTATTTTAGTATAAGAATGTATTAATTTTTTGTAGTTTCTTGTATTATAATTTATTAATAAATAATTTTATTAAAATCACGTAAAGATTTAAATAAAATAATTCCATAAATCAAACTTAAGTTAACCCGAGCTCGACTCGACTTTATTACTTCAAGCTCGAACGAAGATTGAGCTTGATCAAGCTTGTTCAAGCCAAGCTCAAGTTTAAACATTTAAGCTTAAATCAAGTTCAAGTCGAACTTGAGCATGTTCAAACCAAACTCAAACTTAGCTAAGCTCGTGTAACGACCCCAAAATCCTACAAGGCTAACATAGGACTTTGGAATCGTCACATTCCCTCAACCTGTTTAAAATCCATGCATACAAGGCTTTCTATACGAGTCTCCAAAAATGAGAGTAATAAAATTCTGATTTTATAAAACTCAAACCATCCTATACAACGGTCATCTGCCCAACATAATAAAATCTAACATAAGCAAAAATGTCTATTAAAGTAATCCAATGAGCAACATCATCGAAAAAGGTCTATTACAAATCTCTCAACCAAAACAAAATATAAACTAGTAGGGGTAACCGTCCAAGCCCCTAGCTCCCTCCTCGGAAGGTTCACCTTCTCCTCCTTCTTCTACGTAAGTCTCCTCAATCCACGGCTCCGCCGTGTGCCCTTGCTCTAAACCTGCCAAGACAAAGTCCGACTGAGTACAAAAGTACTCGGTGTATATAAAATCCAACCAACAACGTAGTAAACCTGCACTTAGTTAGAATCATATCCAATAGCGTAATAACATAGTCAGAGTGCGGAAGAACATGTGCTCATACACATCATATCATCACCTTGACTCGTGTACTTGTGAGAACTTTAGACTTAGTAGACAACATACTTATGAGATGCTTATACTTATGAGACCACGTGCTTGTGAGATGCTTATGCTTATGCACTTATTCAAATCATACAGTAATGTGACATGCCGTTCTTGACGGATACGGACCATGCCTAAGAAATTATAAAATGGATATGCCGTTCTTGGCGAATAAGGACCATGCCATGCTTATGCTTATTCAGAATGTCATATGTATGTCATGCTTATGCTTGTGGTCCACATGTGTGACTTGTGAGACTCTTATCTTAACATACACGTGCATCTGTGCTTAAGTGTCGAAATTAACATTCGAGTTGGTAATTGCTTAGATTCCAATCTCCCACCATGGAAACTCGACTATACTGTCTCATACCAAATAGTTAGAGAATTCCTGGTTTGAGAGATTTTCCTCTAAGTTTTTACATTCCTGACTATCAATTTCCATGCGAGTAATTAGACATATTTAACAAATAATCACATATACATATCTTATCGTGATTCTTTGAACAATTCATAATCAATTTCTTACAATTCCATAGTAATATATTAGTATTTATCTTCTCAAGCATTTTCACAAACACCTTAGGTACGTAGATCATGAACTCATTTCCCTTTCCACATTTCGTCAAACCATAATTCATCCATACAACCTAATTACAATCACATCCACATATTAATCCCATCCTCCATGATATTTCCCATTCTCCATGCATCTCATCCACATCATTAAATCTATATTTTCATCCATAATAGCTTACTTCATACAAAAATAAGGAAAAACACATCTAATTCCTATTTCTATCATATTAACATTCATAAAACATTATAATATGGTTGAATTGGATAGTATATCGACCTTAGGGATCCTTCCCTTGGATCCAAATCACTTCCAAGATAATTTGGGGAAGCTTTGAGGACGATCTCCAAGCTTTCCTAGCGATATCCAAGCTATCTCCTTCTTCTCCAAGCAATTTCTCCCTTAAACCCTAGGTTTTCTCTCTTTCCTTGTCAAATTAGGTTAGAAATAGGTAGAGTACTCTAATACCTCGAAATAGGACCCCCTATTTATAGCCCAAAGGTTTGAGAGCCAAAAGATCTAAAAGTCCTTACTGAAATTTTACAAAAACACGAAAGACCGAGCGATCGGTTGCTATGACCGAGCGATCAGTCGCCTACCGATCGACCAGTGATTATAACCGAGCGATCGATTCTCAATCGAGCAATCGGTGTTCTTCACCGAGCTCTCAGTCAAAAACAGACTCTCTAGAAAAATTTCTCATGCAAAAAGGTTAACCAGTCGATAGCTACCGATCGATCAGTTGTGGACCGATCAATCGCTAATTCTGACAGAGCGATCGGTTTTATACTGATCGATCCCTAGCGATCGGTGCTCTGCAGATTTTGACCCGTTTTACTGTTTTGGCCATAACTTTTGACTCGTTCGTCAGATTTCAACGATTCAACTTGCGTTGGATTCATCTTTCAAAAAGGAACATTTTTGGCATTATAGAATTTTCAAATTCCTTTTTAATTATGGACCAAATTGCCCCCAAAGTTGATTGATCTGCAATTCCATTAGCCAAAACATCGGAAAACCTACTTTTGACTTAGCTTAGACTAAAAATATGGAAATACATTAAACATGAATCTCAAAGAGGGTTCCAATGTCTTTCTAATGGTTCAAGAATCACTCAATTCTAATAAAAGGTGCCAAAACCAGAGCTTCCTAAAGTTCAGGGTGTGATATGACATCCCTCAGTTTACAAGTTGATTAAGCTTTAATCACACTAAACCAATTAGATATAAATACATAAACATTAAAACATCACAAGGACTACAATACTCCTAATACTTGTAATAAAGACATGAAAAAGATTCGGGTCTGTACAGCTCGACTTAGCTTTGCTCGAATACACCACTAAAGAGTATGTAGTTGTTAAATTTTATTCGTGACCACAAGAGGGGATTTTATTTATAGTTTCTACTCATTTTATGTTTGTACAACTAATATCACAACAGGATTCAAAGCTTTACTGGATGGGTTAAATGTTGTGCATCCTTAAACACTTGGAATATTTAAATTGAATCGGATTCTACATTTGTTGTAAATTCAATCTATATATTCTATGATACCCCTTGGCCTGTTGGGTATTGGAAGAAGCTTGCTGACACGATTCGACTTCATGGTATTTATTATAATATTCATCACATCAACAGAAAATCTAATGTTGTTGCGGGTTGGCTAGCTAATAATGTCTACCTCAAATAGAGTTCAGGTATTTTAAATTATATTGATGAAGTCTCCAGTTCAGGGAGAAGTATCTTAAGAATGGATTGTTTGGGTTTTAGTGGTGAGATTCGCATTATGTAATTTTTATTAGTCTAGGGATTTTTGTTCTATGACCCCCTTGATTTTTGTGTGTAATCTCTTTAACCTATCTAATAAACAACTATGGGTTTGCCAAAACTCTCATCTCTACTAAGCGGCTTTGAAAAAAAAAACGTTTGCTATAATTGAGAGAGATAACTCATGATTTTTTGAATTTTTGCAAAATAATGATTTTTAAAAAAGTTCATTCGGTCAAAACTATTCTTCACACGTATGTCAAAATTTTAATTCAAATAAATAAAATTTTTATTTTTAAAAGTAATTTATATATAAATTAGTGATATGATAGTTATAAAATTTAAATTAAATGTTACAAATACCTCATATTTTACATATAATCTCTTAAGAGCATATACGTACATAGCTTAGAAATGTACATTTTAATATATCGGCCTCTTACATATTATTTGTGAGTTCTTATATAAATTCAATAAATAAATTATTTTTAAATATATTATTCTAGATTAATAAATCATGTCTATTATTTGTCCTAATTAATTAAGTTTTCTAATTTAGGATTTATGTAATAATAATTTTAATTATAAAATTTATATTCTATTATATATTATGGTGGATATTTTAGGGTGCTGCTACGAGCACCCCAATAATTTCTTACCACACACCAATACTAAAACATTAAGTCTTTTATTTTGAAAGCCACCCTCTCTATGCGCACCCATCGTTCATGGTCTTTCCTCATGCTTGGTCTTCCCTGTGAACCCAAAAACTTTTCCCTCAAAAGCTCTTCTTATCTCAACACTTCCAGGTCTCTCAGAATTGGGAAAAGAGAAAGGAGCGGCGAGAAAAGCAAACAATCTCTTCTCGTCTCTGCATTTTTTAAGAATAGCAGATTTTCCATTTCTCTAACAAGAAGGATCGAATGACTAAATTCTGGAAGTCCATGGTATCCAAGTTGCATCAATTGCATTCATAGGCTGCCCAAGCTTCACAATTTGTGGCCAAGCACCGAGGTGCCTACTACAAGTAGGAGCAGAACAAGCAATACATCGAGGAGCCACCCACTGTGGAGAAATGCAACATGTTGTCAAAACAATTAATTGTTTTGCACTCGTCTTTCGAGTATTCCTATTCATTCCAAGACATTCTGGAAGGAACTTAATTTCGTCAAGCATTTGTGGAAGAACAAGCAGTGCTAGCATTGCTGCTCTGTTCAGGTTGGAGTGCTTTGCCTGGTTGGTTTCATGCCGATAAGATTGTGGGAAGAGCATTGCATTTACTAGTTACTACGTCTGAGCACAACATATTCGAGAGAAATCTGCTTGTGGGGTTGAATTTATGTGTTTCTCATCAGTCATCTGATATGGTTCCCATCAGTAATTTTAAGTCACTGACATAATTTTACATACAAAATTATGAAGTTGATGAGTCAGCTAGCAAGCCTAGCTTGGTAGCCTCAATAATCTACCAATTTGGTATAATTTTTTTCCTGCTTCTTTGAAGTGGTCCTTAAATGGATGAACCTTAGATTTCTTGTCAATTCTATCACAAGCTGTTGTTGCTATTTGTGGGAAAAAAATTGTGGGGTTTGTCTCATTTAGGGAGTTTTATTAATGAGGGAAATCGAGAGACCTGCCCATCGTGTTGTTTGCGAAGCAGCTCGAAGAAGAAGGTTGATTCGGCTTCAAAAAGAGCTCGCCAAGCTAAGAAACGATACATCTCTACCAAAGCCCGGAATGACCATCTATCTTTCTCCATCTCTCTTTTGTAATCTTTTTAAGTTTGGTGTATAACTAGAAAACTATAGACAATTTTTAAAACTTTTGGTGTGCTCATAGAATATAATGTATTTAATGGTGTATAGTCAGTAAATTATAAGTTTGGTATATATTAAGAAAATGTTGGTGTGCTCGTTGCTGCACCCATATTTTATTGACTCTTTTCTTGGTATTGGTGGGTATTTAATTGACTTAGTAACCTCTTTATTTTGAATAGAACAAACTATTTATCTGAAACGTTTTTAAAATTTATAAAAGATACGAATTTCAAAATAAATTATAAAATTTTGGGCATTCAAACATTTGGGTAAACAATCTATGAAATTTGCCAAAAATTTGAAACTATTCATTTCATCTATTTGAGGTATTCTCCGAACAATTTATGGAAGATGAGAGTAAAACAAAATCCACCAATTTGCAAAATTTCAAACATTTCGGTTTGAATTTTAGAAAATTTCAAAAAATATTCTTCAAAATTTGAGATTCTAGACCACAAAAATTTTGGCTAAAGTCTCAACATTTTGGCGCAAATATTTTTACATAAAATAGAGGATATTTCAATTTTGGACCACTACCCCAAGTCGAAATTTTGCATCGAACTAAACAGATTTGAAGGTTCTAGATATTTTAATTTAAATTATAAAATTTTGGGCTTTCAAACATTTGGGTAAACAATTTATGAAATTTACCAAAAATTTGAAACTATTCATGATTATTCATTTCATCTATTTGAGGTATTCTCCGAACAATTTATGGAAGATGAGAGTAAAACAAAATCCAACAATTTGCAAAATTTCAAACATTTTGGTTGGAATTTTAGAAATTTTCAAAAATGTTAGAACTATTCTTGATTGTTGATTTTTCTTGGAATAAAAATTGGAAACCAAAAAATATTCTTCAAAATTTGAGATTTTAAACCATAAAAAATTTGGTTGAAGTCTCAACATTTTTGCGCAAATATTTTTACATAAAATAGAGGATATTTCAATTTTGGACCACTACCCCAAGTCGAAATTTTGCGACAAACTAAATGGATTTGAAGGCTCTAGATATTTTAATTTAAAAATATTTACAAAGTTAAGAAATACAAAATAATGTACACCAATAAATCATACATTTATCGGACAAAATTCAATGCATTAGATTTCTTAGGTTTACCTCTTACTAATCCTTACCTCTATAGTCTCTACTTTCTAGTTGGGGTTTTTACCCTGATTTCCCCCGTAGTTTGCTCTTGTTCTCAAAATACCCACCTTTTAAAAATTCTTCTCTGAATGCCTCCACACACATGTGGAGGAGTTCGTACCTGCGAGTGCGAACTTTTTCATTTTATCCAAACCATTTAAAGAAAAGACATTTGTGTCCCCTCCATTCTCATAAACCATGGAGAACTCGCTTCATTCCTTATCAATAATGAAGTCTCTTCGTTGATCAAAAATAGTCTTCAAACATTTCATTACCTATCCTTTCCGACTGAGATTTTCACAAGAGAGCTACGTTCCGCTAAACTGCTAACCACGGCTGTGAGAGAATGCCATTAACGGAAGAAAAACAACAATTTTCGGGTTTCTTGTGTTTTTTTTTAATAAATTAGTTTACCTAAAAAAAAAGGATTATAATCATGACATTTATGATTTTAAACCTTAAATCCCATGTTAGATGGTTTTACATGTGTTTTCTTTGCATTTTTTATGATTTAAAAATGTGCGATCAATACTTGACAAGTCCGGTCGATACTTTGTATCGATATTGGTTGTGTTCCAATGTTGAAGACGATTTGTATTGACATGCATTGATAATATCAATACAAGTTAATATGAGTATCGATATTATCAGTACTGGTCAATATGAGTATCTATATTATCGGCATAGATCAATATGCGTATCGATATAAGTCAATATAAGTATCGATATTATCGATACATGGTGTATCAACCACAAGTATCGATATTATCAGTACTGGTCAATATGAGTATTGATATTATCGGCATAGATCAATATGCATATCGATGTAGGTCAATATGAGTATCGATATTATCGATACTGGTCAATATGGGTATCGATACTGGTCAATATGAGTATCGATATTATCGATACATGGTGTATCAACCACGTGTATCAATGGTTATTGATCCCGCGCTATGTAACAATCCAAGAGATAAATACTTAGATTGCCCCCTTCCTATCAGTCTCGGCTTTTGGGAAATATGAGTATTGATATTATCAACACAGATCAATATGCGTATCGATATAGGTCAATATGAGTATCAATATTATCGATACATGGTGTATCAACGGGTATCGATCCCGCACTATGTTACAATCCAAGAGATAAATACTTAGATTGTGCCCTTCCTATCAGTCTCAGCTTTTGGGATTAGTGGTTACGTATGGGCACGTATCATTTAGTATCAGAGCCTAACACCACATCATGAGTTCGTGTCGCGACCCAAAATACCCCCTAAGAGTTAGGGATACTTTAGCTCGTATTGTGCCATATCAAACCATACCATCCTGTAAGAATACACAAGGCATAACATAGTAGAAACGAAATACCCAACAAAAGTAAAATACATAACATGTACCCTGCTTGCATATCCAAGTCTGAATCAACAGAACATAAACAAAAGTGAAGTCTAAAAAGGACATTCCTCACTTTCAAAAATGCAACTCTCTCTCACGTTCCTCACTTAGCAATAGTTAAGATAGGGCCACCTATCTAGAGCTCCATCATCCTGGTGATGATCCATGTGAGGCTCGGGATCGTATTACTCCTTCTCTATCCAAGGCTCAGAAGCATGCACATCATCAACAGGACCTGCCGAAGTCAACAATTCGGCTGAGCATGGAATACTCAACGTATACAAACTACTAACTAATAATGTAATCATATCATTCCACATGCAAAGACATAGAGACATATAAATCCTTAAAAGTCGATACATAGTTTCCAAAACCATTTCCGAGTTTCCTTATGAAATCCAAAACCATATGAGTCGTATGAGTTCATATGAAAATCAAAGTCTTATGAGTTCTTAGAGTTCTTTATGAGTTCTTATGATTCATGTGAGGAATTATGATCCATAGAGACTTTGAGACTTAGAGCACTTGGAAACTTATGAACATTTATGATCCTTGGAGCTTGTGAGACGATCTTTGAAACTTTGAGCTTTTTCTTGGAGCTGGATGTGACATACCCTTAAGTATACCCTATCCTTGACCAACCCTAAGTTGCCTTTATCAATGCTTTTGAGCTTGTACCTTTAAGAGTTCTTATGAAACTTATGAATGATCGATAAACCCGAATTATGAGAAAACCTTCAAATCATGCGAGACATGGAGTACAAAGATGCATAGAGTGCTTGTAAGCATCACCATATACTTAGAAAGCTTAAAATCATGGAATCATAGTCATAGTGCTTTAATAGTAGTGATAGTTTACAAACAGATAGGGTTAATCACCCCAATCCATCAAGAACATGGTTGAAGTCATCGTTTTCTTAGAGAACATAGAACAAGGGTAGATATTACAATGTATCTACCTTTTAAAACTGCTTCCCTAAGGTTTACTTGCTTTGGAATACTCATTGAAAGCGAGGTTCAAACTTGAAGAAGCTCGTGGAAGTAAAGATCAAACTTCAGAAACTCAAGCAGGCTTCACCTTCGATCTAGGTTCAAAACCCTAGCTTCTCTCTCCTCTCTCTCTAACTTTCTCCCAAAAACTTCTTCTGAGGGTTCTTGTAACCCTAGCCACAAAAAATTGGCCTATTTATAGGCTAAAGGGATTGGCCAAAGATCTCCCCAAGGCAAAATGTCGAGGACTGGTCGACCGGATATTGCACTCGGTCGACCGGTTGAAATGCCCCTCTCTGGACAAAAAGTTCATACAAAATTTCGACCATTCGGTTGACCGGATTTGGACTTGGTCGACCGGTTGGTCTATTTTTCCCCTGTTTTGCTGTTTTTCTCATTTCTTCCTCCCTTAGACTTTTTCCCACTTGTATTTTAACACTCATGAACATTAAGGAAGGTCCTTAAGACCCTTAAAACACATTGAGAGTGTGTTCACTCTTTCAACCAATCGTAAACCCTAACACATGAAATAACACCTCGATGTCATAAAATTCCCATTTTTGATACTTAGAGTGTTTCCACTCTTTGTTGAACACCCTTAGGACTCCTTGACATCCTTAGGACACTTTACACACCCACATAACACACATAGTTTGAGTTCAAACTCTTTTCATCATAAATCACATGCCAAAATACATAAAAGAGATTCAAGCCTTAAACATCACTATTCACTGGTTATGAACTAAAGTTCCAGGGTTCTATAGTTCGAGTCACGAAAAGGGCTACGGGAAAAATCCTAAGAATTGCCCCGGCTCAAAATGAGAGCCGTCGCGGAAAGGGCTACCTAAGGAGGGCTACGGGAAAAAAATCTTGAGAATTGCCCCGCCCTAGAGTGAGAGCTGCCGAGGACAATGGCTGCGGAAGCGTGGTGATATGTTACAATCCTTGAGATAAATACTTAGATTGCACCCTTCCCATCAGTTCGGGTTTTGGGATTAGTGGTTGCATCTGGGTACGTATCATTTACATCTCACGAAGCTCCTCACTCCTTTTCTTTTAATGAAGTGAGGAGAGTGGCAAGCTTCTCCAATCTCATACGCACATACATAAATCTCTCTTTTCCTCTTCTTCTTATTTCAAAATCACTCTATAAAGTGTTGGTGGTAGTGGAGGAGTGTTTCAAACTTTTCATAAATAAGGAGTTATAGGAAAATGGTCATAATGGCATTATGAGAAGAATTTTTAAAAGGTGGGTATTTTGAGAACAAATGCAAACTACAGGGACAAGCAGGGAAAAACCCCTTCTAGTTGTGTAGTTTAATGCATGAATGAATTTGAAAAAGGACATTGGTTTTCACATGCTCAAGCTAAGTTATGGTCAATGACATAAGCTTTGCTATATGCCAATGTCGTGACCCAAAATACCCCCTAGGAGTAGGGATACATTAGCTTGTGAGAGCCGTATCATATCATCCTGTATGACACATAAGGCATACATACCACCCTGTCAGAGTACACAAGTTATAACATATAGCGGAAACAAGAAAATAAAACACTCCTATCATTAGGTTCAAGTATGAACCAACAGAACATAGTAAAATCTTAAGTATAAAGTGGACAAGTCCCACTTGCAATACTATCAAAATACAAGTATGCTCTCCCTTACTCTCTCAACAAAAATCAAGATAGGACCCCCTATCCAGAGTTCCATTATCCTGATAATGATCCATGGTAGGCTCCGGCTCGTAGTACTCTTCCTCTACCCAAGGCTCCGGAGCATACATGTCGAATGGAACTCATGCACCTGCCGACATAACATGTACGGCTGAGCATGGAATACTCAGTGTCTACAAACTACTAACTAACAATGAGATAATAATATCATGAAGCATGCAAAGACATAGAGCCGTAGAGCGTAGAAATCCGTGAAAACCCAGTACTAGTTCCAAAACCATTTTCTTATGAAATCCAAAACCGTATGAGTCTTATGAGCATATGAGAATCAAGTTTTATAAGTTCTTTGAGTTCTTATGAGTTCTTGGAATTCTTATGAGTTCTTGGAGTTCTTGTGAGCCGTGAAATCTTAGAGCACTTATGAGCTTGTGAGAATCACTTATGAGATCTTATGAGCTTGTGAGGTTCTTATGAGCATAACTTAGAGCCAGACCTTAGCACCCATAAAAAGACTTAGAGCTTGGTATATAAATACCCTTCATTGAATATATCGAAGTGGGCTGCCAAGATCCTTGACCAACCTTCTCGTTGGCTTTATCAAATGTCTTATGAGATTACTTAGAGTCAGGTATGATATATCCTTGGATATACCCTACCCTTGACCAACCCGATGTTTGGCTTATCAATGCTTATGAGCTTGGTAGCTTATGAGTTCTTAGAAATCCTTATGAATGCTTCGATAAACCGCACTTATAAGAAACCATAAAGTCATGCGAGATATGTAAACCTTAGAGTACTTAGAAATCTTAAAGTGCATAGAGTGCTTGTGAACATCATACTATACTTAGAAGTCTTAAAAACATGGAGTCATAATCATAGTATTTCCATAATAGTGATAGCTTACAAACCATCCAACTTCATCAATCCAATTCATTTCATTCAAGAACAACTCAATAATATTATGGTTTAGCTCGATAGATTATCACAAGGTAGGTAGTATAATATATCTACACCCATCAATAAGGTTTATGCTATGCTAGTTAGTAAAGTGTAGTTACCTTTAGAAGAACCTAAATCTTTGAAAACAAGCCTTGAAAGCAAGGTTCAAGTTTTGAAATCCTCCAAGGAATGAGAAAGAACACTTTCTTGTTGAGAAATCAACTTAACACAACTTCCCAAACCTATCTTCCTTCTTCTCCTTCCTCTTCTCCTTTTTCTTCAACTTTCTTCCAAAAACTTTTTCTCTATGGTTCTTGTAATCCTAGACCACGAATTGTGGGCTTATATAGGTCAAGGGGGTTGGCCAAAGACCCTTACACCGTCAAAATATCCTAAAGGGTCGGTTACAAGGCAAAACAGGCACCACAGATCGATCAGTCATGAGCACCGATTGATCGGTTGAAAAACCCCTTTGTGTAAAAACACCATACAAATTTTAGCTTGACCGATCGATCGGTAGTGAACGGATCTATCGGTCACGAAACGGATCTATCGGCCTTGTGAGTTTTTTTGCCTATCTTTCCCATTTCCAACACTTGAGTATTTTCCATACTCTTCACTTCATGTCATAGCTCAATTAGGGTACTCAATACCTTTGCTTTAATCACCCACACATGCGCATCACGGTTGATGCTTAGTAATGGTGAGTGAGATACCTTGCCACACCACCTATGGATATATTCCCATCTAAGACCTCGATCCCAGGCCACCCTTACATGAGGCGCACACCTTGCCATCAAAGCTTCATGTGGCAGGTTCATCGTTAGGTCAACTCAAATCTTTGTTGGGTTGAGCATTTCAAGTGGTTACATTAATGGCTCACATAGGACCCGATCATGCTTAGTATAGGTTTCAACATGATATAAACCTTGTGGATTGAGAATGCCGCACTCATTGAGGGATGACCTATGATCAATTTCCAGAGGACCAATAGATTGATAGGAGTTAACCGAGAATTAAGTGGCAGTCGCATGCCCACTCATCCCAATTACAAACATGGATATTGACGACTAATGTGGATAGAATGATGTCCTATACTCCTATTCCAAGGGAAAAATAGGATAGCGCATTAGTCCTTGTAATCCAAACAATCAATAAATTTGTATTTATTACATCGAAGACATAGTCGTGACTATGCCAGATACCAAAAAACGGTTCATCCCTATGGGGAATACTAGCCTTCATTGTTCAAAATGAAATCTTCTAGAGAAAATGAAATGAAAATTGCTTTTGCCGATTATTTTTATAACCTGTTAAAGTAACAATTATTTTCAAGGAACCCATTATGTTAATTTAACTGGTTCCACAAGTAATCGATAAAAGTTAACAGAACGTATAATTCACTTTCAAAGAGTTTATTTCTTGAGTGATGAAGGCTAGAATTTCTCATGATTTAAATCTCAATCAATTAAAAAGAAAGTATTGTGAGAAAAGTTTGAAAGTGAAATCTTTTGAACTTTATAAAAGGTGTTTGCCAACTAAATGCAAGAATTTCTGTAGTCCCAGAAAAGTAATTTGCTAACTAAATGCAAGAAAAAAAAAAACCATTTTCGAGAATGTGCACATTCTATGTTTTTTTCTTTTTTTATTGCATATTCTGTCTAAATTTATTACTAAGAAAAGGAGCATAAAAGTCTAATGGATATTACCCTGAAAGATCCTTTTATATATATATATATATGGGACATTAGAAAAGTCATTTGTGTCATTATTCTACATAATAAATAACTATGTCAGATCCTCTTAAACAAGTGCTTTAAAATTCTAAGTTGAATTATCATTTTTTTGTTCATAAGTTGAATTATCATTAACCGTTCTTTAGGTAGAACTTTTAAAGTCTGGAACTTTCATAGTTTCATGCGTAATTTTACTTAATGTCTACAACTATATTATTCCATAGAATACAAAAGTTCTATAAATATGAAACTTTCAAGTTCAACCCAAAATTTCGGATGCTTTTGAGTTCCATTCATGTGAAACTTCTAATAAGACCATCTGCCCATCTCCTCCCAAACACTTGCCTCTTATTCCAAAATACTAATGTTCCCGACTTTTAAAAGTTCTAACAGTAGAATGGAGAGGATTCTTCTCATGGTAAAAAAGAAAAAAATATATATATTTTTCTTTGGTTCGAGGTATATGTTTAGGCCCAACGCTAGTTAGGTGTTAGTATCTGTTCAGTTAATGGGCGGGTGGAGAGTATATAGAAACTCCTATCCTCTCCGGAATGGAACATGCACCTCTCCCCAAAAGCTGGGGATACACTACCACTGTACAAAGCCCTGGTGGGTAGGGAAAAAAAAAAAAAACCATAGCTTTTATCCTAGCTTTTCTCTTACCTTTTTTAGCATAAGTTTTCATACATATCAGCCATCTTCAAAACTCAATTTCAATCTAGCTCAGTTCGTCATGTCGAAGCGTAGTTCGTCAGTCTGGCTAGCTCCCTTGCCCTCACTCTTATTCCTGCGGGGTGAGACCCTTTGGTACTACCTAGCCCTCCTCTCCGTCCTCTCCCTCCTCGGCCAAGAACTCACCCGCTCCTCCGTCCTTGCCTCCTCCGACTTCGAAGGTTTCGGCGACGAAGCTGATGACGATGATCTCTCCGAATCCCTCCAAACCTCCCATCTTCCCCTCCGTTCCTCTCTCTCCCCCCCAATCCTCACCCAATCCCACTTCGAATCCGATCCCGAACCTCCCCAACAATCCCCACCTCCTTCCGATCCTACCCCCCCGAAACCTTCCTCATCGATTCCCTTCGATTTCTGGGACGAAGACGAGTTCGAAGGCCTCCCCATCGAAACCCCACCTCAAAATCCTCAATCTCCTGAGAATTCCACGCCTCCAGCTTCCGAATCCGATCCCAAATCGACCACTAAAGTATCTCCTTCGCTTCGTTCTTACACTGTGGAGATAGTCTGTGTGAGTTTTCTGATTGCTTTTATTTTTAATTATTTCACCGGGAAGAGAGAGAATGAGAACATTGCTTTGTCTTGGGCGTCGAGGTTTGCCATCAAAGATTCGATCTTTGAGAAGAATTTCAGTCTGTTGGGAACTGGGGATGGGAAGGATACGCCATTGCTGTTGAAAGAAGGGCAAAATGTGTTTAAATTTTACGCGAGTGGGAGAAGGTTTTGCCAGGGTTTATTGGCGACGATGGAGCTTCAGAGTCGGCATGATTTGATATCTAGGGTTTACAATTTGATTGTGCCGTGTAAGGATGAGATTACTTTCGAGGTTTATATGAATGAGGATGCCATGGATCAGGTGGTTTTTGCGCTTGCCAAGAAGAAGGCTGCTAAAGTTATGCATAAAGAGGTTATGGATCTTCAGAGATATGCGAATTTGGTTTCGGCACCGAATAATAGAAAATGGGTAGTGGAGGATTTGGCTGTTATCTCGGAGTCGAAGGAGGTGGCAGGAGATCTGATTTCAGAGACTGTGCTCGATCAGGTATGATTCACTCTGAATACCTTAGAGCAGAGTACTTTTTCCTTCTCTCGAGTTTCAGTTGTTTCCTGTTTTTCGTTTTTGTACGCATTTGTGCCTTCAATTGCTTAATGGTAAGATTTCTAGAAATGCTAAGATTCTGTTGTTCTACATCAATGAGAAATTGATGTTATTGCCATTTGAATGGTTTGACGGTTAAGGTGTTTATTTGAGAATCCATGAATGGGGAAAGGATTTGATGATCAATTTCTTAATTAATTGAGATTTGAGAAGGTAGGGAGGAGCCAAGAAGGTTTCGAGATTAAGAAGTTGAATGTTGGACTAAAGGATTTTTTTGGGTGCTTTTTACAAACTGGACTTCGACTGATCTGCAAAACCGGAGTCGCCACATACTATGTGAGGGAGAATAGTAACCCTAAATCTAACCAATGTTTTAGAAAAATTGTCTAATTAGAAATCTGGGTAAGAGATGCGGTTGTACTAGGGAAGGTATTTTTTTTTAATCAATAATCCAGGAAAAATATTGAAAGAACAGCGTAGGCAATACAAGAGCATAGTGAGGATAGAGTTCACAAGCTTGTGAATCCCAACCAATGAAAAAAAACAAATAGAAATACAATGTGAAATCCATCATGCTAACATAGCTTGGTGATCTACTCGCATGAGACTATTAGAGCACCATTCCAAAAATAGCAATCGAATTCTAGAGCAGATTTTTAAAGGCTTGGAATGAGAATCCTCACACTCGTTTGTTCCTCTCTTTCCAAATGGACCACACTATAGCACCTGGAAGCACATACCAGATAGCCATCCTTGAACTTTCCCCGCTGATTAAATACCAACAAGATAAGAAGTTGTGAAAGGAAGAGAGAGATACATAGTCTACACTCACTCGGGATAAAAAGAAACTCCAAATTTCAAATGTAATAAGACAGTGCAAGAGTAGATGATCTATTGACTATTCTGTATGGAGGCACATATAACAACGATTGACCTTCCCTTACCCTCTATTTTTCAAGTGATCACAAGTGAGAATTTATTCAAAAACACAGTCCAAAGAAAGAAAAATACTTTAGTAAGAATACTGGGGTTCCACAGTCCTATGAGGAAAGGGGTCGGGCGGGACTAATCCAAGCGACTGTATCGGGGATCTACTGAGAAACGACCATTGTTGCCTTTAGACCAAATTTTGCAATCTCTGCCTTGAGATATTGGGGGATATGATCCTAGATGCTCTAAAAGCCTATTGAACTCGACTATCTCCCAATCGTTTAGGCACCTCCTCAGCTTTGGACCCCACACAATCCCACCACTCCCCCTCTCAAAATAATCCCTAACGGACACGTCTTATCCGTGGCTAGACGGAAAATGGCATCATAGTCCTCCTGAAGTTTCGTGGCTCCACACCACACGTCCTTCCAAAATTTAACCTCCGACCCCTGACTCCCATCTTAAACTCAAAAAATGGCACCACTAAGCGGGTAACTGACATGATGCCCTTCCACATCCCCACACCGTGTGAACTCTTAACCTCCCTCGGAACCCAACACGATTGCTCCCTGAATTTCTCCACGATTACAGCCTGTCATAGGCTATCTCTTTCCTCTCCAAACCTCCAAACTTCCAAAACCATTTACCCATTAGGGCCTTATTGACCAGAGATAAAGACTTCAAATTCAGACCACCCACTCTCTTAGGGCGACAAATACTAGTCCAGTTGACCAGATGATATTTTAAACGAGTCCCTTTCTCGGGCCACAAGAACTCTCGCTACAAGCGTTCTAGGGACACTGCTATCGAACGAGGGATAACTAGAGTAGATATAAAGTAGGTTGACAATCTACTCAGGCTGCTTTGGATGAGGGTAAGCTTACCTTCTTTGGATAAGAAAGACGAATTCCATCCTGACAAGCGTTTAGCAAATCTTTCCAACACAAGAGCGTACACTGCCTTGGATTTGAAACTAGCCCCTAGGGGCATTCCTAGGTACACCGATGGGAGGGACCCCCATCCTACAACCAAGACAGGCTGCCAGATTGTCTAAATCCAAACCCAAAACAATTTCAATACACTAGAATAGATGCCTATGAATGATCAAATCACGACAGGACGCTTTACAGAAGACCAAGGTATTATATGCAAACTGGAGTTGGAAGATCCACAATTGATCTTTACCTATGGTGAAATCTTCGAAGGCCGGACCGTCGGCTCTGAATAACATCCTACTCAAAGCTTCTAAGACGATGATGAAGAGGAAGGGGGATCCCCTTGCCTCAGGTCCCTAGATCTTGGGAAGTAACCAGTCGGGCTATAGTTGATGAGGATGGAGAAAGTTATTGGGGAAATACATGATTGTATCCACTGACACCACCTAGGACCAAATCCCATTCTCTTCAAGAGGTAGCCCAAGAATTCCCAATTAACATGATCATATGCCTTCTCCATATCCACCTTGCAGGCTTGCACACAATCCCAGAAACCTTTGATTTCATCCTTTCATTGAGACATTCGTTAGCTATCAATATGCCATCAAGGATCTGTTGTCCGCCCACAAACGCTCCTTGTTGGGGGGAGATGATGTGCCCCATTACACTCTTGAGTCTATGGCTAACACCTTGGTATATACACTGCTCACCAGACTGATCGACCTGAAATCCATAATATCCGTGCCTTTCTTATGTCTCCCGGAAAATCACTACCCACTATGTCCCAACATGAGCGATAGAATTGTGTGGTGAACCCATCCGGACCAGCGGCCTTATCCCCAGCAAAACTTTGGATTGCCCTCAGAACCTCCTCTTCCTCGTCCTCTTCAAAAGGGGCCTCCAAACCATCACTCTGCTCGCCAAAAAAACTCTTAAAAGGTAGGCCATCTAATTGCGGCTACTAGTTTTCCTTCTCTCTATACAGGTCTTAATAGAAAGAAACAATGCTCTTTGCAATATCTGAGTTCCCCTCCCGCCACTCACTGGCTATTCTTAGTTTTGATATAAAATTGCTCTTCTGGTGATGATTAGCCACCCTATGGAAAAATTGTGTTTTGGTCCCCCTCCTTTAGCCACTTGACTCTAGTTTTCTGCTTCTAACTATTCTCTTCCAACTTTACCGTTTGTAAGTACTCCAGCTTCTTAGTCTCCCTTAGTTGAATCTCTTCATTGGAAAGGGATCTCAAGTCTTCGGCGATATCCAACTCACCGATATCCTTTAGCAAACAAGCTAGTTTGGCTTGTATATTACCGAACGAACACTTCTTTATTCCATTCCTTGAGTCTAAACTTGAGAGCTTTTAATTTGAGCCAAATCTTGCACTAGCAGATCCTTGACCACTCTTAGAATTCCACATTGCTGCAGCCTGCCACCACCCCCTGAAACCTATCATCCTGAAGCCACATATTCTCAAAACCAAAGGGTGTGGGGCCTCCCTTGAAGCACTCAGACTCCAAAGATATAGGGACATGATCAGATGTAGGTGTTGGCAAGGATAATTGAATAATGTTTACGAAGTGGCTTTCCCATTCCCATTCCAGGTAACATAGGAACCTATCCAATCTGCTTGCTAGGCCTCCAGACCCTGACTGGACCCAAGTAAATTAGGTGCCTTTTAGTAGAAAATCCAACAACTTGTCGATCAATAAACTCCATAAATCTCCTCATCTTGGCATTAATAGTGCATCCTCTTGTACACTCCTCTGAGAAACAAATGATGTTGGAATCACTGTTCATGCACCACGGGGCCTCCCACCTAACACTAACATCATCAGGTTTGGACCATGGTTCAAAATATTGGTATCGGTTGTTGTATCGGTAAGTCCAAAATATGATACGTATTGACGTATCAGATGGGTACGGCGGAAAAATTCAGGACACGCTAAGAAATGCTTGGATACACAATGAAAAACTTTGATACCTTGCATAAAATTTATTGCAATGCAAATATAAGCTATTAACAAACTAAATGAAGGTCTTTAATTATGTTTATAACCATATAAATATGAGAGTTGTGAATTTTATAAGTTAAAAGAGGTGTGCATGCTGTGCTGATAAGAAAGTATGAAAATACAAACCATAGTCATTTAGCTAAGTATAAGAAAACAATTTAGATACTATAACCTTACATTCAATGAGTTAAATAGGAATGTGTTGAATTACAATCATAAATTTTAAGCTTAATATAAGTCTTTTTATGTTGAACTATTATATTGTTAGTTGACTTTTTGACCCTTTAAATGAAATTAATTTTTAAGACTAAAGTATGAGACTTTTTTTACTGAACTTTTGGGTTTTGGTAATTTTTGATATAATAAAGTTTATGAAATTTTGATACTTGAGAAATACCTTATCATTTGAAAGTTGAAATTTTGACCCAGTCCCTAAAAGGTGCTAAAAAGAGGATTTTGTTCTCGAACTATAAGTTGAATTTTTATTCTTCAGGAATTTGGATCAAGATAATTTTTATTGAATTCAAATGGGGGATAACCTTATTTGCATATTAATATCTTAAGTAAATAAAAGTAATATTAAATTTAAAATCATTTACTTAAATAATATTTTATATAGATAAGTTGTGCGTTTCAAGTCTGTACTGTGGATCCTAGTGTAAATGGAAGGTGTGAAAAAAATCAATTGAAAAATCCCCCATATCGGGCCTATATCGGTCTGATACGGGAGAGTTTTTTTTTCTAACGTACCAGTGTATCAGATAGCTCCAAACATGATACATATCGGCCCGTATCGGTCGATACGTATTGGTATGTTAAACCATGGTTCAGACCAAAAGGCTGAATCGTCCGAGCCACCCAAAGGTATTAGGCACCCTTAGACATTCACTAAGAGGTTGTTACTTACTACCGATATAAAAACAAAGGTGATTAATTACTCCTTAAATTTTTGGAAACCGGTTTAAAGTTGTTCCTAAAAATAAAAGTTGATAACATTCTAATCATGGCAACAAGACGTATTAGAGACATCATGCCAAGTTTAAATCTATTGTAGTGCAATGTCACAGGTCGTGTGAGCTTTTGCTTTTCAAGTGCACTATCAGAAATTATTATATTACCAAAACAAGAAAACATCAAAGTTTAAATGGACAATGACTTGAACACCTACTGTACATGACATGTATGGATTTGCATATGCTTACACCAAAGCAAGTTCAGTCTCATGTGTACATATTATTAGAAAATAGAAAGGATATGCACAGGCACAACTCCCTTTACATACTTGCACGAGACCATTCAGACACATTCTCCACCCACACCTACCCATGAAATCTGGTTAGAAGTAATATAACAATCTGGACTTTATGCGTACAAAGGATCTACCAAAATTTGAGTTGGAAACCCTATAGCAGTCTGAACTTTAGGCCCAAAAATTCTGACTAGTAAATTTTATAACTGTCTGAATTAGCCCACCAAGGGATTGGAAAAATTGGGTTAGAAGCCCACAAAGTGATGACACATAAGATACTAAATGAGAACAATAAAAACCAGGATATGCATAAACTCATGTAGATCATAACAGTAAAAGAAAGCTATTCGATCCATGGAGCACTCACATGTCTCTAGGCACAAAAGACATCTGGTTTCACAATGGTTTACAAAGACCTGGATATCTTCCTTCCATGAAAGGGAGTCCGGGTGGAGTGGTCAGGGTAGGAGTCCGGGCTGTGGTGTTATTATCAGTTTGCTTTTGAGTTTATTTGCTTACTTTCATTTGTGCTTGCTGCTCTTGTATCCTTCCTCCTATTTATATATTGCTTGATTATCGATAAAAAAAAAACATATTATGGAAATTCTCAAGAAAGATCCCCCCAACCTTTTGTATATTTAATAATAATAAGAAAGATATCTTATTATATATTAGGGAGAGAGAATTTATAAGTGAGTATGTTAGAGAAATAGAGTGAATTAGCATGCGGATATATCAGAGAAATAGAGAGTGAATTAGTAATAGGGTTGGTAAACGAACCGAGCTAATCGAGATGGGGAGCAGCTCGAGATCGGCTCGTTAAGGGTTTGTTTAAGCTTGTTTATCTAATTAAACGAACCAGCTCGAGCTTGATTTTCAAGCTTTGTTTGGTTAACGAGCTGAGCTTGAACATGCATGTACTCGGGTTCTTAAATGCTCATCTTGTTTACTATTATATATATATATATATATATATATAAAGTTAATTATCTACAGTATGTATTTAAGTATGTTAAACTGCGGAGGCTTGGTCCGATCAAACTGTTGAGTATTGGAAACAAGCTATAGCGCATAGTTAATTATTGAGTTAGGTATCTATTATATGTATTTAAATATGTAAGTATCTAAGAAAATACATATATGTTTTAAGTTTTGATCTTGTCCTTTGATCTAAAATAAAAGAATCTGGACCTTTGATCTAAAATGTATAAAAGGTAACCAAGCCGAGCTGAGCCAAGCTCGAGCTAATAGTTTTGTTCATGAGCTAAGTTTAAACAATAATAGTGAAGCTCGAGCTGAGCTTGAGCACCCTTGTAACTTAACAAGCCTAGCCTAAACACCCTGCTATTTGGCTCAGCCTGGTTACACTCCTAATTAGTAATATGGGCCGTATGGATAATGGCTTGTTAGAGTAAATGGATTGTTGGGTATGTGTGGGTGTATGTATAAATGGGTATGGGAATGGGTATGGGTATGCTGGTGTTTGGGTGTTTGAATGTAGGCGGATGCATGCATGTAGGGTGTGTTTGGGTATTTTGGGATTGAGAAATAAATGGGAAAAATGCTATGGTGAATTTACAAGAATGGGTTACTTTTGTAAAAAAAGATGAAGGGTATTTTGGTAAGAAAATCTAAGGCATTTTGGTTATTTTGAAAAATAGTATTTTGGTCATTTTGAAAACGATAGGGATATTTTTGGGAATCTCTCTCTCAGGCTCCATACTGATCGGTGGAAAGTCCCACTGGGTATTTTCAATAGCTCTAAGGGGGCTTTGTCAGGGTGATCCTCCCTCGCCATTTCTTTTCATCATATGATCATAGAGGCGTTGAGTAGGTTGATTAGTAGAGCAGTAGAGCAAGTCATTAAGGGCTTCTCATCAATATGGAGTGATGGTCTCTCCATTCCCCATCTTCAGTTTGCGAACCACACATTGATTCTATTTGCCGCTCTAGTAGATAATTAGCTTTCTCCGTTTCTTCTATTTGCTGCTTCTAGTAGATAGTTAGCTTTCTCCGTTGTTTCTTCAAATGTTTTGAAGCTGTTTCGGGTTTAAAGGTCAATCATTCTAAAAGTAAATTTTTGGATTTGGGGAGGTCCCAAACATTAGGGAACTGAAATCTTGTCTAGGATGTAAAACATGCTCTCTTTCTACATTCTATTTTGGTTTGCCTCTTGGAGCTAACTTAAGGCTAAATCAAGCTGGGACCCAATTGTGGAGCATTTTTCAAAGAGGCTTTTAGGATGGAAATCCATGTCTCTCCAAAGGGGATAAACTCACACTGCTTAAGAGCACGATGAGCGATTTACCCACATACTTATTATCCCTCCTAACCATTCCTGTCTTTGTCGCAAATAGATTAAAAAAAACCTGAAGGAATTTCTTATGGAATGAAAAGATGGAGATCTCTAAATACGACCTTATTGACTGAAAATCAAATCTACATTCCTTCAAAGAATGACGGTTTGGGATTGAATCTTTGGTGATGGTTACTAGAGTGCTCTTGGGTAAGTTGTTGTGGCGGTTTGGGCGTGACAGAGCTAGACTATGGAGAAAGGTGATCGTTGCAAAATTTGAGTAGTAGTTTGGGAATCAAAGGTAGTGAGGGGTTCACACGAGGTTGAACTTTCCATCTCCTGCAACATGTGTAGGGGGTTACCCCTTGTCCTTCTCTCTTAGGGATGGTCTACTTTGTTATGGAAAATAGAGGTCAATTCACATTAAGATTCTTCCTCCTATCCTTGTGGGACTATCCTCGCACTTCTTTTCGTCACATGATTGTGTGGAATCCTGGGTTTCCTTCTAAGGAATCTTTTTTCTTATGGGTGACATATTGGAATACAATTATTACATGTGACAATTTAAGGCAAAGAGGGTGGAGTATCGTTAATCGTTGCTTCTAGTGCCACAAATCGAAGGAATCAGTTGATCACTTGTTTCTGCATTGTTCCTATGCATGGGGTATTTGGAGTTATTTCCTATCGTGCTTGTAAATTGTTTAGGTCTGCCCAGACTCCTTCAAGAGCTTCTTATCTTATTGGCTTTCGGAGAAGGTAGAACCTTGTGTTTTCCGGTCTCTTTTGTCTGGAGCGATAACATGGTCTATTTGGAAAGAAAGGAATCATCGAATTTTCGTAGATGTTTCTAGCTCTCATGACTTGATTTGTTCCAGGATACGTTGATTTCTCATCGTCTGGTGCTCCATTATGAGGGACTTTGATGATCTTCAAATCCATTGTTTCATTTGATTTTTATGCTTCATTTCATTCTTGTACTATCTTTATACTTTGTTTATGTCTGGGTGCACTATATTGTGATCCTTTGGTGTACTCTTTTATTATATGTTTTCTCTCCAATTTACCCCAAAAAAAAAAGCTTTAGGTGGACTAAATTTTGTTTTTAGTCATTCACTTCATTTACACTTTGCTTCAATTTCTTGATTTTTATTTGCCTTCAGTCACCCATCGTTAATTTTTTGCTTTTGACCCTTGGAGGCAATAATTTCATTGTTATGACCTTTGACTTTGTTGCTACTTTAGAAATGATCCATTTGATTAATTTGGAGAACCGCATGATATGGCTGAACCATAGTTGCAGGGAAGCTCGCTTCCCAGATTCGCTTCCAAGGATGCTTGCTTCCATCAAGTCCCATTTAGTGGTTAAGGAGGGCTATGTACATGGAATGTGATGGAATAGCCTGAATCTACATACTAAGGTGTAGATCTTGAGCAATTATTGTTGGATATGAACCTAAGGCACTTATTTATCCACAAATATCACATGTAAGATAAATTTTGACTTATGGATGCCCATACTAATATAATGGGAATAAGGTGTGTATATCTCATTTTTCGCTTCTTGTTTCCTTAGAAATTTTTTCACTTTGCTTCCCACTTCTCGTTTTCACTTTGCTTGTTGCTATGGTAAATTGGTAACTATGGGCTACATTCAGGCTGCCTATGTACCCATTTTGGGATCAGGTTATGATGTAGTTCTAACTTGCCTGCCTTCAACTTTTCTGATTCTAACTTGTGGATCCAGCTTTTGCACTTGTGATCTGCTTTTGGATACAATGCCCCAGTTAGTCTGGTTTAAAGTGGAAAGACTTTTTAGGCTTAAGGGTCCAAGTAGTGTATTTAGTTGTATCCAAATAGTTAACCAATAAGGATCCTCCGTAGGGCTCTCATGGGAGTGTCTTCAAGTAGTTGTTTGTATCAATGTTTTCATAACCGGCTGGGTGGCCGGTGACCAGTTCGACCATGACCCTTTATAATATATTTTTTTCTTTTTTGGCTGGTTCTTCTGGTTCCCTATTTTAACGTTGGTTTTTTAAACTGACCAGTTTTGGTGCTTTTGGAGACTGGTTCCCGGTTTTACCTGTTCAACTGGCCGGTCTGATTTTCCAAACACTGGTTTGTATTATTTGAGTATTTATATTTATTGTATGATTATTGAATGTTACAAACAATATAAAATGTTATTTGGATATCAGAGTATCATACTGACTACTGGGTCATCAGCGTGTAGCTTTGCCCCCTAAACTGGTCTTGTTGTACATTATTGTTTTTATATTTTCTTTTTGAGACTTGAGTGCGTTAATCACAAAGTTTCAATGTAAATGTCCACCTTTTCCCTACTTTTCATTCTATCTAGCAAAAATTCCCTTTAAAAAAAGGAAAAAAAATTCTATCAAAACTTCTTGTGAAATTTCCCATTTCCAAATTACGAAAAGCAAAATTGAAATTTCAAACCAAAAAGCAAAATTGAAATTTCAAACCTTGTTCATGTCTCTGTTATTTGTATTGGTGTTCATATAAATATCCTTCTCTCAGTTGATAAAAATAAATTGTTTTTGGCACATGTCTACCAAGTAATTTATGGGTGAAGTAATGAAATGACTAATTTTTCTATCAGGGAATCTCTTGACATGATTTTAACCATCAGTTATTGTTAAGTTCTCTGCATATGTCCTGGAGTGAAAACTTTCTTTGAACACATTTTTTCAACTCATTTTGTTATAGTTTGAGTCTTATATTTTCAAAAATTACGTAATAATACAAGAATTTCTTAGTAGCTGATTGGAGACATTTGGTCACTGGAGTGAATGTATTGGTTTTAATGTTGGATCAATCAATGTCTTATAAATTTCGGCGGACCAGTTCTTTTTTTTAAAGGAAAAAATGATTTTTAATGGTACCACCATTAGCAAGACTCGGGAACATGGGGACCTGTACAGCCCACATTTGCTTTTCTTTCATGTTATTTCGGCAGACAGACCAGAGTAGTACTTTTTATAGATTTTGCATCAGTTTCTTGCATTGTATGCATTACAATTTTTGGTCATGTGCAGGTCTTCGGTGATAAAGCTTTCGAAAAATTTGGGAAAGGATTCATTTCATTGCATTTCTCTGATCAACATGTGGGCACACACAGGAAAATGTTGCTGTTCAAGTTTGCTCTCACGGATGCTAATCACATGGCTGATATGACACGATTGGTGGCACTTGTACCATATTACATTGATTTAATTGGGCGGTACAAACTCAGTTCACAGGTGGGTGGTTAACTATTCTCTTCCTGCAATTACATCTGACCACTTGCTGGTTCTATTCATAATCTTTTTTTTTTGCAACTGCAGGCCCGATCTAAAACGGAAGCAGCAAGATCAAAGGCTGCCCAAGAGGCATATAAAGAACTTCTAAATGCTAGGCAGGAAGCCTTACAAAAGAGAAAGGCTGACAGGAAAAAGATGATGGAGGCTGAGGCAAAGCTCAGTGCAGAGGTGATCCGCAAGAAAGAAGAAAAAGAGCGCAGTCGTCAGATGAAGAAGGGAAAGCCGAAAGTGAAGATGACCCGTGCTCACTAGAGCTTATGTCGCGTCATTTGGTTCTCTTCAACTCATCAGTTCTTAGTCTGCCAGGATTTTTTTAAAGGGTTGAATTTCAATCAACTGTTAGGGTGAAGGCTTAATTGTCTTCCCATCCAAGACTAATAGTTTCTTTATCGTCACGGATGTTATATTAGTCAGTCTTTGACATTGCCCCATCCTCATGGGTCTTGAATGATCAATGATGTAGGCAACTTCACTGCAGAAGAAACTTGGCAGGGTTGCAGCACTCACAATTTTCGTACATGTGGAATCATTCAAATTTAAGCTTCTAAATCCCAATTGGCATGTGAGTTTGTTTTGGTTTTTGATTCTTACCACTGAACTTGATGCTACTTACAGATCAATCTTGAACTCTAGAATTTAGATTGGTCGGTAATTTTGTTTTAAGAAAGAAGGGGAATTGTAATAGTACTTTGGGCACATTACAGGTATTTTGCTAGCTTATAGTACCTGACCAGGTAGATTCAATTGTTAAACCCTAAGGATGACCAACCGCCATCTTACACGTACATGCGAGCACTTGTGAGGTTCGGACCTGTCCTTTCAATGGGTTTCACCTTGGAGATCTATGTGAATGTTCAGAATGCTATCAGTTGATTCTGACCAGACCTGATAAATCCAAGTTCTTGATTAGCATCTGTATTTATTTTTTGTTCACTCTAATAACAAAATAACATCAACTGTTCCTGCAATAAGATGATGTTACTAAGCACGGTTTTGCAAAAAAAAAAAAGTCTATTATTGTGTGTTGCCAAACGGTTTTATTGTGTACAGATTAATTTGTTATAAATCTTTTTGTCATAGATCTATTTTAGTTAGATCTGTCTGAAATTTTAACTAGATCTGTTTGAAATAGTTGAGACTTACCAAACGAACCCTAACTTTCCTTATTAGTACAAAAACCATAGTCTCAGTTCTTCCTGCAAAAAAAAAATTTAAGTTCTCAAATTGGAAATTAGAAACCTAAAATTGATCAACCAATAGGGAGATCAAGTACTTGTGGGATTTCCTTTTGTGAGCTAGTGGTCGGCCAATGTAGCAGGTAGGGTTATGTCTCTTTCTTATCTATTTCTGATTTGGGGTTTGTGGTTTTTTGTACTGTAGCCATCTTGTGAACTTTAATTGTATGTTTTTTCTCTCTTTTGAGCTTCTATTGAATCTAAAGAATTTTCTTTAGTTGACACTATCAATAAATGATTATTTGATAAGGTATTTTGATCATTTTAAAAAACGTAAAGAATATTTTGATGAATCTCTCTAAAGCTTAAAAATTCTTGTAATCCTTAACATATGCAAATTTGGGTGCTTTCAATAATTTCCACATAATCCTAAAATTGCATAAGCGGCCATGTTTCTCTATAATCACCCCTCCCGAGATTATAGATTATAAAATCATTATATATTTTCATAATCATAATTGGTTATTATACTATGACGGGTCAAACCAAACACTATCATAATTTCAGATAATTACGTATGCATACGCGTATGCATGAAGGACGTGAACAATATATCGCAGATATAACTTATAAGGGTACGTCATGGCTCCCCGCTAAGGACAATGGTTTGGGTAAGAAAAGGACGCTCTCTCTCATCACAAGCATTATGAAAGGGGACAAAATGAGGTAGGAGAATGGAACTTTCGTGGAACGTCAAGAATAGGATTAGGATCCTTTGTGTTGAAAGGCGACAACCCTTTTTTTGGGGGGACGAATATTTCAAACCCACTTTAGAGAAGCGAATCAAATGCGCGTTTGCTTTGTTTTCTCAGCCATCATCATCCCTCCATGTAATGTCTATTATATTCTCCACACTCTTAGAATCAATCCATGTAATGTAGCACTTGTTTGTATTTGAATCATCACCTCTTTCATTAGTGTATCTATTTTATTTTAGACAGCTTACCGGAGATGCCTAGGCCGTCTCATCGAAAAAACTATAACTTAGGTTGGGTCACATTAATCCCATTAACCTTAAGGCCCAGTTGCCCCTAAACTCTTGAATATATATATATTATCAGGGGCAACGGGGGAAGTTGTGGCAATATATATATAAATATATAGTGTAGTGGCATTTTAATGAGCCATGTTCATTAAAGCCTTTAGTGAGCGGTCCCTAATAAAGTGACATGTTGCGGGTTGCTATAAAATCTAACTATTAGATGTTAAGTTGAGTCTCTCAAGAGATATGCGACAAAAAATTAGCTTGATCAAACATTTATAGACCATCCGATTGAAGATTAGAAGATGAACCACATTCCTAGAGCTTAGATAAGATTTAATGAACCTTAGGGGTTAATATTAATAAACTATGGTTCAATCGGACGGTCTAAACACGTTCGATCAAACTAATTTTTTAACACGTGTCTCTCAATGTACACACCTTAACATCTAACATTCAAATTTAAAAAAAGATTATCACATGTCATCTTTTTAAAGGGATCGTTCATTTAAAGTTTTAATGAGCATGACTCAATAATATCCTTTCCTATATATATAACTAACCGTCCGATCAAGATAGATACTGCCCATGCATGGTGCCACGTGACATTTTCACATTGCACGCATGAGACCAGCACTTCAAAAATAATTTGTAACCAAATCCTTACGGTTATAACTAGATTCTGGGAAATCCGGTTATGCCCCTAAGGTCGCCACATGTCCTTTTTGACACCTTTTAACGATGGTTAAAATTCACCCACCCCTAAGGTTTACCAACCCATCGTTTTTATTTTTTATTTTTAAACATATTATAATATTAAAAGTATTAAAATATTTATTAAAAAATTAATATTTTTTCTAAAAACCAAGGATGGCTGAATGAACCCTAAGGGTGGCTGAATCTTAACAACAGTTAAGGGGTGTCAAAAGAGACACGTGGCAACATCAGGGACATAATCGGATCATAGATGATTTGGTTCCAAATAATTTTGAGTCCAAAGATCCTTGACGTACTGCGAGGTTGCTTATAAGTTATATCAAAGCGCATATTCATATAAAATGACATGCGGCGCATGCCGGGCATGCTTTTGAAATATTTATCATTTAGGAATGCATATAATATTGGAATGCATATCGTCTGGTAAAACTTTTCAAACCATGCCCCCTAAACTTGATATTTTTGTTTAGAGGACGAAACGGCACTTAGCTCGTATAATATATTATATGGGAATGCTATCTAGGACTAGTGAACTTCTTAATCCAACTAAAGCTTTGCATGAGTAGAGTATCTAGGGGGATGATTTATTGAGCATGATAGATCAAATTCTATTAAATAGTTTCTGTTACAATAAAAGTATTTCTTCTTGATTGCCCCTCAAGTTTGAGATTGTTTCTAAAAATATCCAAATTTTAGAAACCCTTCTTCAAGAGGCTTATGAGCATTTTCTATAATTCAACATTTATGAAAAGTCTTATAGGAATAATCCCCAACTTGGGGGACAATCAGAAAAAAATACCTTTATTTCTAAATACTTATCCACTACCACCAACACTTTAAGAAGATTTTTTTTTAGTTTTTTAAAAAAGAAGACAAAAATAGGGGTTTACGTACGTGCATGAGATGAGAGTACTCCTTACTCCCTTAATTTTCCACTCTCACGAAGCTCTTTACTCCTTTTTTTTTTGTGAAAACACATTTTTAATTGTTCATGATTTATATTACTTTAACTTAAAAAAAGATATTTATTTGATTTTCTTCACCTCCATTATTCATATATCTTTTTTTTTTTCACAATACAAAACAATGGTTAATGAGTGTTTTAGGACACATTTCATAAGAGTACTCTTGAAAAGATGAAAAATATATAAAATTCTAAGTTTTAATGAAGTTTTTGTGCACAAGATCGATACCATTTGATAAGGTTAAGGTTGTATCAACCAGATCGATAATGTTACTTGATATACAGGTTGATGCTATTGTCCATACATGTATCGACATATTATCTCCAATCTTGGAACACAACCAAAATTGACTGTACACTGCAAACAATAAAAACATTAAAAAAAAAAAAAACCTCTAAAACCATATAACATAGAATTTAAGGTTTAAAATAATAAATACAATGATTATACTTATTTTCTTAAATTTATCATATATGCAATTATTTTAATCAATTCATTTTTGAAAAAACACAAGAAACCCGAGAACAATGATTTTTCTTCGATTAATGATGTTTTCTCACGATCGTGGTTGCTAGTCAGAGCAACGTTTGATCTCATTGGAACAAAGCTTTCTTGTCGTAAATCTCATTCAAAATGGTAGTTAATTAATGAAATTTTTTTTTTTTTTTTGGGGACTCTTCTTGATTAAGAGAGGGGGCTCCATTGTTGATAAAGAATGATGAGGACATAAATATCTTTTTATTAAATAATTTGGATAAAATAGTTCAATAAGAAAAAAATTACATGTGCGAACACTTGCATGTGCTTGGCTCTTTAAGAGAAAGCATGTGTGTTCGTTCTTTAAGAGAAAAGGTAAAACTTAGGTGAGGAGTGCTAAAGAGAAAAGGTAAAACTTAGGTGAGGAGTGCTAGCACTACTCTCAAGCAATCCCTCTACTCTCACCCTCCACCAACCATTTCTCCATTTTGCAATCATTTCTCCATTTTGCAATCATTAAAACACTCTTGCACCCAAAAAATGAGGAGGCCTTGGTTAGTAGAGAATGAGAGTATGGGTTGACTGAGAGTAGGGCTAGTATTCCTCAACTTGGGTATTGGGGGAATGTACATCTCCATGGATCCGTTTCCTATCTTACCCATCTCCTTGTGCCCCTTTTAACACCCGTTTAACCCCGGTTAAGCTTAACTAAATTAAAACTAAGATTTTGATTTTAAAAAAAAAACCATGGTTGCATTGCTTAACCCTAGGGGTGAGTGAATACTAACCACGGTGGGTAAGTATTTAAAATTGGGGCGTGGACCAATGAGGACCTGCCCCTCGGTTATAAAATGGGAAACCCAATATGTTTACAATTTCCCATCAAGAAAGCCCCCCTAAAATTAATGTAAGAGGTTAAGCTCCACGGCAGGGTGATTATTGGAGTTGAATTGCTGAAACCCGATTGATAATGATCTTAATATAGAAAAACAATGGCAAAAAAGTTTAGTGAATGGTCTATACAACGGACGATTACAGCCATCCGATCAGGTGAGTGGAGAAGATGAGTGGAACCTTTTTTTTTGGAGAGAGAGCGAGAGAGAGATGAGAGGAACCTTAGGTCATATCTTCGGATTTGGTGGGATATGAAAGAATAGGCCAAGGTAGACGCATAGAGTATGCTAGAAGGTGCCATATGTCGACCCTATGTTAAGAGGTTACCTAAGAGTTCTACGATGAATAAGATGGTGTGCCCTACTGTCCCTAAATGGGTTATATTAGTATGGGGCCACAATATTAAAATACGCGTGACGGACCAAAACTTAGAATCCAAGATCAAATACGCGTGACGGACAAAAACTTAGAATCCAAGATCATGAGATCATCGGCTTCTTTGTTTAGACAAAAAGGATGTGCCTTAGCGCAACCGTTTTCTTGCTGGAATAGAAGGTTTGACTATTCCAATTATAAGTCGCTTATGGTACAACCGAATTGATTAGTTGAGGTCGTAGTTGGGTCTGAGTGCTGGTGAGGAGACTGCAAGCACCATTCAAAAGGTGTCACCTACCTTCTTTACACACTAGCCAAGTCTGTACACAATTCATACCTCGGTTGGTGTGCAATAGATTATGTAAAATCTTTTGAGTGGGTACTGGCGGTTTCTTAGCCAGCTCTAACCGGAGAAGATCCCGAAGCCTTTGTTTGCCCGATGAAGAAGGATGGCAGTAAATATTTGATTGGATGGTCTGAATGAAAATGCTGGTTAATCACTTTAGATGCAAGCACACTTCCACTTGTTAAGGGCTCTCCAAATAACTTTTACGACCAGTTAAAACAATGTAATTAAAGTGCTCGTGATTTATCAAACTTGATAAATCTTGGTCATCACTTGTATCCAAACAAGATGCGCAAGATGTTAGCATTCACAAATGCGATTGTATGCGAAATGCTACTCCAATTTCTCTCTCTTCCTAGGAGAGGAATGCGTGTCTTCACTCTTCCCAAGCCGATTTAGGTCAAAAGCCTTTCTAAATGTGTCAGATTTTTGGGTTTGACAATTAAAACAAATCATCAAAATTCAAGCCCAAACCTAAACCCATTACCACCCTACTTAAATTTGTATTGGGGTATAGTAGAATGGTAATTTTTGCATGGATTAAGCTTTTGAGACCATCTAGGGCCGAGATCGCCTGAGAAGATCGCCTGAGACCGTCCCAGCCAGCTCTATCTAAGAAGTGTTAGAGAAAAAAAAAGGACTTTGCTACTGAGACCGCAGAAGGGCCGAGACCACCGGGACCGTGCATGCGTGCACGGGATTTCAGGTGGGGCCCACGTTCACATGGTAGGCCCCACCTGCAATCCCGTGCATCCATGCACGGTCTTGGAGGTCTCGGCCCTTTTGCGGTCTCAATAGCATTTTCCAAAAAAAAAACATAGCTCAGAACTTGTGCTGGACGAGAATCCCATGACTGGTCTCGGCCTAGACGGTCTCAGTAGTTAAGCCCTTTTTGCATGGAATCAAATCCTCTACGGTGATAACCCCTAGAGGTCGCCACGTGTCTCCTTTGACATCTCTTAACTGTAGGTAAAATTCACCCACCCATCCTTGGTTATTTTTTTTAAATATTAAATTTTTTTTAATTAAAAAACTGTTTTTAGAGTTTTTTTAATATTAAAAACAGTTTTTTAATTTTAAAAAAAGAATTAATATTTAAAAAAAAAAACCAAGGATGGGTGGATGAATCCTAGGGGTGGGGAGACACGTGGCGACCTCTAGGGGTGATAACCGGATTTGGCAAATCCGGTTATCACCGTAGATGATTTGGCTCCTTTTGCATACGTATTTTATCCCCATGCATGCATGATAATGGTAAAAGTAATAAATTGTTTTGTTCATCGTTGCTCTTAGCGTCTGAGTGGGGAATTTGAGGTATTTGCTATTCAAAAAAGAAAAGGACAGGAAGATTGAGGCGGGAAAACTAAAAAAGAAAGACAAGTTAAGGGAGAATAAAAGAGAGAGAGAGAGGGGATTCTAGAAGGACGGTAGGTTGATTCCGCTGTCTTTTGTCGACTGCAAATGGCATCTTTTGAACCTTCTCAACTGCCAAAGGACCCAAACCTTTTACCATTTTTATTCCTCAAAACTACAAAAACTGCAAGATCTTCTTTGACCTCAGTCACACAACAAGAAAATTAAAGATACCCTTTGTATCTAATTTCTATAACAAACTCCATTCATTTCCTTCCTATCATGTTGTTGAGAGTAGAGTACTAGTGAATTTCTCAAACCCCACCATTTTCTTACACCAACCTCCCTCATGAACAAGATGCATGACATAGATGAGGAAGATCTTTTGAATCTTCGCCTTGCCGTTGTGGCGGACTCCGGTGGCGAGAGAAAGAAGAGGAAGAGAAGGGATGGTTTGAATTCATATCAAGGATATGAAGGGAGGATATTTGGGCTCCTTCAAATGAGGGAACAAATGCTAAAACTAGACCCAAAGAGACGAGGAGTGGTCGAAGATGGACGGGGGCTCGATTTGATCCATTTGTTGCTCGTCTCCGCTACCGCAGTGGATGAGAAAGACGTGGGATCGGCGTCGGAGAATTTGAGGGAGTTGTACCAGAATGTGTCCTTGACGGGGGATTCAGTGCAACGTGTTGTGGCCTATTTTGCAGACGGGTTAGCAGCAAGGCTTCTTACCCGAAAATCTCCCTTCTATGACATGATCATGAAGAACCCCACAGCTGAGGAAGAGTTCTTGGCATTTATGGAGCTCTATCGAGCATCACCTTACTACCAATTCGCCCATTTCACCGCAAACCAGGCTTTCGTCGAGGCCTTTGAAAGGGAGGAAGAGCACAACGACAGAATTTTACATGTAGTGGATTTCGACGTCTCATATGGATTTCAGTGGCCTTCTCTTATGCAGTCACTCTCCGAAAAGGCAACCACTGGAAATCGAATCTCTCTTCGGATCACGGGGTTCGGTAGAAGCTTGGAGGAATTGGTAGAAACTGAGACCAGATTAGTGAATTTCTCAAAGGGTTGCTGCAATTTAGTATTCGAATTTCAAGGGCTATTAAGAGGCTCAAAACCTGTTGGTCTGAAGAAAAAGAAGAATGAAACAGTTGTAGTTAACTTAGTATTTTATCTACATACATTGACCAGTTCTTTACAGATTTCTGATACCTTGAAATTGGTACATTCACTTGATCCCTCTACTGTAATCTTGGTGGGACAAGAAGGTAGCCGAAGCCCTCGAAGCTTCTTGTCGAGATTTATGGAGTCTCTACATTATTTTGCAGCTATGTTCGATTCGTTGGATGATTGCCTCCCGCCGGAGAGTACCGAGAGGTTGAGAATCGAAAAAAACCACCTCGGCAAAGAGATCAAAAACATGATGAGCTATGAAAAGGATGAGGGGAATTATCAAAGATGGTATGATAGGATGGAGATATGGAAGGAAAGGATGGAGAGTCATGGGTTTCGGGGAATTAAACTAAGTTCAAGGTCTTTGATCCAAGCAAAACTACTTTTGAAAATTAGAAGCCATTGTTCTCCCCTTGAGTTTGATGGAGGGGTTGGTGGGTTCAGACTGTTTGAAAGAGATGAAGGAAGGGCCTTGTCTCTGGGGTGGCAAGATAGGTATCTAATAACAGCCACTGCATGGCATTGTGTATGATAGATACTCTCACAACATGTTCATAATAATTTGTTAACTACTAGTCTCTCAGCAAGAAGTTCTTTACATTTGGAGATAATTGCCATTATTTTCTTTTGTAATTTCTATCATAAAATGAAAATTGACCTTCAAATCAGTTCTCATTTGTGTAAAATCTATGCTTTGAATCTATCATTTTAGAACACTGTTACTGAAAAAACAAGATTGATATACAAATACCATTTTGTTGTAATATGATTGCCATTGTATTGTGTTTTTTTTTTTTTTGTTTTTGTGGAAGATTGGGTTAGACCTTTCTAACCAAAATAAGTCTGACTATTCCTAATGGCTAATACATCAAGAGAGAGCTCATTCACTTGCTGATCCATCTCACTACATGAAGAAACAGAAGGATTTCAATACGATAATGCACATAATGAGTTAACTATAAGTGTGCGTGGTTGATCGTCGGATAAAAACAAAAAGGGTTTGATGAATGCAAGGGGTGTGATCATGAAAGAGAACTGCGAGGAAGTGAAACAATAACAGTATTAAAATGGCCAGATGTGATGTGTTTCAAGTTGGAATATTACATACAAACCCTAGCATCCTCATCAATAATATGCGAGAGGGCACTGGAGGTGATCTATACAAACATCATTTGTAGATTCTCTCTCTTTTCTTTCATCATCGACGTTTCAACTAGGACAAGAAGTCAGCATCCTGTTTCTCTCTATGAAGTCTAAAGAAAGAAATTAATCTCATGCACAAACATGATATAACTATAGCTTCAACATCGCTCAAGCAAAAAAAAAAAAGGATTCCCGGCCATGGTGCTTTAAGCCAAACTAGCTGAAGCCGAGACTGAAATTATGAAAGCACAAACACACCACATTCCTCTATCCACAGCTTTGATATACCCCACTGGATGGAAACAGGGGTGAACCCCCCCCCACGGGTATACCCATGATCAGGGATCCACCACTATTGCGAAGGATGCACCCATAACCCACCGCATTCCCACTAATAGAGCCATCCGAACTTATCCACATTACCCAACCAACTTCTCGCAATCTTTTGACTAGTTCTAGACAATTTAAGGACAATCACGCATACTCTTTTGGGTAAAAAAGACAATTGAAGGTTAAAAAATTCATTCGTATGCATGTATATATATATATATATATATATATATATATATATATATATTTCAGTTGTCTTCTACTGAGCACGTACGCAACATGAGCAGGCCATAAATTTATATTAAATCAAATAAATTATGTATCTAATACCACAAACCATTTTTATTCATACATAGAAAAAGATCGCCAAACTAAAGAACAAATAATAATTGGAAAAAAAAGAAAGAAGAGGAAAACACATCATCTCCTAAAACTTAACTCCAGCATACATAATACAACAATATAATTTCATAAACATTAACTTATCCTGCATGCTATCCACCTAGTCTAAACCAATGGAGAAAAAGGGAGGTTAAGACGCTTCACCCATTCCTTGCCTATTTATAAACCGGTAAAAATTCTATTATCTATTCCTTACCTATTTATCAATCTGATAAGAAATCGTAACTAGATCTTACCCTCCAAGTTGAGTAGTTGGGCAAGTTATTAAAGAGTATCTGCGAGGAGAGGAAGTGTGCACTCACCTTTATTTCGCTAACTCCCCCTATCAAGTAGTATCTACAGATGACAGAAGGAATCACATAAGATGAGACCAAGGCACACCTTTTTTTTTTTTGGTAGGAAACTAATAATTTATTCAAATAAAGGAATGATGTACATGGGTCTGGAGGTTATAACCTCTACCATAAAAGATCAGATTTTCCTTGGTACATATTCCAGTTTGAAAAAACTTTGATGCCTCCACATTTGCTATTTTTGCAAGATTATGAGCTTTTGAATTTTGAGATCTACGCACCCACGAAATAGAGGAATTTGAGAAATTTCTCTATAAAATTTTGATGTCTTCAAAGATTGACTTGATATCCCAATGAGGGGGCCCTGCATCCTCACAAATAGCATGCATAATAGATTGAGAGTCACCTTCGAGGATGAACTTATTCCAATTATTTTGGAGGCAGAGCATCAACCCCAGAAAAACCGCTTTTGCCTCAGCTTGTCTCGCATTGCTAGGACAGATGGGAAAACAAAACGAGGCAACACACCTGCCAGTATGAGTCCGAGCCAGCCCACCCACGCTTGATATGGAGCCATCCGCAGAAGAAGACCCATCCACATTAATCTTCAACCAACCACTCATAGGGGCGATCCATTGAAAATTATTTGAATCAGCTTTTGGAGGTCTAGACATTGAAGAAGTGAAGATATCTGAAGTCGGGTTAGCATTTTGAGCGGAAGAGACTAACTCCAGAGCATACACATTTGCTCTCTCAACTGTATTGCGAGGATCAGGTTTGGATTTCTCAAAAATAAACTCATTTCTAGTTTTCCAGATCATCCACAGCACACAAATAATTCTTATAGTTGCCTCAAAATTATTAGCCTTAAACATATTTCCTTTCGACCACCGGTCCCACCACTTCTCCATAGATACGACATTGCCCTTTTCACAATGATAGCTAATTGATGATCCAAACCATACACATCTTGCAAACTCACATTCGAGGAAAAGATGAACTCCAGACTCGAGTTCATTTCTACACATTTTGCAAACCGGGTCAACATCAATATTCCTCCTTTTAAGATTTTCCCCTACTGCCAGTATATCTGAAATACACCTCCACATGAATAAAAGCAATTTAGGAGGAAGCGGGTTCTTCCATAATGAACTCCATCTTGAGTCCTGGATATTATCTGTGGATGAGGATGCATTTTTTAGTCTCCAAGGGTCATTCATGGTAGCCAAATGATATGCAGATTTTACACTAAAAACTCCCTTGGGTTCAAAGTGCCATACCCATGAGTCTCTTACACCAAGGACACTAGGTTGAATCTCCCATATATTCTTTCTCTCTATGCTGGAAAATAAATTGCGGATAAGTTCAGTTTTCCTTTGTTTTGAAATAGGGTCAAGAAAATGAGAGACTCTATTGAAAAGGCACCCCTCTGGTTTTGGGGATACGGCTAGAAATGAGACATATTTGGTAGTCAAGGATCTTTCCAAGGATCAATTGAGAAGCCCGAACCGACCCATCGCCGGATACCAAGCTTGAGAAGGTCCCGCCCATAAAGGATGCTTTTCCAGCCCCAGGATTCTCTGTAACTTCTAGCATGCATAAAATCATTGTTAGCCTTGGTTCTCCCAATGAATCCACTGCCAAACAATGACCAACGAAAAACATGTCATTTGGGGCAACCATCCACTGCACCCAGTGGCGCTGCCAATTTTTTGATAGGATCTTGCAAATTAATAAAATAAAAACACACTCTAGTCAAATCTTATCTAACATTAATATATATAAAAGAAAACCTTTTTCGAATCACCACTTCGAAAATAGGATCATAACATCCACCTCCTAGAATAGAACTTCGTCCTAAAGGGTAATCAAAAACACAATCATTAAATCCTAGAGTAAAAGCAAAGAAAACACTGCCATTAGGATAAAGGTGACTACTTCAAAGGGGTCTTCCTCCTAATAACCACGTCAAGGGGTTTTCCTCTAACCTTTAGCCTTCAGAGCTTTACAGCCCTCCATTGAGCCCACAACTTTCAGCCCGAGAAAGTTATTCGATACCAAGTGAAAAGATACTTTTATTAATGATATGACGACTTCGAGCGGGCAAATCCCCCTTACAAGACTCATATTTCTCTGGTTCCCAGAGGATGTATAACTAAATAAAATCCTTACAATATTATCCATATCCCTCAAACTCTAATAAAATCTTATCAAAACCTAACAAACCTATAATAAAAATTCCATATACAAATCAAATTGATATACACCTGTAAAATAGGATCAAAACGTAATTGCATATAGCTCATTAATTACCTGTGTAGTTATAAACAACAAACAATATTGATAAACTTTGAAGACTAATTAAATCTTTCCAAAGGTTCACATCAATCACATGAGTTGAGCATGTTCAAATCAAGCTAGCTTGAAAATATTCTAAAAGAAAATTTCATTTTTATTCATAGTGAAATTGCAATTTTAAATGACATAAATGTTCCTTTTCTTTCTTTCTCGATGAGGAACCATGAACTGATCATCCTAACCAATTACATACAATGGCAATTCATAATCACCAATAAATGACACAAATTACATATACATCATATGAGTTCTAAGTAATGCTGCCGGTAAGACATTTCTGAACTTCCTTTTAAAGACTAGGAGAGGAGCAGAGCCCACAAATTACATGCACATCAATACATCATAGAGATCTAGATAATGCTGACGGTAAGACAGTTCTGAACTTCCTTTTAAAGACTACAAGAAGAGCTGAGCCTACCAGTGGCCAAGTTGTTATGATGGCAATGTAGGCAAGCAACCACATTGATCTCCTATTCTGTCGTGAAAGCTGATCCAAGCATCTTCTCACAGGAGCAGTTACATCATGAATATCCTCAACATCCTGGCCGCTCTGTGCATCCTGATTCGTGGGTTGGATGATGCCATGCATGGAATCTATCTTTGCTTCTGTTTTGTTTTCACTTTGATCTTTATCTGAAACTATGTCTTCAGTCTTTTTCTCATGAATGAACTGCTCACTAGATAAGTCTTCTACTACTATTTCATGAGTTTTTCGCTCACTGCCCATTGCATTCATCATTCCATCTTCCATGACATTTAAATATGGGCCTTGATCAATTGAGGATTCGAGAGAACAGTGTGGCCCAGATTTCTGCGCCTGCAATACAAGACAACAAACCATGTAAACATGTAGGAAAAGAGCTGTAATTGGAGATGAGAATCTCCAATATAAACATCCTAAAATTTTTTATGATCCAGCAGTCTGACAGCATTAAATATTCTAATTTTTATTATTATTATTATGATTATTATTATTATTATTATTAATGTTATCATCACCATCATCAACCTATTATCGTTCTATATCTTTTATAAGCTCAGTAGAGGGTTATGAACACTATTTGCACCTTTTGCCTATGCATATATGTGCTAGAGTGCAGGACACCAAGGAATTCGTCAACCGCATTTACCCACCTGCAAGGGAGAAAAAATCACCCATTTGTTACTGCAGATAAAAGGGCCTATGAAAGTAGCTGGCTATGAATGTTACAATGCAAGTCAGTGACAGACATGAAGGATGTCATAGATGGGCTCCCACAGAAAATCTGATGTTAGCTAACACATGATTATGTATGTAAACAAAGACAAATGCAGGTATTTAGTAACTAAATGAACACCTATGGTTGTACGTTGTGTTATGTATATGTATGCAGGGATATAATAATTTACCGCTTTGTGCAAATACGGCTTAACTTGTTATGTATGTAAATAGCTGTCAGCCTGTCACTAATACATTAATGTAGGATTTTCCTACAAGGCAGTTTTAGAAAATAAAGTATGTTCATCTTGCTTCACGAAGTTTAGGTATACTTGCTGCAAGCTGCAGTTACTGACCTCCTTGCTAATTCTATGAAGTTTTGACTTGAGCAATTAACTCAGCATACAACTATCCCATCTCTCACCAAGTCAATGTGGGCATAAACTATTTTGCAGCATATAAAAGATTTGAGGCAGAAACTATCTCCACAAAATAATGATAGTGAGTTTCATTAGCCTCCAAACATTGTTTCTCATATTTTTTTAATCCCCAAATGAATTATTCGGAATGCCAAACAAAAATGATTATCAAAAGGAAGATCCTGAGAACATGGTAAGGTACCAAACACGAGATGCAGTTATCCCTTCAAAAAATGCCAGATGTCCTCCATGCCATGTGGTAGCCAGGATAATATTTTTGTTTGCCCTATAAAAAGAACCAAAATCAGGTCAGTTGCTCAAGAAATAACGGAAATTAAGAAAATTTCATAGTTGCCAAAGTGAGAACCGAGAACGAGAAGCGAAGCAAAAGCAAGAAGCTGGAAGTGAGTCTCAAAAAATCTTTAGGAAATTGGAAGCGAGAAATGAGTTATATGTGCCTCATTCCCATTATATTAGGATGGTCAGCCATACTTTTGATTGTATCTTACATGAGATATTTATGAAGAACTATGTGCCTTAGGTTCAATCCAACAATACTTGCTCATGATCTACACCCTAGACTTCAGACTTGGGTCTTTCCAATCACTTCTTATATACATAGCCCCCTTTATCACTAAATCAGACATAATGAAAGCGAGCTTCCTAGGAAGCGAGTCTAGAACGAGCTTCCCACCTTGTACATAGCTTCCCTGCAACTATGGAAAATTCTCAACAAAAGAAAAATGTTCAAACACAATATTAAGAGGGTGCTCTACCTGCATTCATCCCAAGGAATGGCTTCCCTTGAACAGACTGGATCGTCCAAAGCATTGATACAGAGGAGTGGCACCGATACATTTCCCACAAAACTAGTACTGCTACAATGCCTGTAAAATGTATCCACAGTCTGGGGGAAACAGGATGGTCTTTTCAGTAACTCATATGGAAAAACATGTGGGGATAGGTCAAACAATGATACCTCGTATTTACCAACAAGGCAGGTGGCATAATTGTCAAAGTCTCGAACAGAACGTGACTGTTAAAGGACAAGGGGATACCAAACAGATCAAATTAGTTTGGAGGAAGCAAGACCTATACCAATATTAATTTTTATTTATTTATCTATAGAGTGTCCCGACCTATTGAACTTCATGTGGATAGATACTAATTCGGATAGTGTATGTCCTATATTTTTCCTATAATAAGTTATTTTTCAATGAACAGTGAGAAAAAGATATAGATCTAAGAATTAGTTGAAATAAAATAACTGAACAAAGCTTACATAGTGCTATAAAATTATTGATAATACCATTTTGTATGACGTATAATACATAAGAGAGTCAAATTGCGTGAATAATCATGATGTGGTCTGTACTGACTGAAGGATCTTCAACAAGCTTACATTACACCCTGTTTAGTGGCAGAGAACAAATCAAGCATTTTTAGTTTTGTTGTACGATAATGAACTATCGTTCCTGGGTAGCACTGGAAAATATATTGACAACATAGTTACGTACCTAGGAAAAAAAATATGATATAACATTTCTTGGAAAAGGTATTAATGTAACTTTGTGTCGTGCCTTTCCGTTAAAAATCAAAGTTAACTATATGAACTAGAATCTGATTACTATGATGCATAGGGGTGTCAAAACAGCCCTTGTCGAAGGGTAACTGGCCCGATCTGGCCCGCCCAAGCAGGGCCCAAAATCCCCAAACCCTTCCATTGTTGCGCCGGGCTAGGGCACCCCCTGCCCGGCCCTTGTTAGCCCAGCCCTACTCCTATTACACTACAATGAAATTACAGTATATAGTGTAGGATAAGTTTTATATATTATATATAAGAAATTATTGAAATTACTAATATAATCCCATTTTTTTTTTTAATTCTCATCTAATATGTTTTGAGTTTGCTTAGGGTTTCTTTCAATCTATTCCGTGCATAGATAAATTTTACGCAAAAGTTTGGGTTATTTGGTACGAACCGTGGATTTTCATAGTAATTTCAAGGGTTTTGATTCTATTAACTTGCATTTTGTCTGAAAATTTGATTGGTACATTTAGGTTACACAACCAAATCATGTGGGAAATCAGAGATTTAGTTAGAAAAAAATTTATTTATTTCCTTTTATCCTTCCCGTATTGATTAATTTGGTATTTTTAGTTTTTTTTTTTTAAATTTTTATTAGATATCTTAATTTGTGTAGTTCTCTATCTCTTGGCTTGACATTATTTGCAGCGTGTTTGGAGAACCCCAAAATGTGAATATGTTTTATATGCCGGTGGTAATAACTATAGATTAGCAGTTTTGGAATAATATGCCTAATCTATCAAATTCAAGACTGAAGCTAATTTCATGTAACAATCAATCAAGCGTCAATGACAAAAAAATTCCCGAGCTTTCTTCTGGCCCTTTGGCTCGGCCCTGGCCCTGGCCCTTGAGGGCAGGGCTAGGGTCCAATCAACTCCGGCCCTTGAAGGGCTAGGGCCCTACTCTTATAGGGAAGGGTAGGGCTAGGGCTGACCCCAGCCCTGCTCCTACCCGGCCCTTTGACAGCCCTAATGATGCATGAACAAACGGGACTGCTGAGATAAATTGATATTTAATTTAAATGTTTGAAATAATTTCCAGTTCAAAAGTTTTGGTGGTCATTATCTTATACCCAATCTTCACAGAAATCTTGAAACCAATGGTTGCCCCATTCTGTTTCACAATACTGGAGTAGTCTCAAAAGAACACATAGATCCCTGATTGACTTCCTGACAAAAACAGCTCCTGCCCAATCTAGATCTATATAATCTAGAAGAAGAAAATTTTCCCTAGACAAGACAAGATATACCCTTGGTGGGTAGGACTTGTTTAACATATGAAGTTTTAACCATTCAAGTTCCTGAGAACAACCCCTCTATAAGCTATGCCAATAACAGAAACAGTGAGATCAATCATCTAAATCCTGAGAGTTTATGGCTAACATGTTTAACATAAAAGACTACTCAACTACCTATGTTCTGAGCTAGTGAGATTAAAGTAATCTACAAATAAATAAATAAATAAATTTCTAAAAGAAAAAGTGAGGAAAAGGCAAAAAACTGCGGGGAACAATATAATATAATACCTCATCCACCTTCTAAACTTATTTTGTTCATAAGTTAATTGCACCATAGTGATAGGCAAATAAAAAAGGATACCAGGCCCAAAAGATCTTACAAATAACTGTATAAATGTTATAAAATGTGGCACCAACCGATAAACTTTCTGAGAAGTCTTTGTACATCTTTTACAGACCAATATATTGTCATTTGCATAACTTCCATATAATTCCTGAATAACTTTTCTTTTTTAATTGCTTTCTTGATTACCAATCATGGGAACTCGCAGAACTGTTCCATGCTACATTATAACCAAATTCAGCTTCCAATAAATGATATACCAGTCATCTCCCTCAACTGTTCCCTTGAGAAAAAACACTCAATTGCCTGTATCAATTCAGATCCCTCAGTAAAAAGATGGTCATTTACATTCAATTTTTATGGAAAAATGTCTGGGGAAGGTACTATTATAACCTTCAGTTTGTTGCCAATATTTTGAGTCATCATTATATAATCATGTCTCCTCTAACATGTCCTAATATCATAGAAAATGTCCATGTTTTACATAACGTTGCCCCAACGTTTTCCTAAAACTGCAAAAAGTCTAGTTTACAAATCTCATTAACCACATAATTTAATGAGCTGTGCCAAATCTTTCTATGGATTGCTTCTTTCACCTCTTTCGCTGTCAAAGTGCCTATGGTACCAGTTCATATTTGGTCACCGTTCTAGCAAGATAGGGCCCTTCCTTATTTTAGGGAAAAAAGCCGTATCTGCCCCTATCAGTTAAAGGTGGCGCTCACGGAGGCTCCCATAGGACTTAGCAATGACTGGATGAAGGTTTGTCGTCACTTGCCACGGAGGCGGTCGGTAAAGGAAGAAGAGGAGCAGCTTGCATTTAGGAGGGGCCACTTATGAAGCCACCTAAGCCTGCGAACCTAAGCGCGCAAGACCCTACTAAGGCTAGAGCAAGAGCTAGAAGAGAGCAGGACAACATGGCAAACGGATTCTTCTGCGAAGTTCCTCACTCCGGTTTATTTCTATACAATGGACCCTCCCACCTACCAGTCATCGACCCAAACCCCTCACTTCGTTTCTTTCTGCCTGTTTCCTACAAGCTTTCCAACAACACAAGCAAGTGGATTTGATATTCCCATTTCATCCCCTTTAATTGTGGTTAAACTTGGTTAAGCTTAACTAACTTAAATTTAATATTTATTTTTTGACTAAAAATCAAGGTTAAATGGATGAGCTCTAGGAGTGAGAGAATCTTAACCACAATTAATGGGTGTTAAAAAGGGGGGCGGGGACCAATGAGGACTGGTATTTCGTTACATAGTGGAAATGCATAGTAAGTTATGTATTTTCCTCATCAATTATATAACATTTTATACAATTAAAATATTGGAATTATAAAATAAGAAAGTACAAAAACAAACTGAACTCTTCAATAAACTTAGATCTATGAGGAAATGAGTCACCCTAATGTGGCATTTGACTATTTTTACTCGTAGAAATGAATTAATTTATTTTGATTGGTAAATCAGATGCCATATATATACAATAAGGAGGAAATCAAAATAGAAACAAGCGGACGCACTGGGGGTTCATAGGAAATGAACCCAGAGGGTCAGGAAACAGAACATAAGCTAGGTACAAACAAAAAGAAAGTACCACTGAACCTTCCGAACCAATCAAACGAAGTTTATTGACATTAAGGAGTGTAACTTCTGGTGATTGAGTAACCAATATGACTGTCAGGCTGTTGGCAAGTACTTCTTCTCAGCTTTAATAGCTCCTCTTCGGAGGTTTCAGGCTTTTGAGGAGAGGGACTCGCAGCCCTCGCGGTAGGCTTTCGAGTTTCCCTGTTTGAGAGAGCTCCTTGGCCTGGGCTCTCAACGCTTATAGGCTTGTGGTATAGTTCGTATTCGCATCAAGCTGTGGTCTCCGTCCGATTATTAGTAGGGGCTCGTGCCTTCGACCTATCAAGTAAGGTGGTATAGGTATATAGTCAAATACCTGCCTCGAAGTCCCGTCAGTCAGTCTTCTTAAGAGTTCACGTTCTGATCTAACAAATCGAATTTTCAGATGAGTTCCATAGTTTTGGACAGGACAGGTGGGAACTAGGAGGTAAAGCCTCTGTTAAAGCAATTGGGCAAATGCGTGTATACTAGCTTACTAGCTTTAGTAGCTTGTGTACTAGCCTGTTAAAGGAAGCAGGGGTACGCTGATTGGGATGCTAACTATGTAGATGCGTCAGTGAGGTGCGAAAGCAAACGGGCAACAAGTGGATCGGGCTAACGATTTATTTGCTCGTTAGGCTTTCCTGTTCGAGCATGCATAGGAACAGTTAATCCAGCATAGAGCAAATCTCAACCAATGGGCTATTTGCCATAGTTCAAAGCCCTGTTCTTAGAAGGTCCGGAGACATGAGAAGGTGGTTTACTTACTTGCTGCTTTAAGAGCAAGGCAGTCTAACTGCTGTTCCAAAGCTTTCATGCCACCTAAAGGGAGAACGAGATGCGAACAACGGCAAAGGATCAGATCAGGTCGTTTACTCCTAAAGTTGTCTTAGCCCATAGCCGTCTACGGAATCATTGTGAGTTTTGAGAGTGTAATCCTTAATTTTTTAACATTTCATGAAATATCAGTAGATATTTCCAATTTTTCACCAAATTCCAACAAAAATGTGAAATGTTACGCCAAATAGGATCTTACCCACAAACTTACCCATTCCCTGGGATGTGAAATCTCCTGCAAAACCAAGAACTTGACTCTACTTATTGTCTGGTAATAATTGCACTTTGGGTTTGTCCTGGACTAGAGTGAGGTCCATATGACTCAGAAGAGAGAGATATGTAAGGTCTCAAAACATGTAGTTATATCATCCAGAGCTCCTATTTGTCTGTAATTAATAGGTGATCCACTATTAGAAGGTTGCATGTTCTAACTTCTAAGCGGCTAAGCCCAATTATCCCAGTTCCTTTTGCATAATAGGGACATGTTTTTCAATACCTTAAGATTGTAACCTTAATTCGTTATGGGACAACTACACTAAGGATTTATTCAGGGTTTCTATGTCTTCCACTTAAAACTTCTTGTTGACAAAGAAACTAAATCAAAATAACTTTTGTTTCTCAAAAAGGTGAATAGAAGCTGAACCGCTTGATAATTCACTAGATTTTCAGGGAAAAACTATAACCCCTCACTTCATTGAGCTTCTCTAACTTATTTTCTACTCTTTTGATGGACTACTCAATATCCATTGAAATATCAACTCATTCCAAGATAACAAGAAAAGAAGGAAGACAACCTTTTTAATGCCTTCCCAATCCGCAAGCCGAGAAAAGACAGGCTGATGTCTGCAGGAAAATTCAGATTTTGTTTAAGATGCTACAAAATCTGGATATAAAACAGCCACATTAGACCGGAACTTTGATTCATTGACAAAGTGAAGGATTATCATAAAAATTGAGAATAACCCCGCTAGAAAAGATTTCATCCAAAGACTAAAGTACTAAGGTAAGACATACATACAATTGTGCATAACCTTGAAGGCCAATTGTGAGAACTCTATCATAGAACTTTTGCAGAAGCCTGCGGCGTATGAACCTGTCACAGATCTGCAAAGAGGGCAAAAGAGTATGCAACTTCTGATGAGGGCACAAACAATAGCCACTAGGATCCATTGTATTGACTATTATTTTCTTGAACGGAAGTTTTTCTAAAAGGAGGTGATGACCTCCAACGTCAAATCTGCAGCTAAACTCCGGCTAGCTAAAGAGTTTGTGGAAAGAAAACGTTAACAACTTTAGTTCCCAAGACGGAGAACTTTAAATTCTAGATGATATATCTACCCACCAATGCCAAGAGAAAAACATCCAACGAGTGCCATTTGTGCTTGCCATGAACAACATGAATTCTTATGTCTTTACTAGTTTGAGTTTAGTCCGTATATTTCTAGTTTTTGGAACTTCGTTATTTGTAATGTGTTTCACTTTGTTGGCTGAGTTAAAGAGTCTTAAGAGTAAGACCAACAAGGTGACTTGCTTACATGTTGGACTGAAGAGATTTAGGTACCAAAACTAAATTTGATAACCTCACATATGGATTACAACTGGAGAGAACCATCTTTTCAGTAATAAACCCATTTGATACAAATTAAAATATTTATTGTTTTTTTTAATTACCATTTATATTATGGATTAAATTTTCTATGAATCTCATCCTAGGACTTAATTAACATTTGGAATAAAAAAAAACAGATAAATCATATTAGTCACCTCAATAAGAAAAAAAGGCATATAATTTCATGACTGTCATTAAGAGGCAACTTTAACTTCCATGTTGAGTGGTGATGAAATGGAACAGTAGTTAGCATAAAGATTGACTTATTGGACATTCATACTGCTTTACATAATTCAGTATTATGTATGATACCATGGAATGTTATAAAATGGATTATAAAATGATTCGCAAAATCAGAAAGGTTGAATAGGAAACAAGGTAAATTTGTAAGCTTTATGCCTAATCTTCTAGAAAATTTAAAAAACAGATGATTCATAATCTGATTGTACAATTCAATTTGGGTCGATACATCTGAATGATCCAGTAAATACTTCCCACCACTAGTGATACATGAAAATTTCTTTCTTGGCTAAGAACGTGACCTTCTCTTTTTCTTTTTTCTCAACATTCTTTTTCTTTTATTCGTGGGAGTAGGATTGGGGGACTGCTAACATGAAACACAGCCTTCAAAGAGGTGAGAGTAGAGGAGCCAAAAACCAAAAGGACTGCATAATGTAAATTGAAGAAAATGAAGTTGGTATACCGGTAGCTAAGAAAATTATTTCTTAATAAGATTAGTTACCACTTACCACTTAAAAAGCTAATAGGTTGTGAGTCACAATCATATCAATTAAAATACTAACCAAAAGGTCCCAAGGAGAGCATATAGCTGCAGCCCCAGCAACAGGAATATTATCCCCATCTTCTCCAAGATATTTCACCTGAAAACATATCCATAAAATTCAAATTGGGAAGTAATTGATCAAACTGTTAGTATATCTGTGAACTACCTTACTAAAGCATTGGATGCCAAAAGAAAAGCAGACAAGAAGTTATTGGTTCCAAACATAGTTTCTCGACTCAGAAATTTGACTTTGACTCGGAATGTCCAAGAGTAAATTCGGGAATCACTAGAGCCAACTTGGGGAGTCATGTTACAGTCATGTCACATCTGTATTTCTAAAAATTGGAAAATAAAATTTAAAATATATATATATATATATATATATATATATATTTTAAAATTTATTTTCCAATTTTTAGAAATACAGATGTGACATGACTGACAGATTATGGTTGAAGAAGATATTGTTCCTATTTGTGACAAATTGTGCTTTAATATTTCCCGATAGATATCTAATAAATAAACCTAGTGCTATACTAGAGTACAAGGCATGTTTTAAAACATTGACACATTTACTAATCTTTTCTACGAAATGCTTCTGTTTTCTTGGGATATCGACACAAAATCTACTTGTGCAATCAAAATTACAGTGTTTCCCGTCACATTTCCTATTGTTTCCTACAAAATTCTTCATTTCCATGGATAACAGCATGAAACCTATTTGTGTGGTTTACATAATAAGCCCATTTCTGTAAACTTTGGTGACTGTTTTGGCTTCATTATATGAATGATATCCATTTGAAGTGTAAATAGTATAGAGTCGAGACAATATGTTTAAGTAGTTTCAATAATGGTTTAAGTAATATCAACCTAAATATTACAAAACATTTCTATAAATTACATAACTTTGGTCAACATAAACCAATGTTGTCTGACTTCGCTTTTTGTAGAAAAAACTATTTTTATTTAAAAAAACTCACTTTATGCCATTTTCTTGAATCAATCCCAACATTGGAGGGTTTTAAACTTAGTTTTAGTAATTCAGCTTCAATATTGTCTAAAAAGACCCCTAAATGCATCAAATTCATGCGTCTTCATATATTTTAAGGATTCAAACTAGATTTGTAGATGAAATTCAAGAAAAATAGGGAAAATCCCAAATTTCACTAAATTTAACCACAAACTTCAATGTTTCCATTTGAATCTTTTATATGTTAATTAAATGTATCCATTCTACAACTATCCAATTCTTCTTCTTTTTAGATATTTTTTTAATTTTCAATTTTAAAATTAATCAAAGCTATTTTTTATTATATAGTACACTAATTTAAGAAATATGTAGGTTATATCTATATGTTTGTACATTAGTTAATTAGTGCTATTATTCTTGAATTGAGCTACAAGTTGGAGGTATTTTTTTTAAATCTTTTAATTATTTTTATAAACAGATATTTAAAAATTTATTCAAAAAATTATAGTTCCTTATAAATTATATAATAATTAAGCAAATGGTCTTATTCATTTACCATTATCATGAATAGGGCCCTCTGATAATGACTATGGATCATATGAAATGGCACTACAGATAGTATAGGTTATGAGTTTCTTATATGATTGCAAGTATAGCTCATTACCTCGATTACCCAAAATTATGGATGCATGTAGGTATTGATGCTCAAAAGCAAGAGCAGTGCATTTGGGAGTATACCAATTGCTATTAGAGTTACATGTCTTGGGCTCAATATTGCCATTACCTAGAGTAGCAGCTTCATGAACTCACTTGTCGAAAAACAAATGATGACTTCGAGATACATCAAAGCTCTATGTAGTTATGAATGACTCATGATTTGAGAGTTTCTAATTGTTATCTTGTATACATCTTTTTATAAATGTATTCTCATTTAAAACTCATTTATGATTTGACTTTATAGTTTCAAACAATGTATCCTACTTCACATGATTCTTATACTTGATACTATACATACATCTATTTTGTTATGTAATGAGTTATTGATATGTATTCATACTTATTCATTCTCTAAAATTTTATCTTAGATTTTCAACTTTTCTTAACATTTCCTTAATTTTTACAGTGTTTCCGTGGACTTCCTTAAACTTTCTCGAAACGTTTCCACTTCCCTAGTGATCGAATTTTACATCGACACTGAAGTTTAAACCTTGATTTACATACCAGAACATTGGCACCAATGCTGGTTCCAACAGCAAATAGAGGAGCCTCCGGATATTCACAATGAAGATAGTTAATGACTTTTCGTATATCCTCCGTCCATCCCGCATTATAGAAGCAATCAGACTGCCAGATTTTTAAGCAGGAGATAATATTAGTAGATAAGAATTAAATGAGTTGAACGAATATAACTCAATTTCTAAACAATTAAGAGGCCTTGTTTCTTAACTAAATATATATTTTTTAAAAAACTGAGCCAGAAAACATAATCCAAAAAAAGTGAATTTATCGGTGTGTCACTTAGATTCTAGCACAATGAAGAACCCAGGAGGTCTAAAATTTGATACAGTGATCAACTAATATCTGTTTTTGGCAGGCAGCAACAAAGTAACATCTGTTCAAATACACTAAACAAGGATGGACATAAGTTCAAGAAACTCGAAGCTTCTGCTATATTTCACATGTGTCGAGTTGTGGGTATTCCTGCATGTGCCTAATCATTGATGGCCACATGGTTCTTTCACAGTAAAAAGACGGAACAACATATGAAATATTAAGGAAACAATGGAAATCTAAGATAAAACTTCAAAAATAATAAATCAACCATAAATATACACTCAAAAGTCATAATTGATTACATAACAAAACACAATCATATAGTAGGAAATGTGAGAATAATGTTAAGTGGCATGTGTTGTCTCGCATGTCACTGTAATGTCAAAGTTGTACATAAATGACTATTTATTAAGTAATGCATCGCCATAAAAAAGAAAAATATTACATCTTGAGTTCTTGACCCCAAAAAACTAACAAGTAACAAGTCATACTCATAAACACAGAGGGTTCTAATGTGGGTCAAAGTCATCATGCCTATATCTACTAGGAGACAGAAGAAGTTGTTGCTCCAAGTAGTGAGAATACTGCAACCAAGAATTGTAGTTACATACCAGCTGGTATACTCTTGGATATATTGGTTATATTATTGGGCATCTATACCCAGAAGCAACCCCAACTATGGGTAACTTGGAATGCTGAGTTTGTAGTGACCCTAATTAATTAATTGCACTCAAGGGGTAAATTGGTCATTTACACCCTGAGGATAGTTAAGTAATTAGTTTTTGGTGTTTGGTCATAATGGTTAACCTTGGTGGGTTAGGGCTAAACCAATGATTAAATTTAATGAGTTAAATTGGTTAAATCCATGTTATAAGCAAACAAACCTTAGTAGGGATCCCTTAGTAATTCTCTCGATAGGGTTTAGTATAAATAGAATTGATTAAAACTATTTAGCCTGATTTTTGATTTAATCTAATTAAGGAGGCTGAGATTCGCATGTTTGGAGAAGGAGAGGAGAATGGCAGTAGAGTTTTGGAGATCGGTGAATGCTCATAGAGAACCGGATTTCGAAGCATTGGATCATCCGAGATAGCATCAAAACTCATCTAGCGATCATCTTCTTTGTTGTCTTCTTCAGATCTGGAATTAAAGGCAAGTGGATACTTCTATAGTTTAAATGTAAGGTGTGCTGTGATCAAACAATAGTTTTAATATGTTTTTCTTCTTGTGTTAATAATTGTGTGTATGAAAATATGATAGATCGGATAAATATTTTATACAGGTATTATTCTGATTTATTAAATATGTTATGGGTGATTTTAATAAATCATATAATAACATATTAGATTTTGGGAAAGAAAATATGAGAGATCTAGGAGATTTTAACTGGTGAATTTTCGGAATTGAGTTAATTTAAAAGAAATTTACCCAGTTTTGGTATACAGGTCATAATTTTATGATCTTAAGTCCGATTTTGGTCCGATAGTACATCGTTTCGAAGAGCTCGAAAAGATCTACAACTTTCGTGAAGAAAGTTTTCCCAAAATCAATAGTTTTGTGGGTCAAAACCTTAGTCGAAAATCAAAAATGGGAAAAGGGATATTTTTCACATTAATTTTTCTAAGATACTTTAATTGAATGCATATATGATTTGGGTGTGAAAACATTGTTTTGTAGAGATTCCTTTATAACTAATTAGTTAATTTGTTAGATAGTTGAAAAATACCTATAACAAACTTAAGTAATTAGTTACTAAATAATCGGTTAGTAACTGGGCTTATATCTTATTAGTTCAATTTGTTGGGTGATTGAAAGATACCCCTAACAAACTTAACTAATTAGTTACTAACCAATTGGTTAGTAACTGGGTTCATTTATGCTAGTATAAGGGTTTTACAAAACTCACTAGCATAAAAAGGGTTTTCCAAGCCCTCAGAGTTTTGTGAAACCCTGAACCCCATTATCATTGGAGATTGAGAATTTGTAGGGTTATAAATATGTGATACTTATAACTAAAGTTTCAGTAGTAGGAACACAGTTGAAACCCCTTTTGTAATAAAGTATGTTATGTCTGCCTAGATATTAATTGTGAATTATAGCATAGTAGATTTTAATTATGAATTATGATCTTGACTGTTATAAATGTCATTTAATGTTTTGCTATATTTTCATGATGATAGGAATTCATCTTCTAAATTAATGGTGATTCAATAAACATTGTGCTAACCTTGGTTAAGGGTCATTCAAGGAGTAAGTTGTGTAAGACCTCCTTAAATGGATCATAGGGTGATGTTGTGTATCACCTAATGATGGTTTCAAGGTGGTGTAGAGTACCTATGCAGAAACAGAGGATTGAGTTAAGTTGTGTAAGACACTTAATTCTCAATTGGGTGAACTATGTGAGACCTAAGGGATAGGGTAAGTTGTGTGAGACCCCAAGGATTCCCTTAGTCAATAGGGTAAGCTGTGTGAGACCCCAAGGATTCCCTTGGTCAATAGGGTAAGATGTGTAAGACTTCTATTGACCGAACTGAATCATAAGTAAAGACTTAATTGAATAATATGCATAATTTGTTAGTCATCTTATCATATGAATTGTTAATGCAACTAAATTATAATTGTATTCTTTTGCTGAGCTGTGGGCTCACCCTTGTTGATTCTTCTTTTCAGGTGGTGATTAAAAAGAATAGGAATCGCTCTCGTTTGAGCAAGTGGGACCAGCCTTGAAGTTTTCTTTCCCGTTAGAGTGTGAGAGAACTGTAGTGAGGTAAACTATATGGAAACTTTAGATGGTTTAGTTTTTGGGAGAACTCATGTTGTTGAGTCTTTTAGTTATGCTGAATATTTATATCTGTTTAATGGAGTATTAAATGATTTTAATTTCCATTAATATTGAAATTTTGTTTCCGGTTCACACCTTGATATCTATACAAATATTAGTATTATTGTGTATAGGTTTCAGGGCGTGACAGAGTTACACCCATAAATCACATAAGAACCACGAATATTGATATGTCATAGCTATAAAGCCCATAACAATAATAAATGGGTCCCAAATCAGCTCCGGGTTATGAGTATTTATAGCCCCATGCTACCCCATTCATAGATGCCTGTGTCTATGTGTCCTGAGTCCCGTGGCTGCTACCTGGATCCCCTTATCCATACAAAGCAGTCGAACCAGTAAAACACCTTACCGATCCGATGCACATACTATCAAAAGTCCCACTCATAAAATCCACGTCAGAGCTCAAGAGAGGACGATCATCTTCTTCAACTTCCACCAGCCAATACATTCTTCATGGGTTTTTCTAGACTTGCATACTTTTGACGTGAAGCATGGTCCTTGTATTAGGTACCATGGTCGAATCCCTGCTCTACTACAGATGGATTAATGGGTCTTCTAGTACCTGGCTTTGCACTACCTACACCTCTGCTGCCTAGACCACCACCAGTCTGAGTACCTTTGTCATTCCTATCATCGGCATCATCCCTGCCCCCATCCACCTCCAGCTAGGTGATGATGCATCTGATTGTAAGGTTGTCTAATCATCACTGATAATGTCTGGTGACTGAGTAACCATGTAGGTATCGACCTCAACTCCATATCTTGTGCAATTTTTTTGAGAGCTCGGTCAACTCCCTACCTTGTCTCTCCCACATCTATGCCCCACTCATAAAGTGGGTCCTCTCCCTCCTTGCAGATGATGTCGTAAAATTGATTGAGTTTATATAAAATCTGCCCCATTATGATATGACCTCGGTTGCCTCATCCTAACCCTCAAGTTGTAGTGGGTGTAAACAAGCAACTGGAGTTTCTCATGCCCAAGCCATTGTGCTGCTTAGAGTGGAGGAGAAAGAAAGTGCTCCAATTTCTTTCACAACTCTAGGAAGATTTTTTTTATAAATGATTTTCCTCAGGAGCATTTATCCCATACATCATCTACTACTATTCAGCTGCAATTACAATAGAATTTCCATTAAATTCAACATGCCCTAACGTTCACCACAAACATAAAAAGAAAATAGATTTCTCTACCAGGAGTATCTTATCTCATCGAGCCACTGCAACCTTTTGGACAGGCGAGCCAATAGCATCCTTCTAACCTATACAAATAGTATATTCATCTCAACACTTGTATAATAAAGTAAGTTGAGCCGCCATTAAAATTAGGGATACACTTCTATAAGTGCATTGGACTACAATGCTTTATTTGGTTCCAATTTTTCACTCGTATCTTGCAATGACATCAGTTAATCAACCTTGATACTGAGGCCATGCTTGTATTGGTGCCTTCGGATTTAGATAATAAGTTGGCTCCAATAACAATTGAAAAAAGTTAATTATTATAAGTTACAATCTAAAACAAAAAAGGATGAATGTACGAAACATAAAATTTTATATTCGTAGTGTTGGACATGATGCCCAGAAAAGTCATTTAGATTGTTAGAATCTTATTAATTTGATTAATAAATGCTTCTCCTTAATCTATTATGTATTTATGATGGGGAATTGACCATGATCATGAGATGATCTATACGATATGAGATATCGATAAAGGTCCATAGGATATATTGTAGGAAAGTCATGTGATTAGATTATCACAGGTAGATATAACTTTCCGGTTCCTTATACCTTATATAGTTACAGGTATGGGTGAAGCTGGGCACTTCACTTATATGGCTGCCAAAATGCTAAGATGTTCTCAATTGTTGAGATGTAGTTCTATCTCGAACTATTGTAGTGGAGACTACACATCAGTATATGGGTGCTTAAATGTACACTGACTGATTGCATTCAATGAGAGACCTCTTGCATAAACATACTATTAGACAGTTGGTTTCTCACTCACATTGAACGGTTTCGATGATCCTTAGATCTGATGAGTTCTTCTATGACTGGGCAGTGATCTGACTGTTTTGATTCCACCAGCGTATATTCTAACTTAGGGAATACAATACAGTGACAATTGGATAGTCAGAAAGTTGTTCGAGTCATGATGAATTTCAAACAAGAAATCCATGCTCATTAATTTGAGAGATTATCCAAGTTCAGGGTAAGACAGTTGATTAAGTTCAAATCCTGCGCAAGTGATTTTGAAAACAAAATAAGTTTTGAAATATACTTTTATTAAAAGGTATTATACTTATAAAATGATTTTTTTCAAAATATTTTTCATGAGAAATTGTTTCTCATGGCTTAATCATAAGTCTTGGAAACCCGAACGATTTGCAATGGGCTATGGGTTAGATAGTATGTCAGTCTCGAAGGCCCATTAGGGATAATGTATTTGGAAGGATAAATCGAATTTAAAAGTTCATGTGGCGGGATCCGTAATGGTTAATGTTCATACACTGGGATTCAATTGCAACATGGATATCTCACGTCACTTGCAATTCCGATGTAATTCTCATTTAGGGTCAATGGGATAACATTGGATAAGCCATGATAAGAATATCCCAGAGCAATCTGTGGAGGTGCTCACATAAGAAATACAAGCTCAATAATTGATTAAAAGTTAATAAATTATTTTAAGTGATTAAAAGTTAATCATTTAATTAAATAGATTAATAGTTAATCTATTGTTTAAATTAATTGTTAATTTAAACTAAGGGATTATTTTAGTAATTATTTGATTAACATAATTAAAGGGGAAATGAGTTTGACCCATATCTATAAACCCATTAAAATAGACCTTTAATATGGGCCAAAGCCCATGGGTTTAAACCCTAGGGTGGGGCGCCCACTTGAGGAATCCTAATTGGATTAGGATTTGTTTAATTGAATAATTATTGAAATATAATTCCTTTTATTATGGAATTAAAATCCAAGTGTTGGATTGCAATTAGGATTAAGATGTTAATGTAATTAGATTACAATAAGGAGTTTTAACTCCTCAAATCCCATGCCCCTTTAGTGCTCACGCCCCCCTTTTGGACTCTTAGTTTAACTAGGTTTCCTACTTTGGTGTAGGATGTTGACTTATCAATTTTAATTAAAAAATCCTCTTATAATAGAGACTTTTTAATTAATATGGTTACTATAACTAAAGTAGTTATAGATTAAGTAGGAGTTTATTTAATTAATAATAAGAGTTATTGTTAATTAATAAATCCTACTAGATAAGATCAAGTTGGAGTAGGATTAGGATAAGATCCTAACCTATAAATACCCCAACACCCTAGACCATTAAGTAGAATTCTCCAGAATTTTTTCTCTCCTCTCTCTCTCTCCAAACCATGAGCCCTAAGGGAGACCCCTAGGGATTTTCGTGAGCTATATTGGTGGTTCTAGTTGGGTTTTGCAAATCTAGGGTTTTGAACCTTAGTATTATTGGTGATAGAAGGTCTACACCATTGATCCATCTTCTTCCTCTTGCTTCTATAATTCCAAATGAGACTCTAAAGCTTCGTGGGGATAACAAAGAATAAGGATCGAGCTTCTAGTATTTTTTCGGAGAAATCTCTACAAAGAGTTCTGACGGTTTGAGTGGATTAAGCTTCACCGGTGAAAAACATTCACCGAGGTGATATGACTAAAACTCTTAGATAATTTTGATGCTTTTATGGTGTTAAGATCTAGGGGATCCAGTTTCCGCATAAATTTTTATCCGAATCCCCATTCACGTAGTTCCATGAAGAGAGTCAAGGAGTTAGGTTGTCCATTTTTCATCAATAGCGTTCAAGTAGCCAACATAAGAGCGTGGGAAGCCACCTTAACTACTTCCTTCATTAATTTGATGACTTCACACACAAAGCCCATTGTAGGATTTTTTTTTTTTGATGTCCACCATTCTCAACACTTACACCAACGGCTCTAGAATGTTGACCACTATATGGGCACCATTCCCAAAATTAGATCTGAATAATATCTCCTTTGCCTTCTTCCCCGTATTTTATCTTCATATTTTTTTTTTCCATGCAAAACGTCGCTTTTAACCTATCCTTCTTATATAGGAACCCCTGGAGGGCTATATAATAGATAAAAAAATGTGTCAGCTCAAGATAAACTAAATTCCCATTTCCCTCCATATGTATCCTGCATAGAGAAAAGCACCCAATTGGCATTTATAGATGAAGTTCATCAAACTCCTAACTTCATTGACAACCATTTTCATCATTGACATCTTTGAGATATCTTTTAGCATCACGCATCACGTCAATTTGTTGCATTGCACACAGGGTCCAAAAAATATTGTACTTCATAACTTTATCAACTTTTCTCTTGGATTCCTGTAATTACTATCGTTGTCCATGATAATTTGGACAGCATTGCTCTTCTTAACCTCGTTTATAAATTCAATAAGTTTAGGCATCCCTCGTAAAACCGTATACTTCAACATACTTGAGGAGGATCATCCTCTGTCACAGTACACAATGAAAGTAATGTCTTGATGATAAACAGTCTAGTCAGACCCATCCAACTATCCCACGTAATAGTCACCCCATACTTCGGCCATATAGTCATTCAGCTCGTCCATCTCCCAATCCAAGTGATGCCCTCCTCCCCTCCTAATCATCCTGGAACAATATTTGCTTATCCCCATCCACCCTTTCTGCTATCACAAGAATAGCAGAGAAACTTTGAGTTTTCATTTCCATCTCAAAAGTATCTATGCTTTGTTTTTTGGCTTTCTGAAAATCAATCTCCTTGTCAACCTCCTGGAAAAAGAGTCCATTCACGCCACCTCCTTAAAGCCAAACACTTTCTTCCATGCCTTATCCTTCATGTTTGTCCATTCGCGCCATCTCATCAACTTCCTTCTCTCTTCAAGGACGGTAAGGCATCCTTTAATATCCCTTTTCATATGAACCAGGTGCTCCTTTAATCTAGTGATGCCCCCTTTAATCATCTTGGAACAGTATTTGCACATAATCTTGTGCCTATTCCCATTTACCCTCTTGTCTACTATAAATAAATGAGATCGAATCCAAACCAATCGTGACTGAACTCAGGGAGAGTTCAATCGCACCCACACTTCAACACTCATCCCTTTTAACCCTTATGAACTGTGGTTAAGATTCTATAACCCTTAGGGTTCAACAATCTAACATTGGGTTTTAGAATGATTTTTGTGGAGGTAAAAAATTAAGCTGCTAGCTGTCATATGTAGCTCGTTATATTCTCATATGAAGCTCGTATATACTCTCATATCTCTAGCTCGTATATTGTTAGACATATATGCCCACAAAAGCCATTCCAGAATTGTATTAATCTACTTTATTAATAAAAGCATATTTATATTCACACAGTTCCGTGCTCCCAACTAATTCTGGAGGATCTTCTAAGCATAATTAGTTATTGCAACACAACTAATATCAGAGGATCTTCTAGGCATGATTAGTTACTGCAACACTACAATTAATATAATAATGAAACAAACATGAAAAAATTAACCACATAAGATTCAGGCTAAAAATATTGACTAATAAGAATCTAAAATAATTTATAATCCCACAAATGGGTTATTCTTGGGATCTAATTGATCAACCTTAGAACAATAACATATAATAATTTCAAGCATAAATGAGTAGTATATATGTATTAAAATACAAATTTGATGTATTTTTAAAATTTTAAAAAATCTTGAAAGATGGGACGAAATCTCATTGTTGAAGGCCACATATATAAGGATTTGTGTCCAAATCCATAGATCTAGGATCTAAAAGCATGTTTGGATTCATTTTAAGGGAATTAACACCTTAAAAATACAAAATAAAGAATTTAAAACATGCCTCAATTAATAGAGAAAAAATAGTTTTGATTCGTTCTCGAAGGAATTTGAATCTCTTTTTCGATCATTTGAAAGCAAAGGAGTGTTTGATTTTAAGGTTAAAAGAAGGGATTTAAAGATGAGATTCAATTATTCAAAGGAGAGCTCAATAATGAGCTTGAGAGCTCTCATACGCAATATATAGGCCTCTGTTTAATACGTCCAATATAGTACGATAAGGTCGAAATTCATGTACTTTTTCAGTACTTGAGGGTAATCGTATCAGTAACCTAAAAAATAATATGTATAGAGACACTCGATATTGTAAACCATTCCAGTAACAGGTTTACATGACTTATAACACTTTGTCCCAGATCCCTAAACCATAAGAGATATAATCCTAGGACATGATCTAACTATAAAATAAGGCTCAGAACCTGTTATGTTTAGTCCATCACCAAACACCTTAGATTTTTTTTTATTGCTAAAAAAACATATAGAAGAAGAAAGAATGTACAAGAAGGATACACAAAGAGGCGAATTCAAAGGAATTCAATAAAACCCACCAAAAAAAACAAAAAATCTATCCAAATAGAACATTGACCATTCCTTATTCTTCAAAATCTTTCCTAATGGCATACCAATAAAGTAGACGATTATCTTCAGAATCGCCTTAGATTCATTCCTAATGAGTTTGAACACACTAGAAACTTCTCGGTCGTTTTCTTTTTCTTTAAGACTCACAGTTAGATGGTTAGATTTGTAGAAATGGTATGAATTATGATATCTTCTATCCAAGAGCAAACTATGATTTATGATTTATCCCAAAGTAGACCCAACATTTGGGCACACAGATTCACCATGAGCAGGCCAGGAATTTTTCATTGGGGGGGAGGGGGGAAATAAGTGTCACCTAGCCCCCTCTCTTTGTTATTCAATTCCAAGAATCCTACAAATTCTATTTTAAGGATGCCACGTGGCACCCTTCTTTAATCTCAATCGTTAACTCTTTCTCACTCACATGTCTCCCTCTCAATTTAAAAAACATTGGAGAGATTTTAGGGGATTGTTCTCTCCACGACTCTATCTCTAATCTCAATCGTTAATTCCCCTCTCTCACACACGTCTCCCTCATAATTCAAAAACTACTGGAAGGATTTTAGGAGATTGTGATAAGTGGGATAAAGAGTGAGATAAGAATGATAGAGAGATATTTTAGGGGATTGTAATAAGAGTGATAGAAAGAGTATAGAAATTTATTTTTTTATTCACACTCGTCTTCACTAGTACATGTATAAAAAAACTAATGAATTAGGTATTTTTTTTTTAGATTTTTTTTCCAGTTATGCCCTTGAGGTCACCACGTGTGTGCGATAGCCGGCCCGGGTCGATCTCCTCCCCACATCAGTGTTTTTCAACTAATGAGAAACCGAGATCTTTTAGAGTCGCCACAAATCAAAAATCTGGGTGTGATTGGTCACCCACAATGAACATCCTCGATTCAAGAACCGAGATTGGGTCCGGGGATTCTCTTATGAGTTGGGGAAGGTGTTAGGCACCCCACCTCATCCGTCGAACGACGGTTACCTCTTAATTTTCTCTATTAATTTAATTTAAAATTTATTTTCCCTTTTTATTGTTTTTTATTTCGAGATTGGAATTTCCTCTCCTCGACCGAATCGGGATGAATCCTCTCTACTTGCGCAGTGAAAGGCCCCTTTTTCCTTAAATCGGTGACGACCACACTCTCTCCTCGACCGAATGGAGAGGGGCCCCACCTACTTTGGCGGAAAAGGGATAACTAATTTATTCTAAAACAAAAAATGAAACAGAAATCGGAGATCTCCTCTTCCTACTCTTTCTTTCATCCAGATTTCCTCTACCTCACGACCGTTTGGAGGGAAACCTCTTGACTACTTAAGTGAAAGAGAAGGAAGAAGAGACTCGGATGGATAGAAGTAGAAGTCGGGGTTGTGGCATACCTTTTCCCTTTTTATTTAGCTTTCCAAGCATTCAAGAACGTCTTTATACGGCGATGAGATCCGAACTCCAATGAACTAGATTCCTTCACTCCAAAGTAGGAGTGGGAGAAGGTCTAAAAGAAACCTAGATCGAAGAACTTGAAGAAACTCCTTGAATGTCCTAAAACTTTGAAGAAATCTGGATTTTTGGACTCAAGGAACTCTAGGTTTGCTCTCTGGGTTAAGGGATCTCCAAAAGCTAGGGATTTTCAAAGTCTTCAGAGATTTTCCAAGATGATTCAAGATGAGGAATGGGTTAAGGTGTGGCTCCTTTTATAGGGTGAAAAGTAGGGGTTTTCTTGTTTTTTCCCGATGTGGGACTAAAATAATCCCAAAAAACTCATTGGCACGCAAACCAAAGCTCGGACTTAGGGTTTTTACGAAATCAAAAGGAGGCGCTACTTGAAGTTGCGCCCAGGCTGTTTTGCTCTCAGATTGGGCTGGGCGCTACTTCAAGTAGCGCCCTTAGGCAGTTTTTAAAAAATTGAATATCCCCCCCTTTTTTGAAGGTCCGGTTTTGGTTAGTTTTGAGCTGGGCTTTGAGCAAGATTTGACCTCGGGTTCCTTTGGAGTTCGGATCTCATTTCTTGGAGATGGTGCTTGGAGCCATGGGCCGTCAAGGCCTAAAAGGATTCTTTCTCGGTGCAAAATGGGGCGTCTACAACGTATCCCTATTGACACACCTTAACTGTGGTTAAGATTCACACACCCCTAGGGTTCACCAACCTATCCTTGGTTTTTAGAAAAAATATCAAAATTTTTTGCAAACCCTGGTTAAAATTCACTAACTCCTAGGTTAAAAAATTTTCAATATTTGTTTCTAAAAACCAAAGATAAGTAGGTGAACCCTAAAAGTGAGGGAGTTTTAAATTAGGGGGCCAACCAAAAAAATTCATACCACCCCTTTAGAAATTTCAAAAAAAAAAATTTGGGGGGGGGCGGGGCGGGGCGGGGGGGGCAAGGAACAAAGCTTGGCTGCAGGTAACCACACCTCTTAATAGTACAAATAGAATTTGTTTTATTCTAATAAATTTCCAAAATTCAAAATATTAATGCTTTAGCATTTGGGAATTGTGAAACTTAACATTAAATTTTTTCATGAACTCAGCCGTATGTAGTTGAGGATCATCATGGTGAGTCCTAAACTAATATTCACTCACTTTATTTTATAAAATAAAGTTGTTTCAAATTGCAGTAACTTTTAAGTTTTAATCCCGTGTCTGAAAAACAAGTTTCAATGGCTATGGATGCATGTTGATGTGGTAAATAAGGCAATGACAGCTGCAAGCTGCAGAACTTCAGACTGGGTAAGGTCAATGGTTTGTCCTAGGTATAATCCTATGGTTAAATGAGATCCATTTATTTGTCCCTGCAAATAAATGATATCTAAGGGAACAAAGGCCCATTTAGAAATTAGACTAAAACAATAGTTCTCAATGATATATACCATCGTGATTCAACCATGGTTGAGAAAATCGACACAGTTTTGGTGAATCCAACTAAATCATGTCAGTTTCAGTGGCCCCAAAAATGAAACGCGCCTGTAGTATTAACAGTATATAGTTTTGGCAACACATTTCATAAATGTGTCAGTAGTTTCGGTCATTTCGAAACTTATCTGCCGAAAAAATTATATTCGTAGTATAAAAACTATAAGACTTTGGTCAAAATGACAAATTCATTCTAAACAAGTTTTTTTCCACTATTGAATGAGAAATGCCTCTTTTCTCCCTTAAATCCCATTTTCTAGAATCTCATCTAGTTTTGGAGTATTCTAAACCCACTTTTTTGTGAAATCTACTTCAAAATCTTAGACTAAAACACCATTCTAGTGCGTGATTTGAATATCAAAGAGATTTCTTGATTTATGGTATATCCCAATCTCTAACCTTTTTATTTTTTCATTAATGAGTTCAAGTTGGTAAAAACATGTGTAGATGCATCAAATTTATGCATCTACATACACCCACACAAGATTTATAAAATTCAAATTGGATTTGGGGATGAAATATGGAGAACAAAAATTTTCCTAAATCTCAACCCAAACTTCAATGTTTCCACTTGAATCTTTTATATGTGAATTAGATGCACCCGATCTACAACTTGTTCGGAGTAGTTTCTTTCAAAAAAATATTTTCTTAATCTAATTCCAAAAAGTATTTTTAAATTATACATAATGTACTAATTTGAGAAATATCTAAGAGATATCTCTATGTTTCTAAATAAGTTTATTAAGTGTTAATAAAATGAACCAGATATACATGTTGGGTATATCAAATAATATTTTTGGAATTATATTTATTTAGATAATATAGTGTCTTAAAATATAAAAAATTGTATAACAAAATTGAGAAATATCTTGGAAATTTGTCTATGTTTCTAAATAAGATTATTAACTATTAATCAAATGAACCTGATATACAAGTTGGGCTTATCAAATAATATTTTTGGAAATTATATTTATTTAGATATTATATTGTTTTAAAATATAAAAAATTGTATAAAAACATTATAATTAATTACAAGTCATAAAATAATTATGAAAAATGTCTTACCATTAATCATTATATGAATGGGCTAATAACAATTAATAATATATTTTTAAAAGTAATAATTTATTAATAATGAAATAATAATACACTTTTAAAAAAAGAAAAATTTCCATAGTAAATCGACAGCATTATTAGATGTCATGCAACATAGGAATTTTCTCACAGTTAGACCACATCAATGGACCTCTTTCTTTGGTGTATGACACCAAGTCAGTGCTACCTATAGAATGGGAATGTTCATCCTTACGGTTGCCAATGGCAAGCAATATAGATCTTCACTGATGAGAATAGCCATCCGCATGATTGGCAGATTTGGAGTGTTTGGACGAGAAAAGGCTAAAGACTATCCATAATAATTTATTAACAATGAGAAAAACTTTTTCTGTAGAAACCCAAATATTTGGTTCGTTATTAGTCATTTTTATGATTTAATTGCATGAAATTGAAGCTAACAAAAAAGTAGCAAAAGAGTTAAAAAAAAAAAATTTGGAACAGAGCTTCGATCAATGGAAACAAGCTTCAATCGATTGGATAACATCACAGAGCTTTTATGAAAAATTACCAGCCCCGATCGATCGCAAGTCAACAGACCGATCGATCAGAATTCGAACAGAAATCTTCCAAAAATTCAGGCCAGTTCCGATCGATCACGACTACCTCTGATCAATCGTACCTATTGGCTCCAATCAATCGCAATAAATTCTGGCTGATCAGAAATCACACACAAAAATTCGCAAGAACATGTTTTTTTACCTTTTCAATACTTTATGATTCCCAACCCTATAAATACTCTTTATTTCGTGAGTTTAGGGTTAGAGAAAGTCATTCTAAAAGTTTTTGAGATCTAAGAGAGGGAAATCTAAGGTTTTTGCAAAAGGATCCAATTGGAGAAGGAAAACTTGGAGATCACGGCTCAAGACCATTCAAAAGTGATTGATCGTAGGGAAGCGATCTTAAGAGGTTTGATATATAGCCTAATTAATTATTTTAAATAATAAAAATTGTTAATTGTGCAAGACCATGATAGGTATTGATAAATCCTAATTGAATAGAATGATTTTATATGATTTCAAGGGTTTGATTTCAAGATTTGGTAAAAACTAATGGAAATGATATTGATAAAATTGTTGATTATATTTTTAATTGTTATTATTGTTGGAATTTGACACATGATGAATCTTGATTGAATATGGACGAAGGGAATGAATGATGGATATGAATTGATTATTGAGGAAGGGATGCATGTTGGATTATGGTGGAATGAATTGTTAAGGATTAACAATTTTATGTTACGCGATGATATTGATAATCTTGTTAACATGATTTGACGTTGGTACGGGTACCCTATTGAATGATAAATATTATGGTATGATTTCACATGCTAAATTTTGATTATTTATGCATCTATAATGATTAAAATCCAAATAGGTCAATGCTTAGAGGATGTTACTATTAACCAAGAATTCTCTAACTATCGTGGTAAGAGGCCATTATAGTGGAGTTTCAATGGTAAGGTATCAGAACCTAAGAGATAGCCTAGATGAAAGTTAATCATGACACGGTCAAACACAAGTCTCACGGCATAGTATGTTGGTAAGTCTGCATAAGCCACGCATTAGTGAGTCTGCACATGCCCCCACGACTGATAGAACCCTGGTATGAATGGTATGGACCTGGTGAGAATGCAGATGGTACGAACCTAGAATGATGTGACTAATAAAGCCCTGGTACGAATTGGTAAGCCAAAAATGGCATGGCAAACTGGTATGGACCTTAGAATGGTAGACCTTGGAATCTTGGTATGATAATGGAACTAGTATGGATCTAGTATGAACTGCTATGAACCTAGTATGAATGGACATGAATCTGCATATGTATCACAAGTCTGCATGAGTCATGAGTATGAAAATGTCATGGAATGATTATATGAATTGCTTATATGATTTCGCACTCTGATATTGTGAAGTATGATATGACAGAAAATACATAGTATTTATATTGTTAATTATGCTTTGTATCAGTGTTGTCAAAACCGGACCGGACCGGCCGGTCAAACCGGGAACCGGCCCCCTCACCGGTTCCCAAACACCCCAAAACTAGGCCTAATTGAAAACCGGCCATTTTTGTCAAAACCGGAAGAACCAGCCGGTTGAACCGGGAACCGGTGGTAAAATATGTTGAGAATCGGTCAGAATCGGCCATAAATGAGTAAAAATGGAAAAGAAAAATGTTTTTTTTAACAGAAAAGGACACGGTCGAACCGGGAACCGGCCACTCAATCGGTTCGATGACCGGTCCGGTTCTGATAACATTGCTTTGTATCTCCTAAGTGTTTTCAATGCTCAGCCAAACTGTTACTGTTGGTAGGTTCAGGATTTGACATATGCGCTCCAGGAGCCTGGATTGAGGAAGAATACTAAGAGGAGCCCGAAGGTGATTATATAGGAAAGATCAACTTGGATCAAAACCCTTATTATTGATTCAATAGTTGTTTTATTTTAGTTTGCAAAGGATTGTGCTAAGATAACTAAATTGATGTTACTTAGGTTTTCAGTTTTGGATTTTGTGACCATAATGGATGATCCGGATTGATTATAATTAAGTTGGTCACTTGTTATGGATGATAATTTATAGGGATTATCGATTGAATTTTATTAATGTTGAAGAAAATTTTGACTCATATTTTAATGCCTCGTATGTTGCTAAGATAAGTTGGATATGCAGTGTTAGGGGTCCAAATTTCTATTTGACCGATATGGGATTTTGGGGTGCGACATTTTATGTCACTAATGCATGACATAATTGTTAACAACTAGGTCGAATTGTCAGCATAATCCTTATTTACGTTAATTACAAATAATTTTATAATTATTTGATATTAAATATATAGATGATGTACATTTAGATTATGTATATGTTTTTAAATGTTTATCAATTAAAATAAAAAAATAATTGTATTCTATATTAAATTCTAAGATTAAAATTAGAATATAGCATAATGACCCTGCTGAAGAGAATAGATTTGGGACAAAATGTAGAAACTGCGGACTCGAGTTAAGCGGTGGCGGAGTAACTCTATTGAATCAGCTGGTGGATATCCCAGCGTGTGTGACAGCCTATAGTTTCCTCTAAAAGTTGGGAACAGAATAAGGAAACATCTTCACGCCACCAGTGCCTAATAATAATAGAAGATTTAAGTATAAAATTATAGGCTTATAGCAAACTATGTTGTTTTTAGTGGAGCTACTGGAGTCTTCTTGTAATGTTTGTGAATTGTGTTTTTTTTATTAGACTATGCTTGTAATCTGAGAGCAGACTTACTATATATTATGTTGTATAACAATGTGTTGCACATCTTGTAGATATGTGACGATAGGACATCATGGCTAGAAAAGAAACTGGTATTGGTTTGGAGCACAAGGAGAAGGTTCTTGACTCACAGTTGCAGGAGACTGCTAGTGGTTTTGCCGCTTCGATTGTAAGGTAGTTTGAGTCTGGTGGTCCATCACATGCACCAGCACCACAGAGTGAGGTTAAGAGGAAAGGGGGAGAGGGAGTGCAAGGTGGGAATATCCCTGATGGTGGTAATGATCGTAAGCATCGAAATGTCAAGAAGATGGCCAAAGTGATTGCGCATTTTTTAAAACTATAACTGCACTCCTCAAGATGCTTGTAGTGAACTCTGTTATCATTAGTTGACTATGCTTGTATTAGTTGCATTTGAGAAGTGAAGATTAATTATTGTTGTGTGAACAGTGTTATTTTTTACCACTATTTTATGTTTTCATTGTATTCAAAACAGCATAATGCATAATGAACTTCAGGAGGTCACTATGACTATAACCATTGGAAGATGCTCTAATTTGGTTTGGTCTTGCAGCCCAACTAATCTCATACCGTGACGTGTCTGTGAAAGATCTTTTAGAAGCACATTCCTCAGGGGGACGATTCAGGCTTTACCCTCCTACCCCCCTTCTTTCGTTTACAGTTTGCACATGTTTGTGTATCACCTATAGAAAAATAATAATATCTTGTGTTATGAATATGAAACAGATTATTTATAATAATCTGCACATTTGGCTTTACATTTTTAGACTGCACATGCATTTGACATGATTTTCTAAATGCTTGTTCTTGTATTTATGTTTAATTATTCAAATCTTAAATATTTATCAAAGATTTCCAACATTTCCCTAATGATCCCTACGTTTCTTTAATTTTTACATGATTTCTTGGACTTCTTTAAACTTACCCAAAACATGTCAACTTCCTTAGCGTCCAAAGTTTAAAACTGATCACCGAAGTGTTAAACCTTGGATTTAACTTTCAATCTCCATGATAATGGACTTACTGTTTTCAAGAGTATGATTGGAATAAAAAAAAAGACATAATTACTTCTTTATCTTTGTTAGCTACAAATATATATTAATATCAACTTTTTTTAGAAGAATATACTATGAGTTTTTTTTTATCCCATTCTTAGTATGCATCTTGCACGCAGTACGTAAATGATTGTGTACATATTCACATAATTCTGATGTTAATAATAGCATACACATATTGTTAGAAAGAGAAAAAAGAAAAGATCAACCTTGATTCCATTGACACATTTATCTAAGCCATGATAATTTTTTTTTCTGTCTTAAGATTTAGAACTACTAATGTAGATTCTTGGTAATCATTGATTAATTTCAAACTAACTATAAGCTTAGCTTTAAAAAACTTGGCACTTGGCGATATTTTAATAATAAAAAATTTACTAACTCATCAAAAGGTACAAGTTCTAAAAGACTAAAACTATGAGTTATGAAAAAAGTTATGCTGATTTGAAAGTTCTTTCATTATAATTCTCACTATTATATGCTAGAAATCCGCCTATGATAAAGAGCCATAAAAATAAAATAAAAAGTTAGTGTATAGTGAAAAATTATTAAGTTGATTCATTTTGAGTTCGACGTAAATCGTAATACCAACTTTAGACTAGTGACAGAGCAAATAGATTATAGAGTCTACTTTCTAGTGTTTTTTAGAGTGATTTAACCTAGAAAAGTCAAAAGTTTGTACCCATTATTGGTAGGAAATCCTTCAAATAGAGAGAAAACTTACAGTTATTGAAATACCACCCAATCCACGATGGTTGCTAACAACAACATTCCATCCTCGTTTTGCTATTTTGAAGACAAGATGTTTTATGTACTGCAACACATAATGTGATGTTAAGAGTAATCAACCAACTACAAAACTGACTTGTTCAAATAACAAAAGTTGGATAAGACAAAAGTAAATCATTAGAAGAAAGGGTTCAATCAGCACTAACTTAAAGTAGATCAAGTTAATGTTCCTAAATTCTCATGACCATGCCTAAATCAATCAAACCTTAGATTCATATGGCCATGAAGTGTGGACTTAAAAAAAATTGTATTTAATCAGGTTTATTCGTTAAGTCATATAAAACGAATTAAAACCCTTAAGAGAAAGCAAGAAAAGAAGAAAAAAAATTTATAGGAAGGAATAATTACCATTACCACATCCACTGCTGTTAGTAGTTTCTTAGAGCATCTCATAAAATCTCTCATCATATATAGTGAAGCTGCCTAGATTGATGTGATAACCATAGTTCAAAAAACCGGCGAGTCACCCAAGTAACTTGGCCGAGTTACTCGACTCGACAAAATTTCAAGTCGAGTCGCCTCAAAACTCGAAGGGGACATTATTCGGTGAGTGACTCAGGTGACTCGGTCGAGTCGAGTATTTCAACTAGCCAAAATAGGTCGAGTCACAAAAGGGTATTTTTATCATTTTCATTTTTTTTAAAACCTAAACTCGAACGTCACACTATTTGTGCATCATATTTTTGGGGCTGCAAAGCCAACCTACTATGGGTTATGTTAAACATAGTTTTTAGGTTTAAGGTAGCAAAACCAGCCTACTTTGGGTTCTTTTAATCTAGGTATTTCAAGTTATTTGTGGTTCAATCTTGGATAAAATGTCAAAATATTGGTAATTGCTTAATTGGTTTAATATATTCCGAGTTGGACCAAGTAGAGGGGTTTTTTTTCCGAGTTTCTCGACCGGCTAACTTTTTGAGTTGAGTCGAGTTTTCGGTTTTTGAACCATGGTACTAACACCTTGCAACACTCCAACCATCCTAGGATATAGCTAGGTGTGGGTGGGTGTACTGGAAAATTAAAGATTGGGGGACTGTAAAATAGTAACACTTTTTTCTACTGCTCAAACTCATCATTTGCCAGTGATCTAAAGCACATCATTTTGCATGCCAAGAATGTGAATAACCAATCAATCTGGATGACCACAACCATATAGTTCAATAAAATCCTTTGAATGGTTGAAAACTGTATTGAATCCCAAATATATAGTCCTAGATCAGATGGCCATGGTCACTCAATCCAATTAAATTTTAATAAACTCTCCTAGGTAGGACCCATCAAATAGTGAATCCACCCCCTACTTTTACTTTATGCACGTTATACAAGTATAATAACTATATTTTAAAATTCTCAAAAGGATAATTTTTCACAAAAAGTAAAAAATGCATATTTTAGTAAACTTTGGCAGATAATTGTAAAAATGGAAATTTATGTATTAATGTTCTGGTGATCTGAGAAATATCTGGTGAAATTTTAAACTAGAGTGTTACTTAGCTTATGTAAATTACTAATAACGCCTTTCAAATAACTAGGCAGGTAAATTTTTTTTTTTTTTTTTTTTTGGTAGGACTAATTTGTTAACTAACTATGTCAGGGGTTAGGACTGTCAGCAGGGTTAGAACTCAACACATGGTGGGCGTCAACAGCCACACCAAGGACTCGAACACGAGTCTTCCCTCCCCAAATGGGAGATACACTACCACTGGGCCAAACCCATGGTGTGTACTAGGCAGGTAATTTGGTAACCAAAAAAGAGACAGAGATGATGCATAGTAAATTTGTCTAAGTTGGATTTGGGGAAGGGTGCATACAGTCAATTTTAAGTTCAAATAGTATAAATTGTGAACTAAGAGTCGGAGCTAATCTTGGATAAAGAATATATTGTAGTACGGTTTATTCACAAAGAGAAATACAATCTCCGATACATGTCTCATGAGTTAAGATGATGACAGAGGGGTTGATCATTAGAGAAAGAAACAAGAAATGGGAGATAGAAAAAGAGAGGCAACAAGAATCAAGAGTAAATCTAAAGTATGGTTATTTTATCACTACAACCATCCCCCTTTATCATGGTTCAAAATAACGAATCGTATTGACTGTATTGGTCCGATGCGTATCAATTTTTATTTTTTTGATCGGTAAATCAGATGTATATATAACTAGCGGATGACACGTGCGATACACGTGAGAGCAAGGGGAAGCAGTTAACCACAGTTAATAGGAGTTAAAAGAGACACGTGTTAACCCTCGGGTGCGATTGAACTCTCCCCGAGTTCAATCGCGATTGAATGTGATTCTATTCTTTAAATAAATAGATGAGGGTAGTTTGGGAATTAAAATAAAACATTAAATTAAAGTTTTGTTTTATATAAGGGTAGTTTAAGAATTTCGGGAAATTCAGGCTATGCCTGCCTCTCCCATTATATAGTAAAGAAAAGAAGAAGGATACAGCAGTTTACAGAGATATAAACTAACAATTAGAATGACATAATAGAAAAAGATAAATAATAAATGCATACAATCAGCCTCCTCATAGTGGTAACGAATCCCTCACTTCGTGACACAACTGGTTGGTGGAGTCCCAGACCACAATCACTTGTCGCACGCGAGTGAGTAGACGATGAAGGGGAGGAAGAATTTATTTAAAACACGATTATTCCTATATTCCGATACGTATCAATTTTTAGGAGTACCGATACATCTAAACACATGCCTATATATATACATGTCGATACTACATATTTTAACTTTTTCAAAATTTTACCGTATCAAATGATATTGTTGAGTACCGTAACAGTATCAATTGATACATTGCAACAACCTTACACATTGAATGGAAGCTCATTTTGGGTGTTGTAATACATCCCTAGAACCCCATGTGAGACTATTTTACCCTCATTTATCGATTTTTAGGCCTAAAACAACAACTCGGTTGTCAATTTTAGGTTCAAAACAAAGATTTGGGAGTTTCATTTCAGATCCAAAAGGTTTTCCCAAAATCACAAAGGCATGTTAAATTTTTATTTTTTCCAATTAAATAATTTAAATTGATGCAAATAGATTGTAAGCAACTGAAAATAAGTAGATCTATTGATTTCATGAGAACACCATGGATCACCACTTTGAGGAATTTCTCGCTTTTAAAAAAAATCTGAAAACTCTACAATCTTTATTTTTCAAAAAAAGAATCTTAAATCTAGGGTTGAAAAGAATGATGACGAGTTCAATGAACTAATGAGGACTTTGAAGGCTCATATCGAGGAGGATGTGGGGGAGATGCAAAAGGGCACGATGAGGACGACGATAGTGTTGATGATGGAGGGCATGTTAGGGAGACATCACATGGGCTATCACAACCACAAGAAAGTCATGTGCAAGGTGCATGGTATGCCATTTATAGAGGAAAAATACATTGACCATGCCACACAAGATACCAATCATGGTCCATGTATGCCCTCTCGTGCTCATGGAAGCCAAACGTATGAGCTGTGTCGTAGTGGACGGCAGGCTGGACGGTAAAATGGAGGTCATGCTCGGGCGGGTTACTATAGGAACCACAAGGTATAGATGACATTATACATGGGATGAATAGAATCAGTGTTGACGAGAGTAATCATCATGGTAGTAGCTATGGATATGAGTGCGTTTTTGTCTTCATACGGTTATGGTCATGATGCTCAGTCCCACTCATTTAGAGCTTATGGACATGATGCTTAGTCCACGCATTGAGTGAAAGTTCTGATCGGATTCCACAGTTCACATGTTTGTACTCAATTAGGATAGCGAGTTAACACCAGACGTACATATAGACATACTAGACCACATAAAACATTTACATGAGTTGGCCAGAGAATGTGATCATGTCTGACACACTTATCATGTATTGCTCTTTATTTCTTTAGCCTATAATTTCGAGCCAGCACGTAACTCAATGTGGTATTGATGTTGTATTAAAAGTTTGTACTTTTTAATATATTTTTTTAATTGAATGTACGGTTTTCATATTTAGATTGTATTGCCTATAATTAGCTACATGATTATGGTTTGCATTTTTATACATGTTTGTCAGCATGCTCGCAATTTTTAATTTACAATAATATTATCTCTCATATGTAAAGTTATAAAAGTAGTTGAAGAGACTTCATAAAATTTGTTTTTAGCTTATATTTGTATTAAAAGAAGTTTTATGCAGGGTATCCAAGTTTTTTTTACATATCCAAGCATTTTTTAGCATATCTTAATTTTCTCCAGTGTATTTACAGTACGTATCCAAAATCGCTTGACCAACACGCCCTTCAATACTGATACTTGGAATCATGCCTTTATATTAATGAGAGAATAAGTACATAGGAGTCACAAGTATACCTTTAACAAATAGTAAAAAGACCCCAGAAGACTTTAAATATCAGTAAGTACAAGTATACCGCTATAACTAATGACACTGAACACTTCCCCTTAAGTTGGTGCATATATATCTATCATGCCCTCTTGTATGCAATCTAAATCAATCAGATCATATCCATAGCGGTGAGTATCTCAGCTAATTGTTCTTGTGAATTTACATGAGTACAAAACTGTAATGCCCCGAATTTTGGAAAAGGCCAGTGACTTAACTCAAAATCCCCGGAGCACCCATTTTCAGAGAACTCGAAGAGTTAAGACGAAAATGAATTATAATCTATATTAAAGTTAATATTCTCTACTCATTCATTAATCAAAATTACACATTTTGTTAACACAAGTCCCAAGCCGTATTAATCAATCTACATTATGAAGTGTAACAATAACAATCATAATTAGATTACCGGTCCGTCATAGATAATTAGATAAAATAGTACTAAAAGTGAAAGGCTCATAAGGCCGGATTAAGTCTTACAATAGTCAATCTTATTCAGCATAAATATTAAAAGAAAAATAATAAGTTTTCATTCCTTAGTCCAACTTCTCATCACGTCCAGTAGCTCAATCTGAAACATAAGCTTCACAGGTCCAATAAGAAATCAACTCAAATCAAATATAATAATAGTGATGATAAATACTAATTTAAAAAAAATCATTCTTTTTAAAATAATGCAATACAAGAATTTCTATGACAATAATCCAAATAAATTTTTAAGCATACTCACACTTAGACCAAAGACTTTCTTTCATCCAAATTCTTGTATTAATGTGGCTCGATTTTCTCACCAACTCGGCTTAACTCTCATAATACCTATACCAGGGTCTTCTCGATGTTTGGGGACTCCCACCCTAGGGCACCGAGCCCTTCTTGCTTACTTTAGGGAATTTTTCCCAGGGGGTCTTAAGGACATGCCCATATACACGTATTCAAACAAAACAAAATTCACGAGTACTCATTCTCATCATTCTGTTTTAATTCTCAAGTATAAGCATTTCAAATGAATTAACCATTATTTCTTTAGAAGACTAACTCAATGAAGTTTACTATAAAAATATTAAACATTTCAAATCTCATGATATTTCACATAAAATAAAATAATTTTAGACCTAAATACTGATGCTAAAAACAGTAAACTGTAAAATAGTTCTAAGTTCAAGAATTATTATAAACTATGTATTAATCCAATTGCAGTCAAATCACAAGAGTTATAAAGCTAACTCACATAAGCATTACAAGAAAAAGTTTGAGGATTTATAGGGTAACCTTTCATACCTAAAATATTTAATCCAATAGGGTTATAGTATTGCAAGTTCTAAAATCCATATTCGACCACGTCTCACTAATAAATACATATTAAATTCAATATAACTTGGAATTGGATGGAACAAGATGGGTTTTAAAGAAGACAGAATAAGGCATCTACAGTAAAAATATCACGATTTTATCAAAAGAATAGATATATGAAAAATTCATTAAAACATCGTCACCGGAATCTGGGTATGCAGTTTAATGCAAAAACCCCCAAAATACGCGATCAAATAAAATACTAAATCATCAAGAAAAAATCTAAAAAAATTACAGAAGTGGTATTAATCAATTAAGATTATTTTCCAATTGGCCAATGTATTAAATTTTATATAAATAATAAGTTATACATATTTCTCTCAATTACATACAGTTTTTGACAGATTCTATAGAAATCAGTGTACTTAAGGCATCGCCTAGGCGGTTTTCGACTGTCACCGCCTATGCACCTCTCTAGGCGGGCGGTAGTCACTTGAACCCTTTAACAGTTAGTCTGCTTTACAGTTTTACAACTTATTTACATATAAATATCATTTAAATAAATGGTTTTACACTTTACTTTTATTTACTTAAGATATTTACATGTAAATAAGGGTTATATCCCCCATTTGAATTCAATAAAAATATTTTAGTGGAGTTTCTTTCTTTCTCGTTTGGGGGTGGCTTGGGTCTTTCCCTCTTCCTTTCTTAACTTCTTATCATGTTGGGATTTGGTGAGTGGGGAGGATTCAAGGATGGCAATTTGGTTAGTCTTGCCGGGTGCTATAGCTTGGTCGATTTGGAAAGAGAGAAACAAGAAAGTCTTCGAAAACACTCTTTCATCTCCCTATCGCATATGTGTTCGGATCCGATCAGTGGTTTTGGATTGGTATTCATCTCGCCAGGCAAGGGTGAACTTGGATATATTGGCTATTTGATTGCATCTGAGTAACCACTATTTGGGGCTATCATAGTCCCTCTTGTTTTTTCCTTTCCGTTTTTAGTAACGGTTCACGACCTCATGAGCTATACTTTATCTTTACATATGTAGTACTGATTTTTCTATCTAATATATTCTTGCGTGGATTATCGATTCAAAAAAATAAAAATATCTTAGATCTAAATTCTTAAAGAATAAAAAGTCAACTTTTCAATTCAAGAAAAAAATCCATTTTTTTAGCGCCTTTGTCAAAATTTCAACTTGCAAATGCTAAGTAAATTCTCAAAATTTAAAAGTTCATAAATTCCGTTATAACAAAATATTACTAAAACCCATAAGTCCCGGTAAAAAAATCTCATATTTTAGTCTTTAAAAATATTTTCATCTCCAGGGTCTAAATGTCCATTAATAGTTTAGCAGAAAAAGACTTACATTCAAGCATTACAACATTAATGTTAATTTGCCTAGATTATTGTCAACCTTAGGAGGTTTGATTTGTTATGTGTATATTTTAATATTAAATATATGCATATCAAATATATACATAAAATTTAATTATTATTATCGCCTGGGCATCACCTGGGCGTCGCCTAAGCAGCATCTCGCCTAGCCAGGTCTAATCGCCTAGACGCCTTAACTACACTGATAGAAATCAATAATTTCCACTAAATAATTTATGAGTCATTTAAAAAATTCAAGAAGAATATTATGATGAATTCTAACAATAACATAAATTTCAAACTAATTAATTTTAACATAATAATCTTTATCTACTTATTTTAATCATTACACAATCATGATCTAAGATTTAGGTTAGATTCTTACCTCACTTTCACAACTCGAAACCTTTGATCTTGAGGCTTCAATGATCTTCTTTTCCTTCTTCTTGATTGCTTCCTCGAGCTAGTGAATCATCAACATAAATTATTTCTTAGGTTTAGGGCTTAGAGAAAATATGAGAGCAAAAGAGAAATCCTACGTATAAAATTCTCTCCTCCCTTAATTCTCTCAATCCCCTTTAATCTCTCCCCACTTCCCTATTCTTTCGAAATTCAAACTTCTCTATCCTTTTAAAATTCAAACTACTAGTTAAGGCTTAAGGGGGGTATGGGCTTGGCCCAACCAAGCCTCTACTATGGACTTTCCTTCTTTGGGCCTCAAGGTGAATAGGCCCAACAAACATAAAATCTCAAAATATCTAAAATAAAATTGGGTTATTACAAAAACAACCTCGGTGCCACCATCTCTCTAATGAAGTGGCAATCATCCTCGATATGCTTAGTCCACTCATGATATACTAGATTGCAGCGATGTGAATTGTACCTTCATTGTCACCAAATAACTTCAAAGGCAGCTTGATTTCAACCCCCAAAGTATTCATTGACCCTCACAGTCACAAGTACCACTTGTTATCGCCTTGTACTCAACCACTTTCTGTTTCTTACTCTTCCAGATTACAAGGTTACCACCTACTACAGCACAATACCCTGTGGTTGACCTCAAGTCACTGAGGCCAATCAGTGTGTCAGTGTACACTTCTAGATTGAAGTGACCATGTACCTTTTATTGGACTAGATTTTAGATATTGAAGAATCTTGTAAGCAACCTCTAGATGAACTTGTGGAGCATGCATAAATTGGCAAACAACAGTTAAGGCATATGCTGAAGCTGATTAGCGGTCATGTGTAAGTAGCTCCTAAATCTATGATCCATGAGGGATGAGAGGAAATGGAAGCATGATTTGTAGAGGCATGTATACCTGACTGGGTCAAATGGGAATGACTACTGGAAGAGGAGGCATCATGATCCAAGGCATGTTGCTTCAGCTCTTCATATTCCCCCTTGGAAACTGTTACTGCATCGCTATAGAAGGTAGAGAGGTGCTCGAAGGGAGTATCACTAGAAGCAGCATGATAAGAACGTGGGATCATCAGTTTGGATTATTATCCAAGTCCCAGCACATCTCAATGTGTCAATTTCTCCTAGAAGGAGTACACTTGAGCTTGTCCTTATGATTAGAGGGGTAGCTACTCCTACCCCCCCTTCCACGACAACCAAGTCGACCACTTCTTTGTTCACTGTCATAGGAGCTCTCGCTGCCCATATAAGAATCCATACTAAGGGCCGAGTGCTTGGGAACACTAATTGCAATATCCATTAGTTTCCTCCTATTTTCATCACACTGAAGTAAAGAGAAGACGGCATCCAGGGAAAGAAGGGTTTCACGACCTAAAACGTTGGCCTGAATAGACTCGTAATCAAAATAATCCCGTGAAGAATATAAAAAAATCTTATTCTTCTCAATGACAGCACTCTTCTCGGAAGCACAATGAGACCATGATGAGCTGTTAATGACTAATCTCATCCCACATCTCTCTCAACTCAGGGCAATAGTCACCAAAGACCTATTCTCAGACCGGAACTTGCAAACTGTGATTGTCAACACAAATATCTCAGAATAATTCTGTTTCTGAGAATATGAATTTGCAAATGCATCCTAAAACTCCTTGTTGTATCCACATACATAAAGGCCTTACAGTTACTGATAACCAACTGTCTAGAATGAAGGAGCCACGACATCACTCTCGTGTTCTCGGATCTCCAATCCACATATGTTGTATCACTAATTTCAGGTTGCTTGGCATTGCCATTAGTGTATCCCAGCTTCTTTTTACCTCCAAGGAATATTATTGCAGAACTGGACAACTTTATATGATTTGTTCCATCTAACTTGACTGTATGTAATTAAGTCCATATGCTTTGTTACCAACACTACTGCTGCTAAGACAGATTTTAACTTCTGTCGTGATCACTAATTACTTTTTTTATATATGAATGACAACAAATGTACCAATAAAGAAAGAAGTATATACAACTGTGGGGAATGAGAAGGATTCCCGAAACAATCAAACCATAAAGCAACAAAGTATATTAGTAGTCTCTTAAAGATAAGTGACACCAACTATACACTAAATCTACAGGTTTTGCATATAAGAATTCTGGAAGAATGCTCCACCAACTTTGAGAACTCCACTCAACGATAGAGATTGCTGAGAAATGAGTCTATGCCATCAAAGAATTTACTGTTTCTTTACTTCCAAATCCCCCAAAATATTGCCTCTAGTTGTGAATTCACTTTCCCTCCACCCAAGAGTAATGTTACAAACCTCCTTTGGGCTCACTCAAGAGTAATCTGCAGGTTTTTTTTTGACTGGTCATGGTCACTGATTACTATGAACAGGTTGATTTTGCAATCAATTTTACACCTGACCGGCTCTATCGTACGATCGATTACCACTACAAGCTGGAATGATAGCCTGTAGAATTCTCACACAATATATATCAAAACATACAAGAACAAACAGCCATAATTCAGTCCAAAAATTTAGGGGGAAAAAACTGTGTTCACCTGTTCAGCCCTAGGGTTTAAGATCTCTACAAAAAAAATCAAGAAAATGATCCTTTTATATATAAAACAGACCAGATATTGTTACAATCCATATGTCGGTTTCGGGTACAGGTACCCTTTTGTTGAGGACGTTCGAGCTTCTCCTAGGAGTATGGCATGTGAGTGAATGTTATTCAAGGTCCAATAATGTATGTATATTGGACCTTTTGAGGCAAGTATTGGCTCACGGAGTATAGTTTATTTGGGCTTACCTCATCATGCACATGGCTGATGACGTCAACAGACATCCTGCCAACATCAGCAGTGTTTTTGTCAGGCTACATTGATAAGGTCTTTGATGCTCTGATACCGAGTTGAGATGATAGAGAGATGATTTAATGATAAGAGAAAGAAGTGAGGAACAGGAAAGAGAGGCAAGAGGAATTGAGGATAAGAAAATCTAGGGTATGGGTATGTTGTCTCTACAACCAAACCCTCTTTATAAACAAGAGTACAAGTACATGGTACCAATCAATAATGTTCGATACTGTCTTGATATTGTTATCAAGGTTTATGAACTCAGAACTCGGAAACCGAAATCAGTGAGTCCCAAGTCAACATGAAACATGGAGCCCAGAAAAGTACTCAGTCAAGCTTTTTGAGTATGAAAGACCTATTTCATCTGATTTTGTGAGTTTCTTGGCAATCAATTTGAGTTTTTGAGTACTAACAGAACTTTTGGAGAGTTCATTAAAAAAAGTATCTAACGGAGAAATAAAGTCTGTCTAGTACCAAGTCTAAGTTATGAGTAATCGAGTTCTTTTCAGGTTCTTAGATAACAAATTATCCTGCTAACTCAGTCTTGATCAAGTTAAATAAACTCTCCGTCTCTACCAGTCTCGTACACATTTATAAATAATGAACTGTAGATTCCTAGAAGCACTAGAGTAATTTCAGAAGAACTTGGAGATACAAAGAGTGATAATGTAAAAGAAAAACTTACAGTGGAAGCAGAGTCGCTTGTTAAGCCAGGAATCACTACCACAATAGGGATTTTATCATCTCTTGGAATGGTATAATTCATGTGAAAAACACCTCCTGAAACTGTAGAGCATGCAGATACAGGAATTACTGAACCAGAATAAGGCAAAGCTACAAGTCTTCTGCCACTTAGAACACAAGAGTAGAATTAAACTAAATAACAAGTTAATCAACAGATCCTTCAGAAACCTAAATCAACAAGCACATATTTTAATCCTCATTGGATGAATGAGATTGACAAATAAATACTAATAACAAAACCTCCATAGAATAGTTGCAATAAAATATTTTTTTTCTTAAGATACAAAAGATACTGCTCCCAAATGGAAGTAACTTATCATTGAAAGCAATAGCAAATTAGTCTTCCTAAACAAAGATCTAATGGAGCAGAAATTAAAATTCACTAATGTTCCGAACAACATTAAATTTACCATCCCGATAATAGCAAAAACACACTGCAGAGGATCCTAAGATGAATCTCTAAAATTCTGTCCATCAAAATTAGGGTTTCAATGCTGCAAAATCTGTGATCTCCCCTTGGATACTATATGCTAGAATGTTGAATTATTGATTTTCCACCTGTATCATAACTATACTAATGTATCATACAATTTACTTTTTCTGATTGTTGAGGCAAGTGATATCTAAAATAGAGAAAATGAATATAATCATATATAGAAGGCTGTGCAAAACAAAAAAAACGCACACCCCAAAAAAAAAAAAGAGCTACACTAGTTCCCATGAAAGCTATTGAAAGATAGAAAGATACATCTCAATAGCATTCCTCATCAGATAGCGAAAGGCCAACCAAATGGGTGCCCTCAAACTCCCACAAAGATGAACACCAAAAAGAAGTTTAATAATGTTCAACCATAATTTTTCCTAAGGACCAGTCATCAAAAATCCTCAAGTCTCTCTCCTTCCAAATGTTCTACAAGATTGCAACCGGGTCATCTTCCATATGATTATCTAAACCATATGCCACCCAACAGAATAATAAATTCAAAGTACTAGATGGCATGGCTCTGTCGATTCGGAAAAAGAAAAAACCTTGACTCTAGATCCAGTGAACGCAATGACAATGGAGGAGCAAATGATCCACCAAAGTTTCCTTCTCCAAATGGAGAAAGCATAAATTATTCATTCTTCATCCTCTACTCATTAAATGGTCAATGGTAAGAATTTTTTCCTGTGCTGCCAACCAAAGGAAAAAAACAAAATTTTTGGAGGAATTCTAGGCTTCCAGACCAACCTATATAAAACTAGGGGCATAAACTACCACCATAACTAATCCTAATCATTACTAATCGATCACCAAGAGTTAGTCAAGTTGAATTGTCTAGAGTGAGCTTGCTAACTAAGCTAGAAGAGTTGCCATACACCCTTATGTTCCTCTCCTTCTAGACAACCCAAAAAATGGCTCTTGGGAGAAACTTCCCACTAACCAGAGGATAGTAGACGAAAAAGTGATCCACTAATTCCTCTTTAGCCAAACACAAAAGGCAACTATTAGGAAGCCTCTACCCCGTACCCTTTAAGAGTATTACTATATTAGGGGTGAGAATTTTGATCAACAAAGTCCATAGGAAGAATGTAATCTTAGAAGGAATGCAAGTGTTCCACAATTAAGGATTATAAACTCGATTTTGGGGACTATAAAGGTCCCAACAAAAATCGATACATGTCAATTTCAGCCGATATTTTTTTATCAATTTTTTTGAAAAAAATCTTAAAAAATAAATTAAAACAAGGCAGCAGATGAGTATTAACATTCTTCTAAAATCAAAACCAAGTAGAAAATGTAGAAATATGTAATATAGGGTAGTAGATGAGTCGAAAAGTAGAAACATACTGCTAAAGGCACATAGGATTAGCTGACTCATCACCATCATCATCATTTCTATGTTGCTGAATGTAAGACTAGTGGTCAGTGTTACCTAGGCACTTCAGTTTTCCCAAATTTTTCTATGTCAACACCTTGACACGACACGACACGACACGCCTCCATACATGCTTTTACCGTGCCATGGTGACGTCAGAAAATTTTTAGGCATGTCATGCCATTTAAAAAATGTAATATATATATATTAGATTGCTAGGAACTTTTTGTGAAGTTGTGTAGCCTTTTCGACAATATAGAAGAAAACTTATTAGGAGAGAGACAGAACCAACGATGATCATTATGTTCGTCTCTCTCTCTTTTTTTCCCCAACCTCTCTTCAGGGGGAGCATAGTGCATTGTTGGAAGAGAGTTTGCATTCGATTCCCCTTCCGGCGTTGGTCCCTGATATATCCAGTCTGATTATGTTGCTCTTACTGAGACTACTATAAAAAAGGACCTATAGGTGTATACTCGACGCGAAAAGGAGGGGACCACTGAGATAAGGCCATCTCCCAATTCTGACTCCTCTAAACCAAGTAATATTGTTCAATTGCATCATGTGGTTCCTAATTTTGTCCCTAATATTGATAATGATACCACTCCTATTGTCATACGCAAAGGGAAGCATCAGTGTACGATTCATCCTATCTCTAATTTCATCTTATATGCCTCTCTATCACCCTCCTACTCGGCTTTCTTGTCCTATGTTTCTTCTGTTTCTTTACCTTCCAGGTTTCAAGAGGCTCTCTCTGATCCTAAGTGGTGTGATGCTATGAGGGAAGAAATGAGAGCTCTGGTCAAAAATGGTACATGGGACATGGTTGATTTACCTGAGGAAAAAAGAACAGTAGGTTATAAATGGGTGTTCATCGTGAAACATAAGGCAGATGAGTCGATTGAGAGATACAAGGCAAGATTGGTAGCTAAGGGGTATACTCAGACATACGGGATAGACTATAAGGAGGCATTTGCACTTGTTGCAAAAATGAACTTCATACGAGTTCTCTTGTCTTTGGCAGCTAATCACTTGTGGCCTCTACATCAATTAGACGTAAAAAATACATTCCTCCATGGAGATCTACGAAAAGAAGTGTATATATCTCCTCCTCCTGGTTTCAAGCTTCCTAACAGTGAAGGAAAGGTCTGCAGGCTGAAGCAATCTATTTATGGACTAAAGCAATCCCCCCGAGCTTGGTTTGAGAAGTTCAGTCAAGCTATGAAGAGGATGGGTTATCTAGAGAGCCATGCTGATCACACTCTCTTTGTCAGGAGAAAAGGGCAGCTAGTTACAGCATTGATTGTTTACGTTGACGATATTGGGTGACTAGAAATGACTCCTCAGAGATCCAAAACCTGAAGAAATTTCTAGCAATAGAATTTGAGATCAAGGATTTGGGCAGTTTGAAGTACTTTCTAGCTATTGAGGTAGCCCGATCAAAGAAGGACATCTTCATATCGCAGCAAAAGTATACTTTAGACTTACTTAAGGATACTGGGAAATTAGGTTCTAGGTCAGCAGACACTCCTATTGAACAGAATCATAAGTTGAGCTCGAGTGAAGGCCCATTACTAGAAGACAAGGAGATGTACCAAAGACTGGTTGGTCGTCTTATTTACCTCTCTCACTAGACCCGACATCGCATATGTAGTCAGTGTAGTTAGTGAATTCATGCATGAACCTCGGATTGCTCACTACAAGGCAGTGGAGAGAATTTTGAGATATTTGAAGGTTAATCTAGGGAATGGCCTTCTATTTGTTAACCATGGTAATTTCTGCTTAAAAGCTTACACTGATGTTGATTGGGCCGGACGTATAGATGATAGGAGGTCTACCACAGGGCATTGTACTTTCCTTGGTGGTAACCTCATCACCTGGAGAAGCAAGAAGCAGAGTGTAGTGGCTAAGTCAAGTGTTAAAACAGAATATAAGGCAATGGCTCATGGGGTAGCAGAATTATTATAGCTGAAGATTTTACTACAAGATCTGGGAATGGTGGTGGATGTTCCAATAAAGTTGTTTTGTGATAATAAGGCAGCCATCAATATTGCCCAGAACCCCATTCAACATGATTGGACTAAACATATTGAAATTGATAGGCATTTTATCATAGAACAAGTTGCTTCAGGAAATCTTTGCTTGCTTTTTGTTACAATGGGAAACCAACTCGTTGATATACTCACAAAAGGGGTTACTAAAGCTAACTTAGAAGGTGTTCTTAACAAGCTGGGCATGCTGAATATCTATGCTCAACTTGAGGGGGAGTGTTGAGATATGAGAGATATGGTGGGTTATGTAGGTGTGATACACCGGATCTTCTATTAAGGGTATACTTATAATTGACCAATTAGGGTTATTTTAAATATAAAGAGATTAGAGAGAATCTCTCTCTAATCACGTATTCCCTATTCATCTTCTTCCTCTTTCTCTTCTCTCTATTTCTCCATCTCCTTTTCTAGATTTCAACTCATGCAAAAAAAGATAATTATGTAAGAGTCCCATAATAACAGCCTATAGGTCCCTTTATAATTGAGATGTGCATAGGTATAATGCTCCGAATTATTATCCACTTTCATGGTTTCACCGCAATTTTGCATTCAGAAGATGACATACATGAAGGAAACAGTGTCGATTGTTTCACTTGTGATGTTGACAGTTGTTTTCAGCTCAAATTGTAGGAGTCCGGATCCAAACCGTAAATTGTAAGATTTGAATCAAGTAAAGTGACAGGATTCTTCTTTAAAGTGATTCAATCCTAGGATTTAGATCATTTGGGTAAAGATTTTATTTAACTCATGATTCAAATTGTAAATCGTAGGATTTTAACAACAAAGTAAAAATAAGGAATATTTTCCTCCCCTTTTATCCTTTACTCCCTAACGATAAAGCCCTCTACCTTTCTTGTGTGTTACATGAATTACCAGAACAGTGAGGGTTAGCTTTTAAAAGCATAAATAGAAAGTTACCCAGTACGTCTAGATGGTGCAGATACAGAATAGCGATCACCCATTAACACTGCATAGAGAAAAAAGTAAAAGTCCACAAATAGCAAACCTTTGAGAAAGTAAATATCATTCTGCATGCATTCATTGAAGACACTGAATGAACTATGAAGAAATAAGAAATATTATAGGTCTAATATGTTGTGCCATCACTATTAAAGGTAAGAGATTCAGATTGTGCATAAAAATAAATTTAATATATTTTAGATGATAATAATTACCACTATGATTAGATAAATGGACTATGAAACATCAATTCCATTTGACAATAAAACAACACTAGAGTCATCTAATAAGAAAATGGTAACATTTACCATCAGAATTCATTAGCCAATCCAAAGCTATGGTTCCACCGTCAGGTGCATGGAATAGTTGTCTGGAACACATTAATACATTAATTAATACTTGTTCGATAAGAACTGCAGAATAAAAATGCAAGATACCAACTTCATGTATATAGTGTATCTTTTACAGCGTAGCCCTGATACACGAGTTTATATAAAATACAATCTATCCAGGCCACAAAAGGGTAACTAGTATAGCATCTTATTTGGAAATTGGAATGTAGCATAAGTCAGGAGACTATGATATACATATATATATATATATATATATATATATATATATATATATATATATATATATATATGTATATGGGCAGTGATTAGCACACCTTGCACTAGAATAGGTAGTCTAATGCCATGGCCACGTCTTAAGAAAATTAAAGTAAATATTATGGTTTTTTTGCTTTTTAAAAATCAAGCTTAGATTCCTTGACTATAGGAGTGAGTGAATCTTTAACTACAGTTGATGTGTGGTAAAAAGGGGGCATTGACCAATGAGGACTGTACATTAGATGATTAGAATAGGTAGTCTACTGCGGCAGTAAGTTAAGTATTTCCCTATATATATACATGTTTATAGTTATATTATGAATACTACTAATCGACCTAATAAATATGTAGCCAAACAGTCAAATGGTCCAGGTGTTACCATAGTAAATAGTCCTGCAGCTTCTAACACCAGGAGGCAGGAACCATTATGGTTTTAAATTCCGACCCATCTCCCAAAATATCAGCCAATATATGTCAGCTTCACAGCTTTTCATCAAGAATCATATCAATAATACAGAACTCCCAATTTATCACGAAAATTTAGCTATGTCGCACTAATTTGCAAATGAAGATTGGCATGGTGGATCCAAGTCTTGATTAACTGAAGGACTTTTTTGAAAATTTTCTATAAAATAAATAATTATAACAAAGAGATGTAATTGAAAAATCATTGCATATTTCTGTTGAAATTGTTGATAAATTCAGTACATCAATAACACTCTATAATTGTGATTACAGAATTAAAATAAAATACATAATTTATTGTGTTAATCAAAATATTGAAAAATAATTCTAAAAGTCAGAACTCAGAATGCCATTAAGATACCTGCCAGTAAAAGAAACGTGCCTTTTTTTGGCATGTTTGCAGTCATCGTAGCAATTTCATGCTTTTAAATTAAATATTAAATCCAAGTCATAAGTTGTAGAAACTAACATACTTTGGACACTGATGTTAGCAGCTCAATAACCAGAGTACCCACCAATAAATCGCTAGAACATTACTAAGCAAGTTTACCACCGTATAATATCATGATCTCATGAGCTGGGCACAGTACTTCAACTGTGTAGAGCAACAATATTATCGCTCCAATTGGATATGACCCTCATGTATTATTTTGAGTTATAATTTTTTTTTAGTTTATCTACTTAGAGTATATGAGTAATGGATATTCAAACAATATAAGAATGTTTTGGTTGTAAGAATGTGGGTGCATACCTATGACCAGGTTAATAGGGAGTAGGGACTTCATTGGGTATATTATGCGGAGCATGGGATTTAGGGTTAAGTGGAGTGGGTAAAAGCAAGCGTGTTACACCACTGTCTCTTTCTTGGTCCTTGTTAATGGTGGCCTACTAGATTATTTCAGGAGCTCCTAGGGTTTGAGGCAAGGTGATCAGTTTTTCCTTTTCTATTTATCATGGTCACCGAGGCTCTTAGTAGACTGATTCACATAGCTGAAGGTGCTGTTTTGGAGGGATTTTCTGTGGGTAAGGAAGGTCCTAAGGTGTCGCATTTGCAATTTGCTGATGATACTTTAATCATTTGTGATGCATTGCACAAAAAACTGAGGTATTGGAGATGCATCTTAAGTTGTTTTGAGGCAGTGTGTGGTTAAGAACTAACTTTAGGAAAAGCAAGATGTTTGGAGTGAGTGAGGTTCTTAATCTAGTGATATAGCGAGTTGCTTAGGTTGTTAGATTGGTCCGTTTCCAGTTTCCTAACTGGGGTTGCCCCTCAAGGCTGTTTTTAAAGTCAAGTAGGTTTGCAACCCTGAGGTGGAGAGAGTGAGTATGAGTTAGCATCTAATAAATCTATGTTTCTATCTAAAGGTGGCAGAATGAATCTCCTTAGGAATATTATAGCTAGCATCCCCCATATCATATGTCTTTGTTAACATTCCTCCTCCTATTTTGGATCTTTTGGGGAAAAAATTCAGAGAGAATTATTGTGGAATGAAGGAGTTGAGGAGAGAAAATACCACCTTGTCGATTGGAAAGATGTGTGTCGACCCTTCTAGGAAAATTGACTTTACAGATTTGGCGTGAAGAGAGCCTTTGAACGAAGGTTATTGTTACTAACTATGTGAAGGTTTCGGTGAAGGAGCAGAAACTTTTTGAGGACCCCATGGGGTATGGATGTAAAAAACAATCATTAAAGTTAGGGTACGTTTAGATCGCAGGAATTAGAACATCCATGAGCATGCTAATGCATAGGCATTGCAATATCTATGATATGTAAAGCCTATGTACTAAAATTTTATTATTTGGTTAAAATGTTGGAATTTGATGAAAATATGCTATGAATTTCAAGTTCGTTGTTTGGGTGCCTCAAATTCACTCAATAATCAAACAAATAGGTTGGGCCAAATAGCAGGTCCCGATACTTAATATAAATTTATATAATAGTGGGCCATAGTACTTCTTAATACAAATAAAGGAATTCTTATTCTATTATAGACTCTAGCTATATAAAATTTTATAGATTAACATATTTGTTTTCGATAAGAGATATTTAATTTAAAAAAATCATTTTATATTCAATAATAAATATCTTTTTTTTTTGTTGATAGTCAATTATGAGAATATATAACCATCATATATTTTTAGAATTTTATATTTTTATCTAAAACAAAAATTTAAGTCAAGATAACTATTTATTCTAAATTTCCAAATACTATACTTGACTATTTTCAGAATTTTTTTTTAAATTTTAAAAAAATTATTTGAAGAGTTATTTAACAAAAACATACAATTTTTTTTAAATAATATTTAAAATAAATTATTACTTTTTAAGAGAATTTAAATACAAAATAATCTAAGAAGGTAGAGAAAAAATGATAATGAAATTATAGAAGCTCTGTGCCAATTCTCATGCACACGAGAATTGCAATATCCACCGGGGAGGTGGATATTGCAATTCACACAAAATATAGGAATAGACATTGTTTCAATTCTCATGTAAATTGAAATTCCTAGCAATTGGGAGCAGCGAAATACCAACATTGGAATTCCTATCCTCCAATTCCCACCCCTCAAATTCTATGATCCAAACGGGCCATTAAGGAGGACTTTAGAAAGCACATATGATTTAAGATTGGAAGAGGGAACGGGATTATGTTTTGGGGGGACTTGTGGTGTGGGGATAACACATTGAAATGGGATTTTAATAATATATTCTTGATCGCTTTGTACAATAAGTGTGGGTTAATTCTTTTAATAAGGGAATGGATAATGAGGTGATTTGGATCCAAGGATTAAGAAGGGATTTGAATGACAGGGAATTGGATGACGCTTTGTGACTAAGCCAAATTCAAGTTCTAGTGACATGAGGGTGTAAGGGACTATAAAACCCCCTCCCTCTTAGTTAAGTATTTTTTTTAATTTCTTGATGACAGTCCTAGTTAGGGTTGTATATCGAGTCAGGATGGGCCAAGTTGAGGTCAATTTAGGCCCAACCCATTCCATCTACATTGGGCCCGAACCTAGCCCAAGGCTAAACTTAGCTTAGAGCATTCAGCACGAACCCAACAGTCCTAATTTTTTGAGTTCAAGCTCAGAGTCAGCCCAGACTTACAAAGCCCAGCACGGGCTAAGCCCAAACTCAGCATTACTTACTGAGTGGCATTTTAAGAAACACCTATAGCGCAAAGTAATGTTTTATGGGGAAGTTTGTTTAAGTTGTTGAAGCCATCACAAGCATGGTTCAAAATATTGGTATCGGTATGAGCAACGATAAGGTGCTTTTAGGATACATAACAGAGTATTAGTTGGATGCATGCTGAAACGCCGGAAATAAATTAAGATAAGCTTGGATCAATGTTTTAAACAGCGTATGAGGCTTACGCCTCAAGGCTCGCTTCAAGGCGAGGCTCAAGGAAAATGCCATGAGGCTCAACCTTAAGGCTCAAATCTCATTAAGCTAAAACCTCAAACTTTGAGACTCACGTGAGCCACACGCCTCATGCCTTTAGAGCCTGAGACATTTTATGTCTGAGGTGTATGCCTCATAAATTTAATTTTAAAAAAAGGGGTTCTAGCCTTATAACTAAGACTTCAACATTAAATTTTTAAGGTTTGTGCCTCGTACATTAGTGACCACTTTACAATTATTTGTTGGAATTCAAAATCCACTGCATGATGATTGAACATCACCGTCTTTCAATATATAAGTGAATAAGAAAGTAAATCTAAATTTTCATTTTTCTTACCTCTTAAATTTATTATTTTTATGGCTCAATAATTTATATAAAATTACATCTGAGTGTGTGGACTGTGGACTTACATACATACACACACACATATACATGTAATTATGTATTATAACATTAATTAATATTTTTGTAATATTCTTATTTATTGTTTATTTATTTGTTAAAATGAAATAGCGTGAGGCTTATGCCTCATGCATCTTGAGGTCCCAACGCCATGCCTCAAGCCTTCACGTTTTAAAACATTAGCTTGGATACACAAGGAAAATCTTGGATACCTTGAATAAAACTTCTTTTAATGCAAATATAAGCTAATACTAAATTAAATGAAGTCCCCCAACTATATTTACAACCATACATATAAGAGCTACAGATTTTATAAGTTAAAAAACGATAGCATGTTGATAAACAGGTTGAAAATACAAATCATAGTCACTTAGCCAAGCATAGGCAATACAATTTAAATATGAAACCTTCCATTCAATAAAATCATAAGTATTGAATTTACAACATAAAGTAAATGACATACACTATACAAGCTCAATACCACATTAAACTCCATGCCAACTCGAACACTATGGGATCAAGAAATGAATTGAGTGACAAATGATAAGTGTGTTAAACATGAGTACAATATTGTGGCCAAGTAATGTAAATGTGGTGTGTGGCCTAGTACATCTATATGTACGTCTGTCGTTAACTAACATCTAGAGCATACACTATCCTGATCGGCTGCAAAGTCGAGAACTGTGGAATCTCGATGCCTATCATCATGTCCATAAGGTCCAGATAAGTGAGACTGGGCACCATGATCATAACCATACAAGGATGAAGATGCACTCTCATATTCATAGCCATTATCACGATGACTACGCTCGTTAACACTTATTCTATCCATCCCATGTATCATGTCATACATGACTCATGGTTACCATAATCAACCCACGTGCATTCTGTCATCTATCATGTCGCCTACTACCATGCCATCATTGCTCGTACATTTGGCTTCCATGATCACAATTCACAAGAGGGTATGGACGTAAATGTTCAAATATTTTGGTTTTATAATGTGTCGACTAATGCTATAATAGTATTGGTACAGTATAGGTGAGTATTGGACTGATACTCACCGATACTCAGTATTTTACAAGTTCTCTGTGCCAGTGAATCGGTATGCCCGAATACCGATACGTATCGGGCTGATACGCCCAAACGTGTCGATATTTAAAACAATCATTTCAAGAGAAAGAAGGGGAATAGCTAGAGTGGCATCACAGATCAGTCGGCGGCCCTGCCATGGATTTATTGTCAGCATTGCCGTGGATTCGTCGTTGGCATCGCTGAAATAAGGGCAAGGGTGATAACATAGTCCCAAGAACAAAAAAACATCCCTTTAAGGGAGGAAAATGAATAACACTTTAGGCTTTAGGGTTTCTTTAATAAGAGGGTTTTCATGTTGTTTTAGAAGACTTATAGGGTTGTTATTATCTTTTAATTTTAGATATCAATTATGTTGTGTGGATTCTTTATTGTGTGGATTCTTTAAGAGGAGTGTCCCGTGTCGAAATGTGAGGACACAAAAATGGACAAACCTCGGACACAGTTGTTGTGAGTTGTGACTCATATCAAAAGAATTTTTGCATTTTGCACATAGTGGATACAGACACAGCTAATACCCTTAAATTTCTAGTGGTTATTATTATTTAAAAAAACATACAACTGCATACAATTAGCATAAATTTCAGCAAATTTTTTCCAACTCTCATCATCAAAGAATAGAAGCCAGTAGGGAAAGAGGCACTACTACAGCCTCGTAGTGCCAAGATGAATTCTATTAAAGTGTTACTTTCTCTTAATGCAAATTTATCTTGGCCTCTGCATCAGTTGGATGTGAAGAATGTGATCCTTCATGGTGACTTGCAGGAAGAAGTGTACATGGATCATCTTCAAGGTATTCAAGCTCAGGGTCAAGAAGGCAAAGTTTGTAAATAGAAGAAGGCAATATGTGGGTTAAAACAGTCTCCTAGAGCATGGTTTGAAAGATTCAGTGGTGCAATGCAAAAGTTTGGTTGTTCAAAGTCATGCAGATCATACACTATTTGTGCAGCATGTGAAAGGCACTACTACAACTCAAATTGTTTATGTTGATGATATTGTGGTAACAGGTGACGGTTCCCAAGAAATTCAAAGTCCGAAAGAATTTCTTGCAAAGCAGTTTGACATTAAAGATTTATGGGCATTGAGGTACTTTCTTAGAATTGAGGTTACCAGAACCAAGAGATGAATCTTTATATCCCAACGAAAATGTGTTGAAAAGTTGGGTGTTAATCCAATTGAAACACCTATGAAGGCTAATCTCAAACTCAATAATATGAGAGGGGGGGAGCCACTTAAGGATGTTAGTATTTTCAAAAGACTAGTTGGAAAGTTGATTTACCTACACTGACTCATCCTAATATAACCTTCTCGATAAGTGTAATCGGTCAGTTCATGCACAAACCGAGAACAATTCATCTTGAAGTTGTAAAAGAGAATTGAGGTATCTAAAATCATCTCCTTGTAAGGGGTTTTTTTTCAAAAGAATGGGTATTTAAAAGTTGAAGGCTATACAAATGCTGATTCGGGGGGGGGGGGGGGGGGGGTTAACTGACAGACATAATATCCATCTCGGTGTATTTAAGTAGGAACTTAGTTACATTGAGGAGCAAGAAAAAAGCAGTTGTTGCATGGTCCAGTGTAGAGGCAGAATATAGGGCAATGACATATGGAGCATGTGAGTTGTTATGGATCAAGATTTTTATGACAGAACTTGGATTTCTAGTTATGGATCAAGATTTTTACGACAGTCATTAATATTGCTCACAATCCAATCCAGCATGATAGGAACCAAGCATGTCGAATAATCGAAGTGGACAGACATTTCATTCGAAATAAAGTGGCTTATCGAAAAAAAGTGGCTCAAGGAATAATTAGTCTTCCATTTGTCAAGACAGATTATCAGTTAACTAACATTCTCACAAAGACGGTTGCCTCTAATCGACATCATTATCTTTTTGGCAAGCTGGGCATGTTAGATATTTATGCCCCACTGGATGAGGAGTGTTGTGATGAGCCTAAGTTAATAAGCCCATAGGCCTTTCAATTATTTAGTAGAATACTCTTGTCTACACATTTTATATTCTAAGTTCTAACAAATGCTTTATAATAACATAAAATGGATGTGTAAAGAAACCCTAATCTCTATCCATCTTCTTCCCAGAAAAAGTCTTCTCTCCTCTTTCTTCTTCTTCACATAGAAAACTAGGGTTTCATAGTTCTATTATAGTGAGACTAACTGTACAATCCAACTGTACCAGACCTCCCAATTTCTCCATTTCCTCCTCAATCAGTAGTATTCCAATTCCTTGTGAGAACATACACGAATCTGGAATCTCGCAACTAAAGCAATTAAAAATCCTTCTACACATCCTATCTTGGCTAGCTTGTCGACTGTCGTATAAGATAGTTAGGCAAGAGAAGAGGGTTGAGCCATACCTATTGTTGAGATACGTTATTATAATAGGTGCAGATACACCATATCATGTCATTAAGAGCATTATTGTAATCCTCATTTATTAGTGATATAAATAACAAAAAGAGGGGTATCAGACCCTAAGCTTTACCTCTAATTTTTCTTTACTTCTTCCTCTTCCTCTAGGATTTCTACTTTATACTTAGTATCAGAAACAAAATACGATCAACATCATAAAGAAGGTTTGCAAACAACAAAAAAGGTCAGAAAACAAATAAGATCAACATCATAAAGAAGGTTTCAAACAACAAAAAAGGGGGTAGTTTTTCGCTGACATCAACTGACCATACGGCTAACGTCAGCCACCGTACGGACAACAATTCCCCGCCCCAAAAAACTATGCTAGGTGAGAAGGAATGAATATTAGAAATATTGATGATTTTTTGTGGAGTTTTAGGATGAAATTTAGATACTTTTTTTTATCACCAAAGTGTTTTGCGAGAAAGAAAAATCAATTTTTGAATATTTGAATAGTACAATATGTTAGGACTTTTTTGCCAGGACAAATTGGTATTGTTTGATGAATTTAAATATTCCATAATTTCTTAAACTTTTTGTGGCAAGTTTCGCGAAGAATTGAAGTCATTGTGAAGTTTTTTTCCCCTTTGTACCTCTTTTTCTGTTTTTTGTGGTTTTTCACTATAGGTTGAGATTTAGTTGATCTGTGGAAATCCAACAGAATATTTAAAGGATACTTTTGGATATTATCATTAATGTTAACTGAAGGTGGGTCTAAAGAGATTTCCAGGGGTTGGGGAATCCCAGTTCGATCCCTATCACAGGTAGCAATGGTGATAACCCTAGTATGCATATCACAACTATAAAGTTGGATGGCAATAATTTCCTGGAATTCTCTCAATCAGCTAATATGTAAATCGGAGAGAGAGAGAAGTTAAGGTACTTGAATGATAGGGTGGAAGAACCTACTACTGATGATGTGTCATATGATAAATAGGAACAAAAACACTAATATTGTTCCCATGGCTACTCAGTTCCATGTGATACACATTAGTAGAGGTTTCTTGTTTCATCGAACAGTGAAGGAGATTTGAGATAAAGTTACCAGAACTTATTCTCAATCTCAATACAATGTCAGGGTTTATCAGTTAAGGCAAGAAATTGCAACTCTTTGACAAGTGGAGAAGAGTTTAGTAACTTACTATTCTATTCTTAGGGACTTTGGGAAGAGTTAGATATGGTACAAAGTGAGGAAATCCATAAGGCTATGTAGCCTATCAGACCAACGACAATTCAGCCCTTAATGCATCTTCTAGTGCTCAAAATGGGTGGGAAGGTTTCATCCAAAAGAACAGGCCTCCTGATGAGAAGAATAAACTAAAGTGTGATCACTACGAGAAGAGTAGACATTTACGGAAGACTTGTTGGGATCTACATGGCAGGTATAACAGTCCCAATCAATAAATGAATACTCCTACTAGCCACACTAAAACGACTATGAATCCTTCCTTGGGTGCCTCTTCTTCATCAGCTCCTCCACGGGAACCTCATCATCAGTCGTAGATAACTTTTCTATGGCCAAAATTAATCGTCTCCAACATATCCTGAACCATTTAGGTACTCATGCATTTACTAATTTCGTAAGTCATTCCTCATTCGGTCTAGCCTTAATTATCGATTTAGGTGCATTTGATCATATGACAAGTTTGTCCTCAGTTTTTTCTACATATAGTCTAGGTCTATCTTCTAGAAGAGATAAGATCATTATTGTTGATGGATCCCTTCCCTCTATCTCTAGAAGGGAGATGTCAAACTTACAAATAAATTACCTCTTTCTTTTGTTCTTTATATTCCAAATTTATTAACAAACTTGTTATCCTTTAGTGGTATTACTAAAAATCTTAACTATTGTGTAACTTTTTTCCTATCCATTGTGTCTTCCAAGACTTTGTGACAAGGAAAATGATTGGGAATGGTCGTAAAGCAAATGGTCTCTATCTCCTAGATGTTGTTGGTTCTTCTTCAGCATTACAGCCTAGTGCGAGTCTTAGTAGGAGTAATAAAGATGTCTAAATCAGACTGTGGCTCAATCGTCTAGGTCATTTATATTTTCAACGTTAAAGTTAGTTTTTCTAGCTTGTTTAAGTCTGTCTCAAGCCATCGTCTACAATGTGAAGTTTATGAGTTATTCAAGCATTGTAGAACTACGTTTTCCCCAAGTTCGAATAAAAGTCCTCCATTCCAACTTGTTCATTCTGATGTCTAGGGACCTGCTCCTACAACGGTTAAAGTTAGACATGGCTTTTGTTATTTTATTTTTTTTGTGGATGATTTCTCTCACTACACTTGACTCTATTTGATGAAGACCCGTGATAAAGTACCAAGTATCATTAAAAAAATTCATAAAATGATATTAACTCAAATCGAGAAGCAAATTAAGGTATTCCGATTAAACAAATTTAAGAGAATATTTTGTATCACAAAGAAAATATACTTTAGACTTGCATTAAGATACTGGGAAGCTAAGTGCTCGATCTGCAAATACTCTGTTTGAGCCAAATCACAAGTTGAGCACCAGTGATAGACAGTTGCTGAAAGATAAAGATATACCAAAGACTAATTGGTCGCCTTCTTTATCTTTCTCTCACCAAGCCCGACACTGTGTATGATGTCAATGTGGTGAGTCAATTAATGCACGAATCTTGAATTCCGGATCTTGCAGTATTTGAAAACCACTCCAGAGGAAGACATTTTTATTAATCATAGACATCTCCGACTAGAAGCTTACAATGATGGTGACTGGGCTGGAAATGTTAATGATCAAAGGTCCACTACATGATACTATACCTTTCTTGGAGGTAATCTCATAACATAGAGTAAGAAGCAAAGTGAGGTGGCTATGTCTAGTGCAGAAGCCGAGTATAGGGCGATGACCCATAGTGTGGCTATATTATTGTGGTTGAAAATCTTATTGCGAAATGTGGGAATTAAGGTAGATGTTCTAATGAAGTTTTGTGACAACAAGGCATCCATCACCATTGCTCAGAATTCAGCTCAACATGATCGCACTAAACACATAGAGATCGACTGGCACTTCATCTGAGAGCATCCTATTTCTTAGAATCAGTGTCTACTAATTATTACAACAAAAAATCAGCTTGTTGATATTCTTACTAAAGGTTTTGCCAATGCAAATTTAATATATGTTCTTAACAAGCTAGGTATGATAAATATCTATGCTCAACTTAAGGAAGTGTTGAGATATGTTATTATTATAGGTGTAGATATATTGTATCATATCATTAAGGACATTATTATAATCCCCCTTTATTAATGATATAAATAACAGGAAATGGGCAATCAGCCCCTAAGCTGTCTATAATTGTTCCTCTTCTTCTCTTTTCTTCCCCCTTCCTTTAGGATTTCTACTTTCTACTCCTATCAATGGAGGAACCAATAGACCTGCTTGTTGAGATTTGGGAACTGCCCTTGACCCAATTATGCAGTTTCTCTAGGACCGGTGGACCGTTCCTTTTCTCCCCAAAAATACACTGAATCTGATAGTCTCTTCCTGGCTTATCTTCTGAAAAAAAAAGGTGGCCTTACAAGTGGATGCTGACCGAGTAGGCTCTCGTCCAAGCAATGGTCTCATAAAACCGCTACATGCTTAAGCAGCCCTTCTTTAATTTTCCCCATACTTCTCTTCTTCTTCACTTCTCTTCCTCCTTCCTTTAGGATTTCTACTTTCTACTCCTATCAATGGAGGAACTAGTAGAACTGCTTGTTGACAGCCCTAGTAACAAAGAATTGCACCTCTTGATCATCAAGGATGAGAACTCTCATGATGTAGTATGAAGGAAGGATGATGCTGGATTTTAATAAAGGAAATGGAAGGTTTACTAGGAACTGAAATAAGGGGAATAGGAGAAGAGAAGTAGGGTCTCACTACTTCTTCTATGGATTACCTAGGGTTGGAGTTTCACCAACTTAGGCGTCCAAAGATGGAGTCACACCACCAAAGTAAGGAGTTATACCTTACTAAAGAAGAACATTTCATTCACTTCAATTCTAAGTTCTTTACATTGCCATAGAGTCAATTATTCATAGGCATTTATAGAACCTTCTACATAAATACTAAGACATTAAATGACTTGTAATTTCTAAGACCAACTAAGACTCTTGGACTTTCTCGAATATTCTTAAGGACTCTGAAATAAAAGTCACCAAAACCAATAGGAAACGAGCGATACGTATAAGTATCGTTAGCCCCCTGTACACTATTTATACTGATACAAAACGAGCAATACGTATCATTTACTAGTTACGTATGTTTTATTCACTTGTAATTGTGTGTGGTACTTTGTCTTTGAGTTGCTTCCCATAATTTATATTTGGTAAATTTGGTTTCTATAACTCAATATGATTTTTTTTTAATTTAATTTGATTTTCTTTAATTTTTTTAAGAAAAAGAAAAAATTATATGTATCATCCGAAACCGATACGTATAGGTTTTGGTTGGGACTGATACATCCCCCGAAACCGTATATTTAATCCTTGCTTTCTAGAGAATTTTTGACATTCTATAGATTCCTTAAATACGTTTTTGACTTTCTAGAAAATTGTAACAACTTCCAAAAAGATAGAAACCTTCTAGAAACGCTTTAAATTAATTGCTAACTTAGAAGCATTGTAAGCCCAGTGTATAGGCCTTATGGACAACCATAGGCTTTCTTGGGCCTATGACCATAAGTCTTAAGACCCACAGGCCTACCTTTATCAATGGGCCCCACATTGTACACATTACTCTTATTTCTCTTGTTGTAAACTTTAAGGGGCTGATCCCCATCAACTCCCCCGTCTTGAAAAGACTCGGCTCCGTCGAGATAGAAGATTGGTATATCTCGTAAGGATCTAGATTAATCTTTTGGATGTTTGTTCTGTAATCCATGTGCTTTTTGAAAGTGGTTTACCTCTCCACTTTACGTGTCGAGATCTAAGCTTCTTTTGTGAGTTGAGATACCGCAATGCCTTGTGATCAGAGTACAAGACAAACTCCCGATGAATGAGGTAGTGCCGCCAATGCTTGAGAGTTTGTACTATAGCTAAAACTCGACATCATAAGTTAAGTACCTCTTTTCGGAGTTGTTGAGCTTTTCACTAAAATAAGTCATTAGATGTCTTTGACTAAATATGGCACTGATTCCCACATTTGAAGCATCACAAGCAACTTCGAACACCTTATTAAAGTCTGGGAGTCGTATGACTGAGGCCTCAGTCATCTTCACTATAATCTCTTCAAAAGCTCAGGTAGCAGCCTTCGTTCATTCAAACTGTCCACCATTCATGCATTCAATAATAGGGGCCATGATGGTATTGAAATTTCAAATAAACTGCCGATAGAAGGTAGCTAACCCATGGAAGCTCCGCACTTCATGGATGTTAGAAGGAAGTTGTCACACAATGATTGCTCTAAGTCTCTAACCTTCTCAAGATCTGCATCAACTCCCCTTGAGGATACAACAAAGCCCAAGAAAACAACTCTTTGACTCATGAAAGAACACTTTTTCAAGTTAATGTAGAGTTACGCAGATCTTAAAACTCTTATAACTTGAGGCAGATGCTCTTCATTGTCCTTATTAGATTGGCTATAGATAAAAATATCATCAAAGTAGACTACAACAAATCTCCCAACAAAAGGTCAAAGTACCTGTGTCATAATGCGCATGAATGTGCTTGGGGCATTCATTAGTCCAAATGGCATGACTAACCACTCGTACAAACCATCTTTAGTCTTAAAGGCTATTTTTCATTCATCTCCTGGACGGATGCGAACTTGGTGGTATCCGCTACGAAGATCTATCTTAGAGAAGATCATTGCACCCGCCATCATATCTAGCATGTCGTCAAACCTTGGAATTGGAAACTTGTATTTAATCATGATCTTGTTGATAGCTCGCCTATCAACACACATCCTCCAAGTTCTATTGCGCTTAGGATGGAGGAGTGCAGGTATCGCACAAGGACTCATACTTTCTCTTATGAATCCCTTATCAAGGAGATCATCCACTTGCCTTTTAAGTTCGGCATACTCTGTCGGGTTCATACGATTAGCTGGCAAGTTGGGTAAAATAGCTCTAGGTACCAAAATCGATTGCATGTTGGATATCTCTAATTGGTGGCAACTCTTTTGGTAGTTCTTCCGGAATGAGAACTGAAAAATCTCATAGAAGCTTTTGAATTTTAGGTGGCTGCTCCTTTGGCATTTCCTTGGGTTCTTCAACTTCACGACCCACTAATTCATAAATTAACCTTTGATCTCGGTTGTCCTCTATGAATTCTTGCATGGTAAGCACATTAAAGGAGGTTTTCTTTTCCAACTTCTTCACGGGTAAGGTATCCTTCATGGGCTTAAAGATAGTCCAACGGCCATTGTGTAAAAATGTATAGGTATTGGCAAACCCATCATGTTGAACCTTGCAGTCATATAGTCACGGTCTTCCCAACAAGATGTTAGATGTGGCTAACTTTCATTGGGATAACATCACACCAAACCGAATCGAAGTAATTTTGACCCAAAGAAAAATTAATTAAGCATCGAGTACTTACTGGTATTGATGTGTCATTTACCCAAGAAACTCAATAAGTCCGTGGTTGTTTTTCCACTTTTAGATTCAACTTATGAACCAACTCCTGGGAAGCCAAGTTCATGCTACTTCTTCCGATGATGACCTTGCAAACGTTTCCTTCCCATACTACATGAGTATGGAAAATATTAGTGTGACACCAATTTTCTTTCTCCTCTTCCTTAGGGATGATCAAGATTCTTCAAACTATAAGAGTAGTCTCCAAGAGACCTTCTAGTTCTTTAATATATAGCTCTTTTAATGGTTCAACACCTTGATCATTAGCTAATGGGTCTTCATCATGCTCTTGAAAAACTTCATCAAAATTTGTGTCACCATTGTTGGGTTCTTGTTGAACTTATTCCGACTGTTCCGCGAATATATAAGACCATAGGATATCTATACGTTGAGAGAGTTGCTGCACTTGATGAACTAACTCCAAAAGAAGTTCATCTCACTGAGATTGTGTGAGTTTAGGAGCATATGGTCGTCTACTTCAAGTATACATTTTTTCACAAGATTGCCAAGAAATCGGAACTTGCCCTAATACCAAAAATTGATGTAGTACGAAGGAAGGATGATGCTGAATTTTAATAAAGGGAATGGAAGGTTTACGAGGAAGTGAAATAAGGGGAATGGGATAAGAGAAATAGAGTCTCACTACTTCTATGGATTACCTAGGGTTGTAGTCTCACCAACTTAGGCATCCGAAGATGGAGTGACACCACCAAAGTAAGGAGTCACACCTTACCAAAGAACTTTTCATTCACTTCAATTCTGCGTTCTTTATATTGTTATAGGGTCCATTATTTATAAGCATTTATGGAACATTCTACATAAATGCTAAGACATTAAATGACTTGTAGTTTGTAAGACCAACTAAGACTCTTAGACTTTTAGACTATTAAAATTCCTAGAATATTCTTAAGGACTCTTGACTTTCTAGAGAATTCTTGACATTCTAGAGATTCCTTAAAGACTTTTTGGCTTTCTAGAGAATTCTAACTTCCAAAAAGATAGAAACCTTCTAGAACAATTTAAATTAATTGCTAGCCTAGAAGCATTATAGGCCCAATGTATAGGCCTTATGGACAACCATAGACCTTCTTGGGCCTACGACCATAAGTCATAAGGACCACGGGCCAACCTTTATCAATGGGCCCCACATTGTACCCATTACTCTTCATTCTCTTGTTGTAAACTTTAAGGGGCTGATCCCCATCATCTCGGGATCACAATGAGACTGACCTGATGAACTTTGATCCTTGCTTCAACTAGAAAGGTTTGGTCTGCCATACTCGGATGAACCCTCAACAAGTCGCCACAAGCATCACAAATTCTTGAGAAAATGTCATGGTTCCACATGTGAAAGGGGTTTCTCCTGATCCTTAACCAAGGATGATGATAGGCCATAGGAAAGCATACCATTAATCTTGGGCCACCACGGATTAATTAGGATGTAGCCCCCTGTATTCATTGGACTAGGGCCACTACAACATAGTCTGATGCACTATTTCAATCCTTCTCACCACCACCATGCATTTTCCATAATCCATAAGGAGCAACGAAGTTCTTTCATCCGGAGGTATGTTGTGGTTGATCTCCCTCTATATTCCCAACCAATCCAATTTATGATCGACTGAAACACATATTAATGCTTTGCTCCTTCTTCCATGGGAAAATGCTGTAATAACTTTGAGGGGAATAATCACTCACAACTTTTCTACCATTTTTCCTACTTACACCATTTTACCCGGCATCCTTAGAAACACACACAAACTCTTTGTATAGCTCCAATTGAGTCGGCAATGACTTACGGGGGATGAATCTTCTGAGAACATCCACAACAGCTCTCCACCCCCATTTGTTGCTGCCTAGAGGGAAGGCAAGCCATCTTCTTCAACCACCCGATTGACTACATACATTGAAAGAAATAAAAGCCCCACAACTATTGTGCCTTCTCTCCGCAGCAAGCATTTCTGAATGACAAGTAAGTTTGTCGTTACAATATTCATCACAAATGGTCGATATGCATTTGACAGTGAATCTGAGAAACCACCAAAACTCCTCTTCGATTCTCACCTCTGCAACATATCCCTTGCGCCTCTCCACCAACTTGAACAAGTACCCTCCATTCCCGCCATCTTCCATAAAATCATATGTTTTCTCTTCAATCACAAAACTGTTCTTTCTCATCATCAAACACTCGTGCATTAATCTTCTTTGCCGGCTTTCGAAGGGAGCGATCACTCAGAGCCAGAACCATGTCTAAGGTCCATTTCTCTTTGTCATGTACCTGGGAGTGCTAGAACATCTTCAATTTCTAAATGGAAATAGCAGTGCTGTCTGCCATTGAAGTAGAGAGAGAGAGATAGAGAGAGAGAGAATGTGTGTGTTAACTTGCATTCTTCATGTTGAACTTATTTAATAATCAAACAACAAATTCATGTTTTACAAAGTCCCTTCCCTTGCACTCTACGATACGTAAAATGAACCCCAATTGTCTAGAATTACAACTCTTAACAGAAAATTGTAGCAAGAACCACAGATAGAATGACATCAACCATTAAACGAATTATATGAGGAGCACCTCAGGGTTCTTTTTAAGGAAATCATTCTGAGAACAACAATTCCATGCTTGAAAAGTAAAACAATATATATATATAGGCGAAAATATTATATTATTAACTATATTATCAAATTTTCCAATAAACAAATCGAATTCTCACCTTCTGTAGCTGAAAATAGGAGGCCTACCAAAGAAGTGCAGAAAAGCAGTCTGAAAATGAGGACTAGAAATCCACGGCGTAGCCAAATACCTGCACAACTTGAAATTTAACCAAAAAGAACACTTGAAAAGGACAAAAAAGGGGTATTAATCCCAAAATAAAGAAAACGACACCATTAACAATCTCCGTCACAAAATTCAAGTTCCACACTAAACACTGAAACTTCGTATTCAGAAACTAATTAAATCAGTCAACAAATTCACCTCCCATGAAGAATCCGACACTTCGAAGCAATGCCTTCGTAGATCTCCGAGGAGGAATTGAACGTCAAAGACACGGAATGTCCTCTAAATCCAGTAATGAGATCTTCAAACAGATGAAAGTCCAGAAAATTGTACAGGAAAACCAGAGAAATAAATAGAAATCCCATGAAATAGTGCCAAATCGGTATCAAAGAGGCTGCTTTAAACAGAAGTTCAGAGGCTGAATCCGAGCAGTCCATGTCCATGGGGACAAATCACGAAAACCAGAGATTTGAAACCCTAGATTTCTTTTTCTTTTTTTTTTTTTGTTTGGTAGAAACCCTCGATTTCTTATTTGTTAGTCTGGCAAGGACAACGAGACGAGTCCCGAAGAAGAAGACTCCGTGTCCTGAGTCTCAGTAAGAGTAATACTGTAATACAGAGTAGAGAGCGACGTTGGGGCTATATGTATAAATAAAGATCAATGTGGGCCTATCGCTGCTCCACGTCAACCTGCTCCCATGCTCCCCTAGCTTGTGGGACTAGGGAGGATATTTTCTCCTTGATAATTTTGACTTTGAATCTTTTCTAAGATTGCTGCTAGCATGTCATCTGTCACACAGTCCAATTTGAAAGTACCTGACTCAAGGAAAAAAACAGTTAAATTAGGCAGTGGATTGTTCCTGTCTCGTCCTATCACGCCCCAAAATCTGGAGTCCAATGATCTGATTTGTGCCCGTCTTAAACTCCGAGACTTTGGAATGTGAGAAAAAAGAAAAGAAGAGAAAGGTTTAATAAAACAAATTGTATTTATTTATCGATAGATTTTTAAGTTTCAGTTTTCTCATAAATGTGGTATTCAAAAATTCATTTCTAACATAATACAATTACAATGCTATCAAATTTTATATTCCTAGAAAACTAGCTTAACAAGATTTTAATTAAAAAATAAACTATGGTTAAGAATCAATGGTATCACTCATATAATATGAACCTCAAACCAACTCTCCTAGAACATTTTCATATTAAATTTGATCATAATACATTTCATACTTCAACTAATCTTCTCATAAAATCAAACTAAAATATCTGTAAATTAAATTCACACATTCCACTAAACAATGTCAATTCAAAACAATTATTTCAATTATTCTCATTCATCTGAATGAGTAAAAGAAATTAAACTAAATCTTTAAATGTAAAGTCTTCATCTTCATCTTAGCCTCTAGCCGTTCAATTCTTAAGACTTACAACATTTGATAAAAAAATAGGAGTGAGCTCAACACTCAGTAAATTTTTACTTCTATGTTATCCTATCAAGTTCATTTATAATGAAAGAGATTTTATGATAATTGAACAACAATTTATCTAATAAGTAAATTTTAATTTATCGATTCCAACCTGAAAGCAATACATAACTTCAATAAATAATAAAATGAAAGAAATTTTAATGATTTAATGTATAACCTCAATTACACATGGATGCATTGCCATGAAAATGAAATGGTATGCTCATGCAATGATGTATACAATTGATGCCCAGTTTTCGTACCTACTCGGTTTACTATTATCACCGATTTTATCCCCAGTTTGATCCAACTGCAAATCCCTAGCAACGGATTTTCTCCAGAGGCTGTAGGGTCTTTCATCCAAGGACCTATGATCCTGGCTTGCTCATCATTTCAGGGGCTCTCACCCACGTCATCATATAACTGTCATTAATGCATGATATCAAAGTCCATATCATGCATCATATTTTTAATATGAGTATGCTCTCAACATATCTCAACTACAAGTTATTTCAATACAGAATTTTGATGATCACAATACTAACTAGTCTCAAATAGCATTCAGAGCAACAAATGCAAATTCATCAAAAACTGTTTAACATCACCAATTTTCAGATTCCAACTCAATTTCCTAAATAATTTTTAATTAAACGAGAACATTAAATTTTCATAGATGGTATTCCGAACTAGTAATTAAAGCAATCTCATAATCTTCACTTAATTTAAACTACTATGAGACATGCTAATTTATTAATACTCCAAAATCAGATTTTATTATGGTTTCCAATCCTTAGAATGTTTCAAAAAAATTATTTAATCATAGAATTAATTAAAATTATATTATTATTATTAAACACTATGATTTCTAGAATCATTAATTCAAACCAATCATGATAATTTTACCGAGGTTTATTAAACTCTACAATTTTAGGAATCATTCATTAGAATAATTAATCCAATTTTTGTAAAAATAATTCATTATAAAGGAAACCTAAGAAGATAAAATAGAAGGAAAAGCTACCTGAGTATTTTGTTAATTTTCTCAATTAACGTTTTTCTTTCGGACTTTCGACTTGACCTCTTCACTCGTTTTCCCAGAATTGATCTTCGCGAGAGTAATACTATTTAAAACTTAGTCTATAGAAAGAGAAAAAACAAATAATTAGATCAAATAAGTGCAAGAGATGAGAAATTAGAATGTGAAGAAAACCTAGAAAAAGAATAAGAAAAAACCTAAAAAGTTTACCTCTTCATTCTTCTTTCTCATTTTTTCCTCTACGATTTTTGTCTCTACGATCTCTCTCTCTCTATCTTTATCTCCCTCCTTTATGTTTAGTGTTTTGAATTTTTAAAATAGATTTAAAATTTGAAAAGACACCTAATCTAAACAAATTTATCTTTATCTTAAATTAAATTGTTTAGATAATAAGTTGGGCTTTTGGCCCATGGCTTACTTAGGCCCATATATATTTTTCTTTTGGGTCAAGATATTACAAGTCCAATTCAAACCCCTTTATAACTGGGAATGGAATTCATTTGGCTCTTGTCAAACAAAATCCATCTTGCCTACATCCCACAGGTTCTTAACTATGGTTAAGATTCATTAACCTTACGGTTCAACCATGTAACCTTGGGTTTTAGAAAAAAATTAACTACAGGAGTTAATATTTCATAACCTGAAAAAGGGTAGTTAAAAGGACTTTGTGAGTGGGTCAAACGGTTTTGGTCTGGCGAGGGCCAGACCAAATCCAATCTCGTTATAACTCAGGAGTCAGGCCATAGCATAGGCCAATGACACGTCCAATCACTTGACTAGTCAAATATTTTGCCAATGGATGCCTCGGCCCAGTCATCCGGTGAATTTAGGGTGTCTTTGGTTGGAGGGTAAGCGGTGAAAAAAAAGAAAGTAAAGTAAAAGAAAAGAAAGAAAAGTTGAAGAAAAGTGTACTTTCTTTTGTCTTTTTGTTTGAAAGAAAAGTGTTATTTTTTTTTTCTTTTGGTGTTCGGTTAGGAAGAAAGTTGAATGGAAAAATAATATGATAAGCATGGTGTTTTCAATATTACCCCTTGTACAACATGCTTACCACAGGTCAACATCCATTTTAACTCCTATTAATTGTGGTTAATATTCACTAATTATTGGGGTTCAGTAATATAACATTAGTTTTTTTAAAACAAAATTATTAAGCCTAAGGGTTAAAAACTCTTAATCAAAGTTAAATAATTTTTTTTTTAAAGCCAACATTATATCGATGAACCCCAAGGTTGCAATTGACTATGATCCAATCTCATTAACAGTAGGGGGGGTTGGGATAAGTGGGCCGACCTTAGCAATCAGACCCTTGCTCTCTCATGAATATGATGTTTGAAGAATGGTAGAATTTGAAGAGTATCCATCCTTGATTTATTTGCATTTGATTTCTCTCACAATTCCATCATTTTGATGGAAGGGAAGTGATTTAAAACTCTCGATAGTACTTACTATTGAGAGTTGGACCGTTAGATTGAAAATCCAATGGTGCCAAGGTGCACATGCTTAAAATGGTGGACCCCACTCAATGCTTGACACGATCGGATTTTCAATCCAATAGTTGAGCTCTCGATAATAGGTACTATTGAGAGTTTTAAATCACTTTCTTTTGATGGAATTGAGAATACGTGTTAATGAGTAAAAAAAACAACAATGTGGGGAAGCCATTTTCCAGAGAAACAACACAATTCTCAAGGACCGAACATGGGATAAATGGGGGATTCTTCCACTTTCTTTTACTTCCTCCCACTTACCTCTTAACTCTTAACCGCACATAGATTTAAAGAAATAAGAAGCAAATGTATATCACAACATAAAACAAGGGAACAAAGTAGATAATGTTATTGTTTCATAAGAAACGTGATCAAAATGGAGCCCACTCAAGTGATCTGCCACCTCTTTCTCATAGCTTCCGGCTCTCAAACGCAATCGGATGTCCTTCTTGCAGTAATACCCTACCAATGGCATAGTCTAATGCATTAGTCTGTACCTCAAATGACTTTTGTCAAGTATAGCAATGCACGACAAGTTTTACTCCTTCAAAGACTTTCTGCACTCTCTCAACGATAGCCACATATGCTTTTTCTTGAGTAGGTTAGTCAATGGTGTTGTTATCACTAAGTAACCTAGTTCACAAGGCCTAAGAACGATCATAGCTTTGTGGTAGTGCTTGTGGCTTTCACTCTTAGAGGGCACATATCTTCTCCTCATTCATTCTTCCTTATCCCTCACCTAAAATATTGCCAAGGAACCAATGTGCTCTTGTGCAAGCAAACACTTCTCTTTCATGACATTCAAATTATCTTCATCAACAAGTTCAACACTTTGCATAAGTGCTAGGCGTGCTCCTCAATGGTCGAGTTATACACAATAATGTCCTCTGAATAGACTACCACAAAATTATCAAGATACTCCTAGAATATTCATTCATCAATGTCGAATAGGTAGTTGGTGCATTGGTAATGACAAGTGACATCACCATGTACTCATATGTGATGTATCGTGGCACAAAGTTATCTTAGGCTCATTTCCCTCTATGATATGAACCTAATGATAGCCTAACTACAAATCAAGTTTATTGAAGTACTTGGTTGTCCCAAGTCAACTCAACAAATCAATAATCAATGAGATGAGATACTTGTTCTGCAATGTCTACCTTATTCAATGCTCGGTAATCCACGCAATGCTTGAGACTCAAGGGTGAAGCCAAGTGAAGGCCTAGGGGGGCATGTGCCCCTAAACTTTTGACAACATAATTTTTTTTCTTAATAGGAAATAGCATAGGCATGGGAAAGTCTCTCCTTGGACTTTTGAAAGAATAAGCCAAAGCCATGGGCATGGGCATGGGTATGGGGTAGCTGCCCCCTTAAACTTTTAAAAAATATAGCTTTTATATTATGTTATTTAATTATTTAACAAAGCAAAGTATTGGGACAAGGGGCAGTTGTACCCTTGATTTTAAAAAAAAAATTATACTACATTATTTAATAGGGCATAGCCCTATTAAATAAACTATGGTCATGGTCCGTTTTTTAATTAACAAGATTTTAATTAAAAAATAAACTATGGTTAAGAATCACTGGTATCACTCATATAATATGAACCTCAAACCAACTCTCCTAGAACATTTTCATATTAAATTTGATCATAATACATCTCATACTTCAACTAATCTTCTCATAAAATCAAACTAAAATATCTGTAAATTAAATTCACACATTCCACTAAACAATGTCAAGTCAAAACAATATTTTCACTTATTCTCATTCATCTGAATGAGTAAAAGAAATTAAACTAAATCTTTAAATGTGAAGTCTTCATCTTCATCTTAGCCTCTAGCCGTTCAATTCTTAAGACCTACAACATTTGATATAAAAATAGGGGTGAGCTCAACACTCAGTAAAATTTTACTTCTATGTTATCCTATCAAATTCATTTATAATGAAAAAGATATTATGATAATTGAACAACAATTTATCTAATAAGTAAATTTTAATTTATCGATTTCAACCTGAAAGCAATACATAACTTTAATAAATAATAAAATGAAAGAAATTTTAATGATTTAATGTATAACCTCAATTACACATGGATGCATTGCCATGAAAATGAAATGGTATGCTCATGCAATGATGTATACAATTGATGCCCGGTTTTTGTACCTACTCGGTTTACTATCATCACCGATTTTATCCTCAGCAACTGCAAATCCCAAGCAATGGATTTTCTCTGTAGGGTATTTCATCCAAGGACCTATGATCCTGGCTTGCTCATCATTTCAGGGGCTCTCACACACGTCATCATATAACTGTTATTAATGCATGATGTACGCCGAGAGTAATAATATTTAAAACTTAGTCTATAGAAAGAGAATAAACAAATAATTAGATCAAATAAGTGCAAGAGATGAGAAATTAGAATGTGAAGAAAACCTAAAAAAAGAATAAGAAAAAACCTAAAAAGTTTACCTCTTCCTTCTTCTTTCTCATTTTTTCCTCTACGATTTTTGTCTCTACGATCTCTCTCTCTCTATCTTTATCTCCCTCCTTTATGTTTAGTGTTTTGAATTTTTAAAATAGATTTAAAATTTTGAAAAGACACCTAATCTAAACAAATTTATCTTTATCTTAAATTAAATTGTTTAGATAATAAGTTGGGCTTTTGGCCCATGGCTTACTTAGGCCCATATATATTTTTCTTTTGGGTCATGATATTACAAGTCCAATTCAATCCCGTTTATAACTGGGAATGGATTTCATTTGGCTCTTGTCAAACAAAATCCATCTTGCCTACATCCCACAGGTTCTTAACTATGGTTAAGATTCATTAACCTTAGGGTTCAACCATGTAACCTTGGGTTTTAGAAAAAAATTAACTATAGGGGTTAATATTTCATAACCTGAAAAAGGGTAGTTAAAAGGACTTTGTGACTGGGTCAAACGGTTTTGGTCTGGCGAGGGCCAGACCAAATCCAATCTCGTTATAACTCAGGAGTCAGGCCATAGCATAGGCCAATGACACGTCCAATCGCTTGACTAGTCATTGCCAATGGATGCCTGGGCCCAGTCATCCGGTGAATTTAGGGTGTCTTTGGTTGGAGGGTAAGCGGTGAAAAAAAAGAAAGTAAAAGAAAAGTTGAAGAAAAGTGTACTTTCTTTTGTCTTTTTGTTTGAAAGAAAAGTGTTATTTTTTTTTTCTTTTGGTGTTCGGTTAAAAAGAAAGTTGAATGGAAAAATAATATGATAAGCATGGTGTTTTCAAAATTACCCCTTGTACAACATGCTTACCACAGGTCAACATCCATTTTAACTCCTATTAATTGTGGTTAATATTCACTAATTATTGGGGTTCAGTAATCTAACATTAGTTTTTTTAAAACAAAATTATTAAGCCTAAGGGTTAAAAACTCTTAATCAAAGTTAAATTTTTTTTTTTCTAAAAGCCAAGATTATATCGATGAACCCCAAGGTTGCAATTGACTATGATCCAATCTCATTAACAGTAGGGGGGGTTGGGATAAGTGGGCCGACCTTAGCAATCAGACCCTTGCTCTCTCATGAATATGATGTTTGAAGAATGGTAGAATTTGAAGAGTATCCATCCTTGATTTATGTGCATTTAATTTCTCTCACAAGTTCAACACTTTGCATAAGTGCTAGGCGTGCTCCTCAATGGTTGAGTTATACACAATAATGTCCTCTGAATAGACTACCACAAAATTATCAAGATACTCTTAGAATATTCATTCATCAATGTCGAATAGGTAGTTGGTGCATTGGTAATGACAAGTGACATCACCATGTACTCATATGTGATGTATCGTGGCACAAAGTTATCTTAGGCTCATCTCCCTCTATGATATGAACCTAATGATAGCCTAACTACAAATCAAGTTTATTGAAGTACTTGGTTGTCCCAAGTCAACTCAACAAATCAATAATCAATGAGATGAGATACTTGTTCTGCAATGTCTACCTTATTCAATGCTCGGTAATCCACGCAATGCTTGAGACTCAAGGGTGAAGCCAAGTGAGGCCTAGGGGGGCACGTGCCCCTAAACTTTTGACAACATAATTTTTTTTCTTAATAGGAAATAGCATAGGCATGGGAAAGTCTCTCCTTGGACTTTTGAAAGAATAAGCCAAAGCCATGGGCATGGGCATGGGCATGGGGTAGCTGCCCCCTTAAACTTTTAAAAAATATAGCTTTTATGTTATGTTATTTAATTATTTAACAAAGCAAAGTATTGGGACAAGGGGCAGTTGTACCCTTGATTTAAAAAAAAAAATTATACTACATTATTTAATAGGGCATAGCCATTGGGCCAAGAGACCCTAAAACTTTTGAAAAAATATTATATTTTTTATACTATGTTATTTAATTATTTAACAAGGACAGTTATAGGGCAAGGAGATAGATACCACCATAAACAAGGAGAAACAATAGCCAGAGGATATGTAGTATGGACAAAATGGCCCACGAACTAAGTCGTAAAAAAAATAAGAGGCTATGCTGTAGAGACTCAAAACTCTTTTGTCATGATATTCATGCAAATTAAATGATAATTTCAGAATTCGTATCAAAATACTGCAATTAGTGTTTTTCTATGATTATAATGGTTATGTGCTTTGATTAAGTGTTTAACTGAAGAAACCAACCACAACAGGGGAGACCGGTCAATCGCCACTACAAAACTACAGGCTTTTAGCGGTGGTTTTTTAGCGGTGGTTCTTAGAAACTGCCACTGAATGTCAATTTTAACAACGGTTTAATATAACGGCCTTCGATTACTGATTGCAAAATCATTTTAGTGGCGGTTTATTATTAACCGCTGCACAAATGTCGTTTTTAACGACGGTTATTAAATAACTGCCGCCGATATGACGTTTGTAACGGCGGTAAGTAACCAACCACAGTTGAAAAGAGTTCCCTCCACCATTTTTGGCATGCCTTGACCATTCCCGCCTTCATATTAACGGTGAGTTAGTAAAAACCGCCGTTGATTAGCTCAATATTAGATCTTTAATATCTTTAATTAGGGCCCCAATGATTTTCTCTCATTTCTCCCTCTTCTTCTCTCTGTTCTCTGCTCTCCCCTCTCCTTCCATCCACGACAGTCATCCGCCGTCTCCAGCCATCCACGACAGCTCACTCTCCGACCATCCACTACAGCTCCACCCCTCACGGTAGCCACCACCCAACAACTCCACCCCTAATTAATCCCTCTTCACAGCACCCTCGAAGGAGAAGACCTCCACAACTCACCACCTTTGGCAGCTCACTGCCTCTAAAAATCTCCCGTAAGCTCTCTCTCTCTCTTCGCTCAAGTTCTCTCTCTCTACTCAAGAGACCTCCTCTATGCTCTCCCCATACTCCAGCTATCTCCTCTGCGCCTGTCAGCTGCTTATTGAAGAAGAGAGGAGCTCCACCCTCCTCTGTGCCCATGAGCTGCCCCAACCTCCTCCATTCCATTCTCTTTTCCTTGAATAATTTCAGATAATAGTTAGATTTTTATTAGTTTTAGTTTTCACTCCCCAAGTCTATAATTTTTTTGATTCAAATGTGTCGTTAGTTTTAGATTAATTTTTAGGTTAGTTTTAATTAGATAAAATTTTGTAATTTTGTTTCATGTAGGATTTGGTGCACAGTTGTGGTTAAGGTTAAGTATACTTGAAAAATAGGGAATTCGGCCTACTTGGTGCCCAAATAGGGCAAACGACTTTGGATTCCCGCGAAAGCAATTCTCACACTTAGGTTATGTCGAAATACATGCATTAGAAGAAATCGCATAAAAAACCGAGCACATGTTAGGATTTGTTGCGTGGTTGTAGGTTTAAGCCTAAGTATATTTGAAAAATAGGGAATTCGGCCTACTCAGCGCCCAAATCGGATAAAGGATCTCAGACTCCCTCGAAACTAATTCACACACTTAGGTTATGTCGAAATACACGCGTTAGAAGAAACCGCATCGAAAACCAAGCCCCGGTTAGGATTTGGTGCATGGTTGTAGGTTTAGGCCTAAGTAAACTTAAAAAATAGGGAATTCAGCCTACTCGGTGCCCAAATTGGGCAAACGACCTCGAATTCTCTCGAAACCAATTCCCACACTTAGGTTATGTCAAAATACACGCGTTAGAAGAAATTGTATCGAAAATTGGGCCCCGATTAGCATTTGGTGCGCGGTTGTCGGTTTAGGCCTAAGTATACTTCAAAATTAGAGAATTTAGACTCCTTAGTGATGAAATCTCTAAACTTTTATGTTTTTAAACTCTATAAGTATGGAAAATTTGGTATGAGTTTGCATGTAAGTGATGAAATGCCTAGACTTCTATGTGTTAAACTCTATAAGCTGAGATGAGTTTGTTTATTTGCATACTAGTGATAAAATCCTTAAATTTTATCATTTCGATATTCTAATAATAAATTGTATTTTCTTGTTTTTGTAGAAGGGAGTTGGCAGCACACATGACACACCTGTCGGGTTTCAGTCTAGCAGGAGGGAGCTACTAGGCAACCTTAGGATCTTTTTTTTACCTTCCGAGACATTTTTATGGGCATGTATATTTTATTATTACTTTTGAGACTTGTATTATGATTTTAATGGATTTATTTTCTTTATTGGAATTATTATTTATTACTTACAGGAATGAAATTGTGTGGATAATTTTAATGCATTTTATATTGCCCACACATACAAATAATATAGGTAAAAAAAGGCAATAAAAACAAAAAATTTTTAATTAATGAACGAAATTGTTGAAACCGCCATTAAGACCGCTGAAAAAGGCTTCCCCGACAAGCTATATAATGATAGTTTGTTAAACTGTCATTATAGTAAGTAATAGCGGTGTTAGGACTTTCAGGGGCTGTTTGGAACCGTTGTTAAAAAGCTTGATTTTTGTAGTGTGCCCCTACCACCGGTCGACCGGTGCACGCACTAAGGGGAGAAAAATATATGGGAACAAAAATGATAGAGAGGGGGAACTCCACCGGTTGACCTCCCACCTTGACCGGTCTATAGCCCAACCACTACCGTCCTTTGATGAAATTCTCCCATAAACTTCCTTTTAAAACAAGGATTTCAAGAATTAGAAAGCCCTAACTCTATAAATGGACCTCTTACTCGTGGGTTTAGAGTTTCAAAACATTCTAAAAGCTTTAGACATCTTAGAAAGAGTTTAACGTAGGGTTTTGCAAAGGGTTTTACTTGAAGAAGAAGAATAGCTAGCTTAGAGATCAATATCCAAGAGCATTCACAAGGGATTGATCGTAGAAAAGAGATCATGAAAGGTTCGATATACTGATTTGAATCTAACTTTATTATAAATTGATAAGCATGAGAATGAAAATCAAGTGTTGAATATTAAGATTTTGATAAGCATGATTTGAATATTATTGTTTTGCATGATTACACAAAGGAATGAGATTCAAGATTTGGAATGGATTAATGGATACGTATTATGATTAATTACTGATTTCATGACTTTTAAATTACAAATGATTATGAGAATTGATATATGATGATATGGTGATTTTAGGGTTTAATGTACATGTGATTGAATATAAAGGAATGAATGTATGCTGGGTTGTGATTTGTGATCAACTTGATGCTAATGGTTGTGCTATGACATTATGAATTGTGTTAAACTTGATTTGATTGTAATACTTTATATGAATGATAAAATATTATGGTATGATCTCAACATGATACTTAAAACTATCTATGCATGTATGATGGTTAAACTTTGGATAGGTAAATAGTTAGAAGATGATTTTAATAAACTAGATTCTTTACCATGATGGTATGGGATGCTATGGTGGGGTTTCGATAGTAAGAGATCGGAATCTAATGGACAACATAGATGAAAGTTAATCATTACACTCAAGCACAAGTTCACATGGCATGGTAAGTCTGCACTAGTACATGCATGCACTTGGTAAGTATGCACATGTTCATGCATCTGGTACAATATTCATACATCTGATAAGAATTTGGTACGAACTGACATGCCTTTGGTACAAACTAACATGCATTTGCACAAGTCTGCACAAGTCATGAGTCTAAACATGCTATGGATGCATAATGATATGATATGCTCACATGTTTTTCGCACTCTGATCATGTAAAGCCTAATAATGCATGATAATATATATAGTTAGCTAAACTTTATATCCACTAAACATTTCGTTGCTCAGTCGAACTTTTGATGTCGGCAGGTTTAGGTTCGGAGCAGTTCATAGATCTTTGGGTTGAGGAAGAGTATTTCAACGAGCCCGAAGGTGATTACCGGGAAAGAGAGATTGATCTGGATCACTATCCTTATTATTGATCAATTTGTTTTAAATTGTTTAAGGGTTGTAATAAGATAATTTCAAGATTGATGTTGCTTAGGTTTAAATTTAAAGATTTGAGATTATAATGGATGATCAGGTTAATTATGTTTAAGTTGGTCACATATCGATGGATGATTTATATTGATTATCAAATGACTTTATTTTGATTATTGAAGAGAAAAAATTCAGGTTCTCATTTGGTATGCCTTGTATGTTATTAAGATAAGTATTGTACATGAGTGTCATGGGTCCAAAGTCTCATTTGACCAACTTGGGATTTTGGGGCGCGACAAACGCTCATGAACCCCTCATCCCCCTAGATCCAAATTATTTAATATCCACCTAATCGTTCTCCGCAAAATGATAATCAACAATTACTAATAAATATTGGCTTTGCCCCTGCTGAGACTCCTATCATGATTGTACTAAAAGAGGATTGGCGCCTCATATAGTACTTCAGAGGGGCGAGTGAAAATTCACTACAATAGATCATCGAGTTGCTTTTGTCACTCTTCAAGCTCTAGAGGTACCATACGATAAGGGACTTCAACATGTAGCTTAGCTTTGAGAACAAGCTCTATCTTGTGGTCAATTGCTTGACGTGGAGGAATGAACTTTGGCAACTTCGCAAGCATCACATCAACAACTATTATCAACACCTCAACCACTCTCCTTGGGAATCGGATTTTGTTCGGATTGGGACAAGTAGGTCATCTCCCCCTTCTTCAACCCATTCTTAAATTGTAGGCATGATAGTATCTTCTCTCAACCTTTGTTGTCACTGTAGGAATCATGCACGAAGAGTCTCCTAAGATGCATAACAATTGTATGTAAGGCATTGGCATAGGCTTGAACTCTATACACGCAAGTTTCAAGCGTCTTTTTATGGTTGACATGTTGAACCTTGCTGTCAAATAACCTTCATTGTTGTATGAAGTTTATTATTTTATGTGGGGGACTATCCTTCCAATCTGAGTAAACCCGGATTGTTAATTACCTTCCCGATTTGGGGAAGAACCTTGATTAAGAAGAAGAATTAAAGAAGAACAAATATTTGAATAAAGTATTTGTATTTATTCAATGAGGTTGCCCAGATCTCATGTAGGCATTACAGGATGCCTTTTGAGGTCTTCAGATTTTTAGAAAATAAGAGAGAATAGGGGTGACCATTTTAAGGCTCACCTGATAGTTAGAGTTTTGTTAGTTTTAGTTTTCACTCCCCAAGTTCATAATTTTTTAAATCAAATGTATTGTTAGTTTTAAATTAATTTTCAGGTTAGTTTTAATTAGATAAAATTTTGTAATTTTGTTTAATGTAGGATTTGGTGCGCGGTTGTAGGTTAAGGCTAAGTGTACTTGAAAAATAGGGAATTTGGCCTACTTGGTGCCCAAATCGGGCAAACGACCTTGGATTCCTTCGAAACCAATTCTCACACTTATATTATGTCAAAATACACGCGTTAAAAGAAACCGCATCGAGAATCAAGCCCCAGTTAGGATTTGTGGTGTGGTTGTTGGTTTAGGCCTAAGTATATTTGAAAAATAGGGAATTCAACCTACTCGTTGCCCAAATCGGGCAAACGAACTTGGATTCCCTCGAAACTAATTCTCACATTTATGTTATGTCGAAATACATGTGTTAGAAGAAACTGCATTGAAAACTGAGCCCTGATTAGGATTTGGTGCAGGATTGTAGGTTTGGGCCTAAGTAAAATTGAAAAATAGGGAATTCGGCCTACTCGGTGCCCAAATTGGGCAAACGACATCGGATTCCCTCGAAACCAATTCCACACTTAGGTTATGTTGAAATACATGCATTAGAAGAAACCGCATCGAAAAACGAGCCCCAGTTACCATTTGGTGCGCGGTTGTAGGTTTAGGCCTAAGTATACTTCAAAGTTAGGGAATTTAGACTCCTTAGTGATGAGATCTCTAGGCTCTTATGTTTTTAAACTCTATAAGTATGAAAAATCTGGTATGAGTTTGCATGTAAATGATGAAATGCCTAGAATTTTGTGTGTTAAACACCATAAGCTGAGATGAGTTTGTTTATTTGCATATTAGTGATAAAATCCTTAAATTTTATCATTTAGATATTCTAATAATAAATTGTCTTATTTTTGTAGGAGGGAATCGACAACACACACTTGTCAGGTTCCAGATTAGCAGGAGGGAGCTGCTAGGCAACCTTAGGATTTTTTTTAATAACTTTTCGAGACATTTTTATGGGCATGCATGTTTTATTATTACATTTTAGACTTGTATTATGATTTTGATGAATTTATTTTGTTTTATTGGAATTATTATTTATTACTTACGGGAACGAAATTTTGTGGATAATTTTAATGCATTTTATATTGCTCACAGATACAAATAATACAGGTCAAAAAAGACAATAATTTTTTTTTTAATTCATGAACATCAGCGGCGGTTTTGAACCACCACTAAATAATTGTACTAAATTAGTATTTTCTTAACTACGACATTTTGTAACTGCCATGATATATGTAATATTTAGCGACGATATATCACCACCGCTATAGGTAATAATATAATTATCTACTCAGTAACAGAGGCCGTTATAACCGCCACTATATATACAATCTATAGCGGCGGTTACAAACCGCCATTAAAGTCATACCTGGATTGACGGAATTGCCCTTATTTAACTGGCATCAAACAACCGCCACTAAAAAGTAAATCAATAGCAGTGGTTGTTGAAACTGCCGTAAAAGGCTTCCTCGACAAGCTATATAATGACAGTTTGTTAAACCGCCATTATAGTAATTAACGATGGTGTTAGGACATTCAGCAGCGGTTTGGAACCGCTGCTAAAAAGCTTCATTTTTGTAGTGCGCCCCTACCACCGGTCAACTGGTGCACGCACTAAGGGGAGAAAAATATATGGGGACAAAAATGGCAGAGAGGGAGAAGTCCACCGGTTGACCGCCCACCTTGACCGGTCTACCACCCAACCACTAGTCGACCGTCTTTCATGAAATTCGCCCAAAAACTTCTTTTTAAAACAAGGATTTTAAGATTTAGAAAGTTTTAGGACTCCTAACTCTATAAATAGACCACTTACTCATGGGTTTAGAGTTTCAAAACATTCTAAGAGCTTTAGAAATATTAGAGAGAGTTTAACCTAGGTTTTGCAAAGGGTTCTACTTGAAGAAGAAGAATAGCTTAGAGATCAATATCCAAGAGCATTCGCAAGCGATTGATCATAGAGAAGAGATCATGAAATGTTCAATATACTGATCTGATTCTAACTTTATTATAAATTGATAAGCATGTGAATGAAAATCAAGTGTTGAATGTTAAGATTTTGATAAGCATTATTTGAATATTATGGTTTTGCATGATTACACAAAGGAATGAGATTCAAGGTTTGGAATGGATTAATGGATGTGTATTATGATAAATTGTTGATTTCATGACTTTTAAAAGTACAAATGATTATGAGAATTGGTATATGATGATATGGTGATTTCAGGGTTTAATGCACATGTGATTGAATATAGAGGAATGGATGTATGCTGGGTTGTGATCAACTTGATGATAATGGTTGTGCTATGACATTATGAATTGTGTTAAACATGATTTGATTGTAATACCCTATATGAATAATAAAGTACTATATGGTATGATCTCAACATGATACTTGTAAGTATCTATGCATGTATGGTGGTTGAATTTCAGATAGGTAAATACTTAGAAGATGATTTTAATAACCTAGACTCTTTACCATGTTGGTATGGGACACTATGGTGGGGTTTTGATAGTGAGAGATCAGAATCTAATGGATAACATAGATAAAAGTTAATCATTACACTCAAGCACAAGTTCCCAGCATGGTAAGTCTGCACTAGTACATTCATATGGTATGTATGCACAAGTACATGCACATGGTAAGTCTGCATATGTTCATGCATCTGGTACAATATTCATACATCCGATAAGAATTTAGTACGAACTAACATGCCTCTAGTACGAACTGACATGCATTTGCACAAGTTTCACAAGTCATGAGTCTGAACATGCCATGGATGCATGATGATATGATATGCTCACATGTTTTTCGCACTCTGGTCGTGTAAAGTATGATAAGCCTGATAATGCATGATAATATATATAGTTAGCTATACTTTATATCCACTGAATGTTTCGTTGCTCAGTCGAACTTTTGATGTCGCAGATTTAGGTTCGGAGCAGTTCACAGAACCTTGGGTTGAGGAAGAGTATTTCGAGGAGCCCGAAGGTGATTATCGGGAAAGAGAGATGGATCTGGATCACTATCCTTATTATTGATCCATTGGTTTTAAATTGTTTAAGGGTTGTAATAAGATAATTTCAGGATTGACGTTGCTTAGGTTTAAATTTAAAGATTTGAGATTATGATGAATGATTGGGTTAATTATGTTTAATTTGGTCAAGATGATGATTTATATTGATTATCAAATGACTTTATTTTGATTATTGAAGAGAAAATTTTCAGGTTCTCATTTGGTATGCCTTGTATGTTGTTAAGATAAGTATTGTACATGAGTGTCACGGGTCCAAAGTCTCATTTGACCAACTTCGGATTTTGGGGTGCGACAGCTCCTGAATTCATCATCCTCTTAGATCCAAAATATTTAACATCCGCCTAATCGTTCTCTACAAAATGATGATCAACAATTACTAATAAAATGTTGGCTCTGCCCTTGCTAAGAATCCTATCATGATTGTACTAAAAGAGGATCAGCGCCTCATATAGTACCTTGGAGGGGCGAGTGAAAATTCACTCCAATAGATCATCAAGTTGCTTTTGTCACTCTTCAAGCTCTAGAGAAACCATATGATACGGGACTTGAGCATGTAGCTTAGCCTTGAGAACAAGCTCTATCTTGTGGTCAATTGCTTGACGTGGAGGAAGGAACTTTGGCAACTTCACAAGCATCACATCAACAACTATTATCAACACCTCAACCACTCTCCTTGGGAACCGGATTTTGTTTGGATTGGGACAAGTAGGTCATCTCCCCCTTCTTCAACCCATTCTTAAATTGTAGGCATGATAGTATCTTCTCTCAACCTTTGTTGTCATTGTATGAATCATACACGGAGAGTCTCCCAAGATGCAGAACAATTGTATGTAAGGCATTGGCATAGACTTGGAATCCTACAAGAATTTCATCCCCAAAATGACATGGAAGTCATCCATGAGAATTGCTATCAAGTTTGTCTTCCCTAATCAAGCTCTCACTTCCATGGGCATCCCATTGGCTACCCTATGTATATGCTTCATTCTCGATTTCATTGTTTCAATTCAGCTTGAGTCTTTTTCTAAATTCAAACAAGTCGCTTAGCTTTCCCTTCCACAACGAAGTTGTAGGTTGTCCCCATACCTCCCATGACCCGAGTGGCCTTCCCCAAACATAAGACCTTTCGACTATGGTGTCTTCCCATGACCCTAGGTCTTAAGGGCATTGAGTAACCATATGGCACCAATCCTTTGTTGCTCTTCCAATTCATCGCCCTCATATGTGTGCCCATTGTGGTAGTGTGGCCATTGTTCCTTGCAAGTATTTGAGGACTTTCTTTTGTAGGCAAACTACTATTTGATGCGGTGTATTACCTAAGAAGAACTATATATTGGGTTTGAACTCTTCAAAGTTTAAGATTCCTTAATAAACCCGGACTTGCTATTACTAGTCTTCTTCCTACCCGATGGCGAGCATGCTTGCTTGTGTTACTCCTGCTCCATTTCTTATTGCTAGGGTTACTTGTCACATAGTCGATTAGATATTTGGCTGCCGCTTGTATTGAGGTTAATTAAATCTTGAATACATTGCCTCTATAACTTGGTCTGGGCAGGTTTAGTCCCTCGATGAAGTAGAACATCTTATCAAGAACATCTGACATGTTCTTGATGTCTAACATGAGTGTCAAGAACTGCTTCACATACACATGGTGTTTGTTTAATGCAACTGCCGTAAATTCTGCTAAGTGATGTACTCAATGTTCTCGGGTAAGAATTTCATCTTTAACTTTCTCTTTAGATCAACCCATGAATCAATAGTACACTGCCCATTCTTAATGTCATCATATTGAGTATGCTACCAATGCTTGGCATCACCATATAGTTGTTATCGAGACTTTGGCTTCCTCTAAATCCTGTCTCACGATCGACTTGGAATTACTGCTCCATGTTGGATAAAAATTGTGAACTCTTTTGCATCCTTCATACCATCGATCAAGTGTTTGCTCTGACACCTTCACTCGAATGAAGGACTCAACAGGCCAAGATTGTGTGAACCAACCACCATGGTAAGCACGTTAATTCTGTTCATTTGTTGAGATTCAACCATTCGCTTCACATCGTCGGTCAAGGTTTCAAGTCCCTGTTAACTCTTGGTGCGCCTATTCAATGGTGCCTACGCAGCCGTCAACATGCATTTATGCATTTACCAACTCATCGATTTGTGTTGTTTGGGCTTCCAATTCATCCAGATGTTCCTTGTTAGTGCAGGCTTTCGCCCTTTGAACCTGTCTTGTACTCGCTCTCGAAATTACCTCAATTTCAAATGAACTAGCATGGCATCGGTTGGAACTCTGACTGGCCTATTTTGAACTAACTTGTATATTGCCCTTCTGAAAGCGTGAAATTTGTGTTAGGATACACAAATAAACTCACTCCCCTTATGATATTTTTGTGTTTGGACCCTCAATCCAGCTTGAGGGTAGAGAAGCAACACCTAGGAAACTATGGCATATTTTGCAGTCGTCTTTGGTGGAGACGTGCCACTTTCCCCGTGTGCAATCGTTGATAAATAAAGGGCTTTGCTACTAAGACCGTCTATGGCCAAGACCGCCCCTAGACCATTCCGGTTAGCATGGGATTCTCGGCCAGTATGAGTCCCGAGCTGTTTTTTTCTTAACACTTTTGAGACCATGCTTGTGCGGGACGGTCTCGGCCCTAGACGGTCTGAGAAGCTTTATCCATAAATAAAACCAATAATGACGGGTATTTGAGTTTCTTGAGTTTTGTTTTAATTACTAAAATGCCTTGCACATGAGGTGCATGGTTAGCTCTGGTAGGTTTCACAACAAATCTCCATGGGTTGGCTCTATCATTTACCTGTGTTAATAGCATTAGTTAGGGAGTTTAGTAACGGGGAAGTCGCTTGCTCCAATGGTAGGGTGTGCCTCTCTTATGAGAGAGGTCTTGGGATCTATTCCCATGGGTGACGACTTGCAAGCGGTCCACTCCTTGCTAACCCTTAACCAATGCCACTAATCGAAGGTAAATGATATCACCAGCAAAAAAAAAAAAAGGAATAGAAGAGTGTACCACTTGCAAGTCGTTACCCATGGGGAATAGATCTCGCGACCTTTCTCATAAAAGAGGTCACACCCTACCATTGAAGCAACCGACTCCATTCGTTTTATGATTTTGAGTTAAGCATCCTGGGGTAAATTGATTCAAGGATATGATTAAAATTGAGAGACCGACCCAAGTTGGGAGCTAACACATCCTGCTTAACCTGGTTCCAGTGTATCAAGGTCGGTCAGAATAGCAACGATCTCCATGCCCCTTCCGAGGCTTAATCACATATCACAGGCTCCTTCTTTTCTCCTTACGATACGCCGTTTTGGTGAGATATTTTGGGTTGAGTCTTGTAGGTCCGTATGTGTTGGCCTAACATATGTATGTTTACCTGTTTAGTTTCCTTGTTGAAAAAAGCAAAAGTGAGTTTTATACTTACCCTCAGACCAAAAAAAATGAAAAAGTTTTATACTTAACCCCTTTGTACAGTTGGGTTGTATCCAGCTTAGTCCCACGTGTCTAGACGATGTAGAGCTCTCGTGACTTATGAGACCCCTTCATCTCTCCTTACGAGATGCCCTTTTGATGAGATGTGTTGGGTTCAATCTTGTAGGTCCGTGTGTATTTAACTGTTTAGTTTCCTTAGCAAATATATATATATATATATATATATATCATCAGCTGTTCTAGGCATGTTGCTACCCAAGTTGGTCTCTGGGATCTCTTCTGGTGTCTCAAGCGAAGTCCAGATGCATCAAAGAACCAGCGGAGCTATGAAAAAGAGAGGCCAAAGAATCCTCGGTAATTCTAGGCATGCCCACTACCCAAGCTGCTATATAGGATCGAGGCGCTAAAGAGACTACAGGGCAATGAAAAAGACAAGCATCAAGAGCAACTTAAGAGACACCAGAGGAAGTGCAAGAGAGTTTTAACTCCCTAATGGGAATTTGGCAGCTAATCTACTAGTTACTACGGTTGGTGGGTAGCTGGTCTAGAATCTGAAAACAAAGTAGTTGAAGTTTTTGAAGCACCTGGGCATATGCAAGAGCGCCTCGGGTCAGTACAAGTGTTGGAGAGGTCCTTTCAGATGATAGCCAGGAAGATCACAGCTCTGATATCAACTGCATTGCGGCTTTGATCTAAGAAAACTAAAAAGAAATGGATTACAATCTAACTAAAAATAGGAAATTGAACCAATACCAACAGATCTCTGTTCTATCCTTTTATGGCAAAAAACTATAAATCATAACAAAATTTGTCTTTCATCTGTTTTAATATGAAGCAAAAGCTGTGGGATACTGTACAATCCCATTTGATTGACACAAGAATAAAAATGAAAATGACCAGAATAGAAGGGAAAAAAAACCAAATTCAATTATTAGGAACTGTACATATAACAACCAATGAGCCTATTAGTGCTCGATATGTATTCAAACATGAAGCAATCAAAATCTCCTTGTGCAAAACATTTCACCCATGATCATCTCCTCATGTACAAAAAGCATCCACTTATATCACTCATGATATCCTTGCTAGTATTTTACATGACATTCCTCTCGCAACGAGCACAATGGATCATCTCAGACGAATGGAACCAGACCCACAGCAGAAGATGGACAGACCGACCCTCCCAGGTTAAATACATGCACCCAGATATATACATGAGGCCGTTCATCTACGCATCTCGTTTTGTTCCCCATACAGAAATAGATGTTATAAAGTTCTAAGTGTGTCCACTCTATCAATGAGGTCCAAGGCTTTGATTCTGTCAATATCAAAATCAATGACAGGAACGGCCGCCCTTCTGATCGGAAGGAACTCCTTTTTACTTCCACTTGTTGGCGAGTGGCTATTACTCTTGCTCAGCCTATTGTGCCTGCTCAACCTAGTTTTCACGGTGTCAAATTCCTGACTCTTGCTTATTCCCGGGGTCAGTTTCCTCTTGTTCACATCCCGTAGCATCTCCTTGTCTTCAACAGTTAGAATGGGAGATGAAGCACCGGGCTTGTGTGTGGATAGCAGAATTGTCTTCTGGCTGGGAGAGCGAATTGGGGATTTAATGGGAGACCTGATTCCACCATTGGGACCAATCCTTGAATGACTGACAAGATGGTGAAGCCACACAACCAATTCAAGTATATAAACTTCAGTCTTCTCCTTATCTGCATGGTAGAGTGTCTCTATCCGAATTAAGTCAGTCTGCCCAGCTGGCTTCCGATTCACCTCAGACCTGAAAAAATATGATCATGACCCTTTGCATTATGGCATACTTGGCTTAGTTTGAATAATTTTAGAGAAAAAAAAAAGATGGTTGTTGCAAACTCACCCTGTATTTGCCCACTCTCCAACCCAACCAAAACCATGGTGGGCTCTGATTTGGATCACATTGCAGTCACAAACAATAAAAAAGGATTAACAATCAAATAACAAAGGAAAGATCAATGAACTTACAAAAGGGTATGATAGCATGATGCAAGAGAACACAGAAGTAGCTGTTAGGGTTGGATATTTTACTTGGTTGTATTAGTGGCAATTGGAACAAGCCACTGCAATGTTTTCTCCATCTCAGCTTTAATTTGTGGAACAGTTATCTGCAAGTAGATGGTTAGAAGAGAATAAAAAAGGATGAATACATGATCTGATGATTCTGATATAATAAATTTGGTTGTTTTCAAAGCAAAATTTTGCAGATTTACAGCCTAATTTGAGGACATATGCAAGAAAAAAAACATATAACAAAATATTTGTTTTCTCAATAGTAGTCGCTGGAGCCTGGAACCATTGAATATGGTGAATACCTCTTCCTTGACCTGAAAGGACTGTAATTTGGAGCGTAAAGCTGACTTTATACTAGGTGGCAGTCCTTGATATAATGTATCCCTTGTATTTGGAGGCACAGAACTTGAGCGAGATACCTGATCACATCAGATGTTTACTCAGCAAAAGGCTTACCACATGATCTGGCAGAACATATACTTCTAATCTAGTCAACAGAAAAGAGAACCTATACAATATAGTAGAGCACTTTGTTGAAGATCAAGATAAAAATTATTAAATTAATTGAAGAATTACTTTCCCTCTTCTACTTATGCTAAACTCCCAGTTTCTTTATAGAGAAAATAGGTAAAAACAGAGAAAGGAAAGAAAATCTTAGTAGCTTGTTTTTGAATTTTCTTTTATTTTCTATGCTTTCACCTATTTCTTGGCAACCAAACAGGAGGTAAAGGATTAATAACAATAAGTAGCCTTATCTCCAACAGTTGCACTATCGACACACTACAATGTTCTTCAAGCATGGTTTAAAATTCTGGTACATATCGGCCGATATGAGTCGATATGTATTAGGTTTGGAGCTACCCTGTACACTGGAAAAAAAAATCCCCCATATCAGCCCTGTATAGGGGAGATTTTTTAGTTAATTTTTTTTCTCCTTCAATTTATACTAGGATCCACAACACAAACCGTATACGCATAACTTATTTACATAAAATATCATTTATTTTTATTTACTTAAGATATATTTATATGTAAATAAGCTTATATCGCCATTAAAATTCAATAAAAATTGTCATAGATCCAAATTCCTAGAGAATAAAAAGTCAACTTTTCAGCAAAATCATATTTTTAGCACTTTTTAGGGATTAGGTCAAAATTTTAACTTTTGAATGATAAGGTATTTCTCAAATATTAAAATTTCATAAATTATACTATATCAAAACATTACGTAAACTCAGAAGTCTGGCAAAAACAGTCTCATATTTTAGTCTTTAAAAATGTTTTCAATTACTCGATCAAAAACTCAACTAACAGTTCAACATAAAAAGACTTGTATTCAAGCTTATAATTTATGGTTGTAATTCAATACATTCTTATTTAACTCATTAATTGTAAGGTTTTAATTTCTAGATTGTATTTCCTATACTTGGCTAAGTGACTATGGTTTATATTCTCAGCACGCATGCCTTTTTTAACTTATAAAATTCTCAACTCTTATATGTATGATTATAAATATAGTTGGACAGGTTCATTTAGTTTATTTTTACCTTATATTTGTATTAAAAGAAATTTCTTGATTTTTTTGCCATATCCATCCGATACGCCGATACGTATCCTATTTTGGACTTACCAATACGGCAGCCAATACCAATATTTTGAACCATGTCTTCAAGTTAATGTATAAATGTCAACATTCCTCCAACAGGGCAATATCTATTGCATCCTATTTCTCTAGTGTGCTCAAGCATTTATTTAACTAGCAAATCTTCAAAGTTCGCATATACTGAAAACGTATCATCAATGACTTTTTTTTTAATCTCTGCAAGAGTAAAACTAGCTTAAAGTGCTTGGCTTACACATACAATACAAATCAGAAGAAATGTGGGTAGCAGGCCATTACCACAATACCTCTCTACAGCCAGAACATCAATGTGTAAATCAATTAAAATAAAGTCAACTTGCATGCTACATGTGCCATCGACATATTCTCAGCCTCATCACTTGCCTCAATTAAATGTATAAAAATAAAAGGTCAACTGCAGAGTTATAACATATTCAGCATTGGAACATATGAAATTCTTGTGCAACATACGAAATTCCTCCGCTCAAAAGAAATTAAGTATCTCAGTAACCTAAAAACACTTCCATGTGGAAAGCCCATTGTGCAGGCATGAACTCGATAACAGGCTAACAGCATACAAGGCTCAACACTATTATGAGTAATTATTGCAAGTGCTACCAGGCTCCTATTAACAGGCACAAAAGAGTAGTGAAATATATAAGTTTATGCTTCTCCTATGCCAAAATAAGCAAGGTAACCACATAAATTTCTAGGTGGGCACCTAGAGAAAGCTAGTTAAGCTACACCCACTTACTCCAAGTTCTTCTTGGCAGCCAATTAACTGCTCAAGGTCTTGGGCAACAAGAGAATCGACATACTAGATTATAGATGCCCTTCTCTGAAACGAAGGGAAGCAAATACCATGCTTCCATGAGTTAACCTCTAGCCAGTGTAGTCAAGGCGTCACCTAGGCGATCGCCTAGGCCTTTTTGGGGCTCAACTGCCTAGGCGCCCCTCTAAGCGGGCGAAAGTCATTGGGCTACTGCTTAGGCGACGCCTAGGCATCTAGGCGCTAGGCACTAGGCGGTCCATACAAAACCTCATCTAAAACCCTCTTTTAAATCCTTTTTAAACCTCCTTTAAAACCTTATTTTAATAGGACAGTGATTAGCACATCATGCATTTGACCATGTAGTCAAATGTCGTGTCCACGTGTCTCTTTTAATACCTCTTTAACTATGGTGAGGCTTAAGAAAATTAAGGTTAATATTTTTTTAAAAAAAAACTAAGGTTAGATTGCTTAACCCTAGGGGTGAGTGAATCTTAACCAAAGTTGATGAGTGTTAAAAAGGGGGACATGGACCAATGAGGACTGCACATTCCACTACATAGTGGAATGTGGCGGTAAGTTAAACATTTCCCATTTTAAAATCCTCTTTAAACCATCATATAAAATCTTAAACCCTATTTTAAAAACCTCTTTTAAATTCTAAAGCAATATCTTAGGATATAGGCTTATAGATGGTGCAGTTTAACTTTAAAAGCGTCATCCAAAGTCAAGACTCAAAACCACCTTAAAAGTTAGAAGACTTCAACCTAATTATATATCTATTATTTATGTAATATATGTATATATTAATATTACATATATTTAATATATATATATATATATATATATAGTTTAATTATTTTTATCGACTAGGCAACGCCTCGCCTTGCCTAGCCTAGCCTAGCCTAGCCTAGCCTGGCCTAATCGCCTAGGCATCACCTGGACTCCTTGACTACATTGCCTAATCGCTTAGGCATTACTTGGACTCCTTGACTACACTGCCTCTAGCATGAAGACATTTGACACTTGTTTTCTATAGCAAAAGGTGGTGATTGAGTGGTTGGAGGTGGTAAGGATGGCCATGGAAGAGGCACGCTGAAGACTGAAGAGTATGATAATGAGAAGTGTACCTACTACCTAATGCAATAAGCTACGAAACTGAAGAGTATGATAATGAGAAGTGTACCTATTGCAATAAGCTACAACACGGTAAAGAAACTTTTAGGGATACCAATGATGCCATGGTAGCGATACTTGACAAGCGTCCATGCAAGAAAATCCTGTACCTTACCTATTTACTGTCATGACAAGCTGGCTTCTTCACCACTATTAATGAAGTCAATGTCGTTCATAAGGAACTCTACGTGCAAATGTTGAAACATCTCAATGCACTTAAGGATACTCCCAAGCCTTTGACAAATGTGTCAGGTACTGCTAGGTTAGCCTAAATGCTTGTATTTCCGTCTCAATCCCCATGCTTGGCTAACACGTCTGGATTCCTTGATCGCTCCTCTCATCTATAAGCAGACAGTTGAGCAGCAATATAGGATGACAGACAAGCAGGTAGAGTTAATGACAGTTGGAAGAAGAGAAAAAAAAAGAAGAAAGGGATCTGGTTCCTTGCCCAAGGACACTCAATAAAAGTAGATGTGGTAAGTAAAGCTGAACTTTGATGGGGACTGTGTATAGGTTCAATGCTCGATTGGTTTCCCCGAGGTATAAGCAATGGCACAGGTTATAGTGAATCATTCAGAGGTACATGTAATGTGACAGATTATGATGTCATTCAGAGGTATAAGCAATGGAACAGATTAAGATGAGTTAATCGCTTGTCATGAAAAAGGGCTTAATTTTGTTCACAGTTTGCTATAGCCTCAGCTTGTCAATGGCCGACATTATCAACTGGATGCGACAGAATGCTTTCTGCGTGGTATATTAACGGGGCCTTCATGGTCTATCTTGTTTTTCAATGTCTTGTTGGCATGAGAAGTTAGTGTGTTGCCTCCAGAAATTCCTTTACGGGTTAAAACAAGCTCTGCTGGTACTATTTGGAAATTTCCATAACCAAATGAGAAATTCAAGCAAATAAGGCCATGATTAGTCATCCTTTTGTTCCAATAACTATGAGAGGATTGAGTATACTTCTTATGTCCTAATGGTTGATATCATCATCACAAGCATGAAACTAAAGGAATTATTTCAACTTATGCAGATGTCACCAAGGTTAGTAAATCGTAATCGAATCGTAAAATCGTTTTAGGACCGATTCGATTCAAATTGGGATTCAAATCATAAATCGTAAGATTCAATCCATTTAGAAAAAAATTATTTAAAAAATACAAAAAATAAATCAGAAAAATAAAATAATCTATTATCCAAAAGATTTCATTCATATCTATTGATAAAAGAAAGTAATGAATATTACATTGCATACACTATAAAAAATGCGAATGAACTCCATAAAATGAAAAAAAAAACAATATCATTAAAGATAAATCAATAAAAGTAAACTCATATAATCATGTTGTATGAGATCAAGTATCAAAAGACTTGTACAATTAAAAAGACTAATAAAATAAACTATCAAGTTTTCTCAAAATCCAACTTCATCATCTTTCTCCTTCCTTCTTTGTTCTCCTATTTTCTTCTTTTTCTCGTTTTACAGCAACAGAGAGACAATCCAAATAGGGGTTTTGGCATGTCCGTAATAGGGGTTTTCTTGTTTCTTCTCTCTTTTTAAAAACCATAAAGTACTTTTAGAAAAACAAAATAATAAAAAATATTTTTTAAGTATTGGTCTGTAAAAAGGGTTTCGTGCTCGAATTGTATGAATCACATGAATCGTAAGATTTGAATCGCAAATCGTAATATAAATCGCAAATCAAATGGGATTTACCCAATTAAGATTTTCACCTCCGATTTGAATCGTTTGATTGGGATTCGAATCGAATCGTATGATTTGAATCATAAATCGCAAGGATTTAACAACCATGGATGTCAATCTACTTTTTATACAAAAGATCCTATTCCAATAAAATAATTTATGTTTACAAACTTTCTTCCTAACCTTACAACATCCTAACAAACTTTACACTCACCATCACATTCTTGGCAAAAATTACCGAAGATCGGACTACTGGAGTTAAATGCCAAGTATCGGAAAGATGATAGGAACATAGTCACTCATCCTAATTTACAATGATGTCCAATATCAGATTAACTTACTTAATCACGTACAGAACCAATATCTCATGTTGTTAACATTAGTAGAAAACTAGGGTTGATGCTTTAGGGTTTGTGAAAGAGAGGAATAGAACAGAAAATGAGAAAGGGAAGAGAAAAGAGGTATGGAAGAAGTATCTTCATTCCCTCTTAGATACTAGGGTTGGTACTTTAGGGTTTGTGAAAGAGAAGAATAGAAGAGAGAAAGAGAAAGGAGGAGAAAAGGGAAATGGAAGAAGTTTCTTCGTTCCCTCTAGATCTCATTTTTTATAATACTAATGAGATAAAAGGACATAAATGCCCTTATGTATATTAAAGCTTATAAGTGATAAAGATACTAGACAATAATAACGATACTAGGGAATAAAAATCATAAAGAAGTAATAGGCTTATTTACTAGGCCTATTACAACTCTCCCCTTCAAGCGGGCGTAATGTCACAATGGCGACTTGATGCTACTGCTTTTGTGAGAATATTTGCTAACTAATCCTCTGTCCTGACATAAAGACTCAACGCTTTGAAAGCAACATTTTCTCGTATAAAGTATCTGTTAACTTCAATATGTTTCGTCATGTCATGCTAGATAGGGTTGTGAGCAATACTAATAGTTGCCTTGTTATCACAATACAATTTCATATCTTATTGGACTGAAAAACCAAGCTCTAACATTAGAATTTTAATCCATAATAACTCAAAAGCCCCATGAGCCATTGTCATGTCTGCTTCAGTATTGGATAACAACTGCCGGTCTGTTTTTTACTTCTCCACGTAACCAAATGACCACCAACAAGTGTGCAATAGCCTGAAGTAGATATTTTGTCTGTAACTGGACCCGCCCAGTCGGTATCAGTATAGCCCTCCACTTGTAAGTGACCTTACCAAACAACAACCCTTTTCCTCGTGCAAACTTAAGGTATCTTAGACTCGTAGTGTCCTCTCAGCTTTCTCCAAATTGATAGTTTGAGGCTTATGCATAAATTGGCTAATTGTACTTACCTCATAAGAGATATTTGGTCATGTCAATGACAAGTAAATAAACCTTCCAACCTTCATAATCAAGTTTCTAGTTAGCTTCCATGGGTGTATCAATAGGCTTTACACCCAACTTGCCAGTGTCACATAATAAGTCTAAAACATACTTCCTTTGGGAGATGAAGATGCCATTTTTTTTGTCTTGGCAACCTCAATTCTATGGAAGTATCTTAATGGACCCAAATCCTTTATCTCAAACTCTAGCTATAAACTTTTTTGGCCTTTAAACTCTTAAGGATTATCACCTGTCACTACGATATTGTCTACATGGATGATTGACACTACTGTAGTACCTCCCAAGTGCTTCACAAATAGAGTGTGATTTGCATGACTTTGAACATACCCAAAAATTTTCAATACTCCACCAAATCTTTTAAACCAGACTCTAGGAGATTGCTTTAGGCCCTAGATTGCCTTCTTTAATTTGCACACCTTCCCTTCACAATTATGAACTTGAAACCTTTGAGGAAGAGCCATAAAGACTTCTTTATGTAAATCCCCATGAAGAAATGAATTCTTCACATCTAGCTGATGAAAAGTCCAAGACAAATTTGCAGACCCAAACTGAATACATCTTTAGCAACTGGAGCAAACGTCTCCTGATACTAATAGTCAACATCATTGGTCTGAGTAAAGCCCTTAGAAACCAATCAGGCATTGTACCCAGCAACAATTCCATCAGCCTTATAGTTCATAGTGTACCCCCACTTGCATCCCACTAGTTTCTTTCCCTTACGAGCATCAACAAGTTTCCAAGTATTGTTTTTAATGAGTCTTCATTTCTTCTCACATGGCTTCTTTCTGTTAAGATGTTGTAGAGCTTCTATCACACTTTTCGGAATAGAGACTGAAGGCCAAGAGGAAACAAAGGCTCGCAGAGGAGAAGACAGTGAGTCATAATAAACAAAATGTGAAATATGATGAATAGATGTTCAAGTACGTTTCCCTTTGTGTAAGGCAATATAGACCTCATCATCAAGAGTACAGGGAGGAGCTGAAGACTTACCAAGAGAGGAATATGAATCCACAGTCAGGATGAGAAGGTTGCTGTTTTGATGTAGTCTTTACCTTAGGCCGCTTGGAGTAAGTATTAAGCTCCTTATTTTCACACCAATAAACCCAGAAGGTGAAGGAGGAACAATGGATGATTGACTCATAGAAAGGGTATTAATAACAGGAGGGATAGGGAGAGGATGGTGAGTCTCTTCATTATTACCACTCTCCCCTAAAGAGGAACACCAGAGAAGCAAGAAATCGAGTAAAAAAAATGAGACATCCATAAAGACAAATCGCTTGCCAGAGACCAGATCATAACATTTATACTCTTTATGGATAGAAGAATTACCCAGAAATAGACATTTAATTCACTTGGGATCCATTTTGGAATGACTTGGACCCAAAATGTGAACAAAACATGTACAACAAAAGACCCTAATAGGAAGACTAAAGACAGGACACTCACGAAGCAATAACTGATGTGGGGATTTAAGGACAATGCCCTTAACGACATCTGATTGATAAGATATGCAGCAGTAAGTATCGCGTCAGACCAATACCTCTTCTCGACCTTCAATCCCAACAAGAGACTTCCAGCAACCTCCAAAAGATTTCTATTTTTTCTTTCAGCTACTTCATTTTGTTATGGAGTATAGATATAACTGATCTAGAGAACCACTCTATGCTCTGCTAAATAGGATTGCAACTATCCTTCTAAATAGTCTCGACCGTTGTTCGATCTATGCACTTTGATATTCTTTTCAAACTGTCTTTACCATCTTATGAAAGACGTGAATCATATGAGGAACTTCATCTTTGGTTCTCATCACATAAATCCAAGTATATCGAGTGCAATCATCCACAAATGAAATAAAATAGTGGAAGCTAAATATAGACAAAGTAGGGGAAGAACCTCATACATCAAAATGCACGATATCGAAAGGAAACTGATTTTTTTATTACTAGGAAGAAAAAAGACACGACAATGTTTCACTAGTTCACAAACTTCACACTGTAAACTTAGCAGATGTAAACAAACTCGAAAACACTAGTTTTAAAGACTGAAAAGACAAATGATCAAGCTAGTTATGCCAAAGCAAAAAAACGAGTCTTTTTTACCACTACTACTAGACTAGAGTGCACAAGGAAAAGCTTGATCAGGATCCAAAGGCAAAGTACACTCCCAATATGCCATTGTGTCTCCAAATCCAAAACTACACAATGTGAAGAAAAAAAATTACACTAGAGTTTAATGTCTTAGTCAAGTTGTTAACAAAAAGAAGATTAGAAGAAAAACCAGATACATGGAGAACAAAAGACAAACGAAGTTTAGGAGAGAAGAATAGTTTCATTGCTGAAAACTAGGGAAAGAGAACCATCTGCAATCTTGACTTTAACATTAGTAGGACACAAATTATATGGAGAAAAATAGAAAATGTACCAGACATGTGATCAGAGGCTCTTGTATCAATAATCCATATGAAAGTATAGAAGAGACATGATGTGCAGAAGCAGAACTACTGATACCTAACTGAGCCAGACAAGTGAATGATGGGGAAGAGTGATCCAACTGAACAAATAGGCGGTGAAGGCCCTCATTCCTCCCAAGGAACTGTCAACATCTCTCTAGAGGAAGACTGTGAAAGGATGTGGCCCAGAGGATGTAGAACTCGACGATGAAGCGCTATGTGCAGTAAATGACTACCCAGGATGAGTAAATTTAGCCAATTTGCCAACCAAATCCCCAAAAGTCTCCTTACCAGAGGATGTAGAACTCATTGATGATGTGCTATGTGCAGTAAATGACTGCCAGGACAAGTAAATTTGGCCAGTCTGCCACCCAAATCCCAAAAAGTATCCTAAGTGTGAATTAATCTTGTTCTCCCACAATGGTCACACTCGAGTTGGTCCTCTTCTTAACTCATAACTCCCTTCGGTTTACAAGGACCTCCCTTTCCCCTTTTTTGTGACTATAAGGTTATAGCTATTAGATAGGGCTAACCTCTCTGAATTAGTAGGAGTATGCATGGCATTCCATCTACTCTCTTCACTCTGAACAAGGGCATAAACCTGGCGCAATGAGGGCAGCTCATCCTTACTTAGAATTTAACTCAAGTCAGCTCAAAATTTTACTTCAACCTAGCCAAGAACTCAAATATCCTATTCTGGTCCACAAATCGTTGATATTGTTCACCAGCAAGAGCACACGTCAGCTGAAACATCTAATAGTGATCTAACTCATCCCACATAGCATGACACAAGCAAAATAATCGGCAAATGGTTTGTCATCCTATCAAAAATGAGCAATCTCCTAATGCAACTGGTAAACACGTGCCTGAAATAAGCCTGGGCGGTAAAATCCTAAATCACCTTTGCAGTCCTTAAGAAAAGAAATCCATGAAAAATATGAGGTTGCATAGAATGAAACAACCAAAGCATAACTGTAAGATTCGTAGACTCCCACCTATCATATAATGGATCAGAAACACTAGGCTCCACTACACATCAAGTGCTATGCCCAATCTCCCTCTACTTTCAGTAAACATCTTCGTAGACTATGACCATTCCAAACAGTTATGACCAACTACTTTCACAATTGTGATATGCAAATTAGGACTCTCTAGTTGGGAGGTCATATAAGATGAAAATGTCGAGTTACTTGTGCTCAACGAGCTACCCTCCATACCACTCATCCCTGGCATATTGTCAATTTTAAGACTATACAATATGATAAGAAAGTATCTGAAGGCTTCCAATCACCCAAAAACAACTAAGCTATGAAGAAACAAGGCTAATTTACACAAATAAACATACGACTACTACTCTCCATAGATTAGTAAACCTCCATGCAGGGGGCAGAGCCAGGATTTTCTAGTAGAGGGCACCCATGGTTGATTAAAAATAGTAGTAATTGTTGATGGATTTTGTGGAGAAAGATTAGGTGGGTCCGAAATATTCTGGGTCTACGGGATGGGGGTTCGGGGGCATAACCCCGAAAAAAAAATTGAAGACTACGTTTTTGGGCCTTTTCGTCCATACATTTTGTACATATTTTATGAGTATTGTTTCTCCTTGTTTACAGGGCAATTGTCCCCTTGCCTCCTGGCTAAGCCCAATTAAATAATTAAATGAAATGGTATACAAATATTTTTTAAAAAAAAGTTCAAGAGACAGTTGCTCCCTTGCCCCACAGCTATGTCTTTTTAAATAATATAGTAATTTTTTTGGGGGACAACTGCTCCCTTGTCCCATATTATGCCCAATTAAATACTAAAACAATTTAGTATAAAAAATACAAGTCCAGATCCTGTCTAATTGCGATTGAACTCGGACAGTTCAATCACACTCACATAGCCCCCTTTTAACTCTGGTTAAGAACTTTTAACCCTTAGGGTTATTTTTTCTAATAACAAAGGTTAGATTGTTGATCCTAAGGGTTAGTGATTCTTAACTATAGTTAATGGCCATTAAAAGGGACACATACTAACCTATGTGCGATTGAACTCCCCGAGTTCAATCGCGATGAATATGATCCCAAATTAAAAAATACTTTTTCAAAGTTTAGGGTGGCACTTGCCCCCATTCCCATGTCTATATCCTAAACAAATAAAATTGAAAATCTAGTCTTTCAAAAGTTCAGTGGGAGCATGTGCCTCCACAGCCCACCTGGCTCCGCCCCTGTTCATACAATCAAGCAGCACAGCCCAAGCATACCAAGAAATAAAGGGGACAGCATATATGCCCCAGAAAAATCCTTGCCGAATCTTTAAATCTCAACAAAACTCCATTAAATTTGTTTCAAAAATTTCGAAATTAAGAAACACATCAACCATTATCAACTTATCTCATCAAAAAATCCACAGGAGCTCCACTCAAGTTAATGATTAAACCTGAATTTCTTTTCCTCCAAAATCAAACAAGTGGGTTTATCATCATCATAAACTTCTCAAACAATTCTGTAAGAACCACCACAATTTCCCAAAAATAGGCTTCTCTAAACCCACAACTCATCAATCTGCTAGAGGATGGACTGCCCCGAATCATATTGCTTCATGTCCCCTCCATGCCCAAATTTCATGGTTACTAGGATTTAATCATTTTAGTATCATATCCATTCTGCCCATCTTTATGATAATATTATTGAGATCAAAATCACAGCTTATCCTATCTTCCATGAAAGGACGAAGCATATTGAGATGGATTGCCATTCCGTCCATGAGAGGTGGTGTTTTGAGGGTCTTATCACTCCACATATGTCCTCTCATATCGGAAAGCTTCGCCATAGCAATTACAAGAGCGCAATTACAAGAGCAAGTTCTGGTTCACACATTAATGTCTTGACCTTCCAGAAAAATTTGGAGAGGAACACAAACAAGATAACAAAAACAAGTCATCAAGCATTGACCCTAAGGGTTTGTTGATTGCAACATGTCTATTCTGAAATAGACTTATGCTACCATAAGAACTATTTTCTTTTTAAGTTTGTAAGGGTTTACTACTGTGGGATTACATATCCTCAAAAGGATTCTTTTTGTGGGTATGAGTCGATAATTACATTTCCCCAGAAAAAAATATCATACTTCTGGTTGCAAAAATCAATTTGAATACAGTTGTTGTTGCAGACAAGCACCCCTTGATTATTCACCTTTTCTTTAGTTGTTAATATTCGGCATCTCTTGAATTTATTCAAAAATTATGACAAGTTTATGTATAGTAAACACTTAGAAATTGGAGGACCATAAAAGAAATCTGAATCAATAGGAAACATAAGAAGGTATTACAACAACCACCGTGATCATAAACTCACAATAGTGTCGATCTGACTGATAATATTTGCATAATGCAATGCAAGACCAGCAGACCCCAATCTTTGATGATTGTTGAGAGATCCTTTTACAGTTCTATCACCATCTGCATATTGAAAATGAAGAAAAAATCATGAAGACTTCTATCCTAATTAATGAATTTAATTAATTGCATAAGAAAACTCCTGAACCATGCATTAAAATAGGTCTATAAATCTGTTCAAAGCAAGGCATAAATAGTGCAAAATGAGTAGTGTAAATATACGGTGCAGAAACAGATACATAAGGTAGTAAAGTGCTTTGAGAGATAGAAAGCCAAAGAAAAGTATTGGAGGTATTCTCCAGTCTATTTTGCAAGGTGGATTCCAATGATTCTCAAGTCTGGACTTTTCACATAGTCTCCTAATCTACAAATCAAGCTCCCAAGGGACTCCCAACATGGAAGGAGATGAGTGTAAGAATCATGGATACTTGCATAATTATTTAGTAATTTTGATATTTCCCATGATTCTCACATCTTGTTCTCTCACACTCTCAAGAGTGTAAACGTGATGGCCACTTGCTTGCAGAATTGGTGTAAATATGTGTATAGGGAATTCTTCCTAAGCGTAAACTTTCCACCCTCTCTTAAATAATATATTTAATTATGAGAGAGTGTCGTCTGAACAAAAAAAAAAAAAAACTAATAATCGGTAGTCTGCGATAAACAAAGTGCACGCCAATGAATGGAGTCATCAGCTTTCATTCATTAATCTATTTCAGAAAAGCCTAATAATAAAAGCACTTGAGGTACAATCTTTTTGTCTGGTTAGGTTGACTTTTATTTATGTTTAAATTGGTGGTTAGGTTCTGACTGATCTCTTTCAGTGATGGACTGATGGCAGCTACCATGAATGTGGGTATTACTAACAGACCTCGTATATAGGCTAGCCGAAAAGGTACAAATGATTGTTTAGTTCCTTGCATTAGTTTGAAAAAATCTTAAAGATTATGTATGGTGGATGCATGGCAGCTCGCAAAGTTTGAAACCATTTGCTTCCCCCATCTCTCTAAATAAAGAAAGAGTAAGAAAGGCCTTTAGATGAGCGTAAACAAGAATTTACTTGCAAGTTTAAAATACATACCAGCACTACCGAAGGCATTATTGATCTCAAGATGCAAGAAGGGGACTATGTCTACGAGCTTCTCCATCACCTGCGGAACAAGGGATATTAGATTGCTCTTCTATGAACATCATTTTTTCTGAGATAATTTGCTATAGAATAGATTTAGTTGTTTTTGGCCAGTACATTGGCGATAGACAAAGCTGGAGATCACATGTCCTACAGCATGAAGAGTTTAAAACTGTTTTTTTTTATCAGTAAAGAGTTTTAAACTGTTGAAAACATGCACTGATAAAAATTGACACAAAATGATCAATAAAAACACTGCAAATAAATAATAACAAAAACACCAAATATGATCAATACTTTCTCTCTAGAATGTTCCTGGAAAAGTTATTTGTAGTACTGACTAGCTACCTCTTCCAAAATCTTGGACCAAAGTGATTTTTTCTTCAAACTTCTCACATGCTTCTTTTGGCTTTTTAACTCTGCCCTTAAGATTGCAAGGCCGTCTCCTACATGTGAAAAACATACCTGAATAAATGTGGTAATTAAAAATGATGGTAGTACTAAAGAAATTAAATTCTAAAGGTAACTTAAATAATTTGTAAGATAATAAGACTGTAACTTTATTTCTATAAGTAGCAAATATAGGATACCGTACCATACATCACATGATTAAAGGTTAGTTTACAATTAAAAGAGAAAAAACTGTCTAGATTGCTAATTAGTATTCCCAACTGCAAACACATAACCTAGATAACTAGCAAATACCAATAGTTTAAAAGTTTAAGTCTTCCCAGATTATTTAAAGAATTCACTGTCTACCATAATTGGTAGCATGGAAAAAGTAAGCTTCACGATTTACACCTTAATAATCATTTGTCAGTTGTCACATCCCACACCCAATTTCTCTTGTTTTGGATTTTGCTCCTTTATGGTTGGGTGGTGCTAATTATCAATAAAGCATCCCATACAGTCCAGGAATGGTCAGCATGGATGGTCATCCATTGGGTACAAGTGGCAGCTTTACGGAAGATAATCCAGGAAAGGCAAGCTTTGAACAATGTGTAGTTCTTTTTTCGTTCTTAGTTCTGATACCCTTTGACCATCATCTAAAAAAGTATTACTTGCTATACCAAAACGAACAGTTAATTTCAAACTAACAATACCAGGACTTAGCTATTCAGGATAAAAGTTTGTAAAGGGGAAATGCAATGGCAAGTTACCTCTTTGAGCAGCATTTGAGTTATCCTCTTCCTGAAGCTTACGTCGATAATCTTGTTCAAATCTGTCCAGAGCATGCAACTCGTGGTACAATTCCTGTGACCAAAAGAAGAATCTTTTCCTTCTTATAAAGTTTCAAAATGTAGCACTTTGCATCACTAAGCCTGTAATTCATTCCTCATAGAGAGAAAAAATACAATGAAAACTGTCTACACATTATTATTACTTATTCCTTTGCGAAATATTAACTCAATTTTCAGGGCCTCCTAGACTGGAGCTTCAAAAACATTCTACCCTTGATCAAAAGATTGAAAGAGGGGATCCAAGCTCTAGAGAGAATTGAGAGAATAGGGATGGTAATAGAAGGATTTTCGAAGGTAACCTATTGGATAAGATGAACTGGAGGCGAAAAACATAGTATAAGAAAGGTAATTATGCTATGAGAAGAACTGAGATAACAAATGGGTCGTTCGTACTATGTTGAAAAGGAAAATAATGTTAAGAGAGTGGTCGTGGAAATTTATTTTTATTTTATTTTTTATCGGTAAGCATTGAGTATATTTGAATATTGAAATATAGATACAGAAGAATTTACAAGCACATTAACTCGGGAAAGAAAGAAACACAAAAGCATATAGAGTTCCCTAGATTGAGAGCGAAAATCAGCCTTAACTACTCAACGAAACGAAAACTCAACCCAACACTTCTCCCAGATCCTCCATTGCTCGCCGAATAGAACACCATTTTAAGGCAAGCAATCTAATGTGTGATCATAGAGATGAGGAAGAGGGAGAGTCCTCAAAAACTCTCTCGTTTCTCTCTTTCCATATCGTCTACGATTTGGCTTTGGGTGGCACTGACCAAATTGCCTCCCAATAACTATCCAAACTTACAAGAGTCACAGACCAACAAGATAAGAAGTTGTGACAAGAAGAAGGAAAGGCCGAGTCCACACTATTCGAGTGATCATGGATTGTTAGGTCTTGTTATAGGGCCAAGCACTCATCCAAGCTGAAACTCAACAGGTTGGAGTTCAAAAGCATCTCATGAGGAAAATACAAATGGCTACCTAAAAGAAATTGTAGGTATCTCAATAAAATTGGGAATCTAGGTAGCAATTACACCTGTGACCCGGATAATTTTACCTAAGACTTTTATAAAGCTTGTTAGGAGACCATTAGGGAGGAATTTCTGATGTTTGTTTTTCACTCCATGAGGAAACTTTTCTCGACAATGAGCATCACTCCGCATTCCTTGCTCTCATTCCTAACAATCAACACTAAACGTCACTCCACATTTGTTGCTCTCATTCCTAACAAGGAAGGTTAGAAGAACTTAGGCCTATAGCTTTGTGGTGAATGCCTATAAAGTGATCTTTTAAACCCTTAGATTCAGCTGAAAGAGGCCTTCTACATCATTTCTCTGTATCAAGAGATTATCAGTTAAGAAAGAAAAACAACAAATCCAAGATGGTTTTTTTCTTGTCAATGGGAGTGCACTGCTTTGAAGATTTTATTGAAGTTCCTAGCACTATATGCAAAATTAACATGGAGAAATCATGTAGATTGGAAATTCTTAGCTCATTTGAAATTTAATATCTAGAATTAACCTCGGTGGAGAGAGATTTGCAGTTCTTCGGCCTTCTTTTTCGACACTCCCCATCACTTATTTGGAAACTTTAAAGGCAAGGCAATCACCCACTCCAGTTCTTTCACCAACAGTTGTCAAGCCTCATTTAAAGATAAGTGAATGACCAACATTACTTGAACTTTTGTCACATGGTTTTAAAGGAAGGTTTGTAATATCAATCTTACATATGGTATCATCTCTACATGAAAACTAAAGGAAACACATGGAAAATCACATAAATCTTCTGAAAACAAGTATAAAAATGTAATTTAAAGTCCAATACTGCTCAAAGACCTATTTGAATTAAAAAATAAGTCATAGTCATATAGATGTACTAAAGATGCACCAACAGTCATGCCACATACATAAATGTACAAATAACACAACAATGCAAAAAAGTCACGAATATATTTATTTGCCTCTTATATCCATATCAAATTGCATAGCAGCAAATAAATGGGACAGGTAACTTCCTAAATGACTAAAAAGAATGCTCTTTTACCACAACTTCATACATTATCTCATTCTTCTGTACTGGGAGATGAATCGTTTATGGAGTTTGGTCGCTGCATATCCAAGTTGGCCTGTTAGGGGGAGATACTTGGGCTGATTGGTCCCAGAAGATTCCCCAAGGTCATTATCGAGAAGGTTGGGGTAGATCAAAGGGAATTTTTTCTGAAATTCTCTGGTAGGCAGATTTAGAGATGAAGACTCTGATGTGAGATAAATCACAAATAAAGTCTCCAAGGTTTGGCATACATCTTACCCTGTGAAGGTTACAAGATTGGGGAAGGTCTGTTTCTTTCCAAGTTTCCATCTAAAAAGGAGTCTGGTCGTGTTTTAGATGTAGGCAAGAGGCTTTTTGGAAGATCCTCATTATCACTTGACCAATGGGCTCCTCATCTCGGTCAACTCTGTAAGTCGAGGAATGGACTGTGCAGGATATGTTCCACGAGATTCCATTACAAGATTGGACCATAGAAACCTTCGAAGCATTGGGGGGTAAAGTATCCAACAAGCTTAAGATTGAGCAACCAGACAGGGTTTTAGCAAGTCTGTGGCCAAAATATGGATGGGGCGCGCGAAGCCATGGCGGGATTACTGTTATATTCTCATTTTGTTTACGGATTTACAGTTAAGTACAAAGAATAGTTTAGGTAATTCTTAGGCTTTAGGCTAGTTTAGTATTAGTTTCTACTGGTATTAGATGTTTAAGTTGGTGTCTAGTTTTATTTTTTACAGTTCCTTTTTTATTTTGGTCATAGCCTAAGAGTTCCTATCTTAATTAAAGTTTCGCTATTGTTAATAGCTGAGTTTTTAGTTTTTGGGTAATCCAAGTTAAAGGTACAAATTATTTGAAATTAGAAGCAGAGCCACAGCCCCCTCTTTATTGTCTATATAAAACCATGAACATTTTAAGTTTAGTAGTCATTTTTCCTGCACCGGTGATGCTTTCAGAGGCGCAACGTCTCAGGTTGATTGGTGTGACCTATCGCGAATTAGAGGTCCAACTCCAAAAGCTGAGGACTCTAGTTCTGGACTCCTTGACTCAATCCGCTATCTCTTCCCTATTCTGTTTTCTGTTCTTAATTTTTCCATCTTCACAGAAACCTCAATTCCCAACCCACAACTTCGAACAGCCCCATATACCCTTATTTCCCCAGTCATCTTTTCCCCGCGAACAAAAGGATTTTCCGAAGAAAATTTAAAACCAAAGACATGATTTCTCAAACAATAAGAAGTTCATGGTGAATCAGGACTCAGGAGTCCAATTTGAAGATATTGAATGCAGAGGCTGCAGATTCTGAAGGTTGCACAAGCCATCTTGCATCATGGGGTGTTAAGAACTTATCTTCAACATTACAGGCAAACCTTATCCAGGATGGATCAACTTCAAATTTTCTTTTTGATCGATAACGATGCATAAATATGAGAGTGGGTGAGGAAAACATACAAGAGAACATAGTGCAGATGAAATTCGACTTTTAACCATTGGCGTACAAGCAAACAGAGTGTGGGGAAAATATACAGGAGATTTATTCTATTCTCTTGATTGAATCTAGAAGTCCAACAAAAAGGGGGGGAGCATCAAATAAAAGAAGGTGACATAAAAGAGTGGCCAAATAAAGGACTGTATGGCTATCACTGAAGCAAAAAATTCCTATAAGGGGTGAAAGAAGCAGACATCACACTTCAAGAGATGAATTGCACTAAATCATGCATACACTAAAATACATGACTGCAAATAGAAATACCCAGCATTTCTCAGTATGGGTGAAATACTCACAGCTGTATACTGAACCAAAATCATCAATTGCTGCATCACTGCTTCTGCTTCTTCTTTCAATTGCTTTTGATGGGTAAGTTCTGAATTCAACCTGGAAAGTTATAGAAGGAATCACAAGAGAAAAGCATGAGAAACTCATCCCAGATGTAAAATGCAAAAGCTAAAGCAGATAAGACGCAATTCAGATTACTTTTCAAAATAACGGTCCAAATTGTGCCACTGAGGATCTTTGCAACGATTTCCAAACCGGATCACTTCTCCTGCAAAAACTTTTAATTCTTCCCTGTAAAAATGGTAAGTAAAAAAAATTAAGGGAATAGATATTGCACCCATAAGACCCACAACCATGTAAAGTAAGATCATTAAGTAAATAAATTATATTATTATCAAAACAATTTAGCCGTTTCTCCAGTATCCACCTCTTGTCAGCTGCAGCAATTCTTAAGAGTTCATCCATATCTTTTGATACCAAATACTGCACAGCTTCTGAGGGAAGTACCACTTCTTTCAAATGTTTTATGTTTTCCTTTGATAGGGATTGCATAAGATTGGCACCCTTAACAATTGTGTTCGCAATCTCAAAAGCTAAAATTGAAATTTTATTCCCTTTAGTCGTCACCCCTGAGACAAATCCACTGCTGAGGTTCAAATTTGTCATGCTACTCCCAAGTGTGTCCAAAACCTCCACTGCCTTCCCAAAACCAACAGTACCCGCTCTGCCCAAAAGCGAGCTTACTTCTGAAACCTGTTACACAATTGCAACGTATTTAGACTATTTGATTTGACAACATAATTTCAACAACAGAGCAGTGGAATTTTTATACTATTTCTTATCCCACTAAAAGGAGAAGGGTATAACTAGTAAACAGCAGCAAACCACCTGACATTACATTTGCAATAGCCATGCTAAATCTTGAAAATTATGTACAAGAAATCAAGAAACATCGTTCATAAAAAAATTTAAAAAATCAAGAAGCATCAAAAGAGGACCAGCCTAGGTGAGGGCAAACAGTTGCACCCACTTGAGTAAATGACATGAAACAAGTCTTTGGACCAAGAAAAGGCACAAGTTATGCAATATCCTCTTATTCACCATTAGCATCTATTAGTACAAAGCATGCTTGCTTTAGTTTCTGTTTCTTCAATTATGGGCAGAGTAACAAAGTCCGGGTTCTGAAATAACTCGGGCGGAGGTCTAGTTTGGAAAAAATAGCAAAGTCGGAAAACTTTGGGGAAAAAACAGAAACAATAAAAAATATATTTAATAATTATAAAGAGATAGTAACACAATACTAACTATAGTTAGTAGTTACCAAGTCAGAGTTTAAGAATTATCTGTCTAGGAAATATTTTGACAAAATTCGGAAAATTCGAAATAAAAAAATTGGTAAAACATGGGTCAATATTTGAAAACACCTCACATGCATTTCAATTTGTAATCCTAGTTGAGCCAAAAATAGTTTCATAAAATCCTTAATTGGACGGGGAGATATGCATTGAGTAAAAGGTTAATCCCTAGGCTTGTGGAAGCATAGACTTCCATTCAACCCCCATAGATATAACCGAGGATCACTATTGTAGGTTTGTGACATGGCCTCAAATCTTCAGAAAATTGCTTTAGTTGGACTTTCATGGATAATTATTTGTGATAGGATTGCAATTTTATAATTTTCTTTATTATTTCAATCCGGATCCCGGCACATTAATTCATAAGTCATTGCATAGTCATACATCAAAAGGTTAACAAGCCAGAAAAAAGCTACCTACCCCTACGAGATAGAATTACCCTGATCAAAAGTACACCTGCTAGCCTCCCCATATTAAATGTACTTGTTAGGCTAATAGCTGCAATTGCAAACCAGTTAGCAAAGATTCATAAAGATTCTGAATAGGAGAAGGGACAAAAGGAAGCTCCACCCTATGAGATGAGACTGGTGTGTCATCCCAAGGAATTTGGCAGTTGGGCTTCATGAGAATGAGTATCATGCATAGGGTCCTCCTAGGCAAACGATGATGGATGTTCATCAAGGAAGACTTAGCAATGTGAAGAAAGGTGATCAAAACTAAGTTTGATTAAAAAAATCGCAACTGAGGCCCTAGGTGATCAAAACCAAGTTCGGTACCAAAAATCGAAATTGGTACCTTTGCATAAAAATTCATTCTTGGGTAAGTGTCTAGAGAGGAGTAATTCATGGCGAGGAGGAATTAGTTAGTATTACTAGTCCAATAGAAATAAGGGTCTTGGCCAAGATGGATTTTCCATATAATTTTATATAAATCTTGTTGGGACATTGTAGACACTAACTCCTTAGCAGATATGCAGGAATTCTACAACTTGGGCCAGTTTGATAAGGTTTTGAATAGTACCATCATGGTGTTAATGTTGGTATATGTAATGTAGCTTTGTAAGGGAGAAAAGGTTGTAACAGCATCTCAATAAGCTTGGGATCAAAGATCAAGACCAATGAGCTGAAACAAGGTGGGGAAACGACCATTCCTCTATGGGGAAATTTCGATCAGAGGATTAGATGAACCTGATCAATCATTTTTACTGTTCTTCAAGCCATTTTCCAAAAAACACTAAAATGAATCAAATGACCCCCAAACAAATGTGAAAAAATCACTCGAATTTCTGAAAAAACAAGATCTCTTGGAAACTAACATTTTTTTAAAGCATGAGTCAACATTGAGATGACCTGATGCTGACATCAGCATGACATCAGCACAGAAATGGTGCAACAGTGATGGGAATACCTAAAGCACTGATACCCAATAGGAGATAAAAGGAGATTAGGTTTAGGGTTTAGATGAGAGGTGAAGAAGAAGAGAAGAAAGAGATTTGGGATAAAATTACTTAGTTAGGGAAAAGGAACCCTACTAGTCTCTTATATTAAGAGAAATAGTAAATTACATAAATATCCCTTACAAAGCTAGTAAATTACAGGCATACTGTGCAATTAGTCTCGTGAATATTTCTTGGCTCCAAGTTGAATAGTTGGCTATTTGAAGAGTTCAAAGATTGTAGGTGGAGCATTATTGTTCAAACAACTTCTAACTTTCTTTTTCTTTTTGAGGAAACATTGTTTTCCCCTTATACATGTAATATCATACATGGAATTCATGGGTAGCCTGGCTGATCAAACCGCAAAGTTCTCCTGAATTCCCCATACATGAGAGAATTTATATAGAACTTTGCCAATTACCAATCAAAAAATAGTTGCCAAGTGGGTGCAAAACATTTTAGCATACATTCTTCAAGGATGAAACAATTTCGTTTTCAATAGCTTTATTCGATGAGTAACAAGAGTGTATTAAGGAAATAAGGAAACATTTACAAAGATTGGGGCAGAGATTTCAACCACCACCAATGGCAATGACCTTCTGGCATTTAGATCGAATGCTAGATCAAGGCCAAAATCGAGAAACCACTGGTACCTGGTCTCATTAGGCCAATCCAACACCCCACATGGTTCCCAACAAAGTAAATACCAAGAAGAAGTCCGACCAAATCAGATGTACCAATTTCGGAATCTAAACAAGACTTGCCCCAAAGATGATTTCTTACTCCCAAAAACGGATTGTTGATCAACACTACAACAGAAAACATATTTTTTGCATCACAGATTGCAACACTGGTTACCACCCGAATAGCACCATAAGAGGCCAAAAGACAACCTTCCACACGCCGCTTGGAAATTTTCTTTACAGTGTCATACCATTTGGATTAAAGAACGTAGGAGGCACATACCAAAAGGCCATGCCACAATCTCCCACAACATGATGCAGCATGGTATGGTAAAGATTACGTGGACGCCATATGATCAAATCCACCTGCCAAGAGTAGCAAGCTCTCATCCCTGAAAAGGTCTTCAAACGATGCAGGATGTATAACTGGAAGTTTTTTTTTTTCAATCAACAATGTTTGATTGTATGTATGTGAGGTATTTATTAAGGAGAAAAAGAGCCTTTCCTCACCCCTCCCCTCCACCCCAAAAAAAATGACCAAAAAACCGAAATCATGTGTCAATAAGTACAAGCTGGCTCCAATTATCCAAGAAATCTGAGTTTCTGCACCCAAAGAATTCCTTGACTATGGAAATCAATCTGAGTAATATACAGCCTGTGTCATTGCATACCTTCAAGATTTAGCATTTTGCCCCTTCAAAAATTCTTCAATTTATTTATTTCCATAATCCAACATAGAGCAAAAGGAAGGAACTTCTAGAGAATCCTACCCCTCTTCCTGAAAGGGCCTTTTAGGCCAGCCAAAAAAGATTTCTTTGAAGTCCTTTGGATGTGCCTAATGTGGGTGTGTGTCATATGTTGACATTGTTAGTTCATAATTTTGACATATAGAGCAAAAGGAAGTCCTTTGGATGTGCCCAATGGGTATATTTATAATTTTATGTTTCTACTTAATATAAAAGGCTAGTAGGGCTCTTTCTCCCTTACTAAGCCAATTACCACAAACCTCTTTCTTCTCTTCTTTTCCTTCTCCTCTCTCAAACCATAAACCTAAAACTCTTCAGCTAAACCCTAAACCTATTCTTCCTTCTTCTACTTTTTGGTATCAAAGTCAAGTGGCCCTCTTCCCATTCACTGCCGCACCTATTTCGAGTTGACATCAGCATGAGGTCATCCAAAGACAAATTCTTAATCAACACTAGCTTCACATCTTCAAGTATCAAGGAAATTTCTCTCTTCAGCGTCCATATGATTGTCCAACCGGTCAAAGTCGGGAAAAGGCCTCAGCAGATACCAGCAATAGTGCCATCTTACCCCATGTTGTAAAAAGTGTTAAGTCTCTTATTCCAAAGATGGATGAGAGGTTGTAACCCCATGTGATCAAGGTTGTCGTTAACCCCTCTCCATCTAATTGGCATAAAAATGTGGGCCACCTACAACTTTTTGACGCACACTTCATCCTCCAGCATGGCATCCATGATCCACCCACCCAACAAGAATCTTGAAAATCACACTACATGGGAGGAGCTCCCTGAGCTCTATCTGGAATTGCGTCATACCAGTTGGATGAGGCTCAAATCTAACACCACTGTCACTGTCACTGTCACTGTCACTGTCACTGTCACTGTCACTGTCACTGTCACTGTCACCACAAGGGTATGTTGGATCCTCGTCGATAAGGATGGGCTAGTGTGGTAGGCAGACTCCCATAAGTTGTCAAAGAGGAGCTTTTCCACTCTGCCACATGGATCCTTGTTGCCGTCATATACAAAAATCTCTTCTTAGGACATGGCGAAAGACCAATGAAAATGACAAAGAACTTAATCTAGAGAAGGGTTATTCATTGGAATAGGAGAAGAGAACTTATAAGTTCGAAGGCACCAATAGACTAAAGGGCACATAAAGGAGAAACATTGAAGGGTGAGTGGTCTTTTGAAGCCTTGGCCTTGCGCGGGATTGAAAAACATAATGGTTATGAGTTTGAACAATGTAAAGGAACTTCTCGTGGTGAATATGAGTCGACAAATTTATATATATATATAGTACTTGGTGGAGCAAAGTCGATGCATGAGTCAAAGGATGAACGCATATTGGAGATCAAAACTCTCAGAGAGGTACATATGCATTTGTTGGTAAATCTCTATTATGAGTTGAGGAATGGAGGTTGTCACACCACCATATGGAAATAAATTATTCACATTCAAGGTAAGTATGGTTGCAAAGTCCAGGACTAGGAAGCTGGTTTTAGTGTTTGGCTACTTGAATTAAGGAATTGAAATTTGGCCAATCACTATAAGGGTGGTTCAGAGGTCAGAAAAGGAATTAGGTCTAGCGTGGAGAGATGATAACATAAGATTTCATTTGTGATGTATGGTGTAGGGAAATGCCCATTAGTGAAAGATTTCTGGGTGTGATAGGACAAAAAATCACTTATAAAGCATGAGGAGGGGCCTCTTATGAGTAGAAGGTTAGAGATAGTCTAACGCCAACATCTTCATCAGTGCACCAAAGTATGAAAAGGTCAACCAGATGACTGATCTCCAACTCATATTAATACTGCATGTCACGAAATGAGATATTTTATCCATTTCATGTATCAAAATGTGTCTTCATCCTTGGGCATCTTAGTTACAAACATAGATATGGCTATTTTATATTTTTATCTAACATGTTCATATCGTGCTTTTAATTTTAGTTTTACCAGAATTAATGAAATTTCTAATATTTACAAAAGGTATAAAGTAATATTTGCATTTCCTTGTCTTGTTTAGTAAGTATTTTGATTTTCAAAGCTTGCGTACAACTGATATATAAGTTGATCAAAAACCATTAAGGATAACGCTTGAAGTCCAAAAATAAATGATTTAGCAATTTCACATTTTGAATAAAAAGTAATGAGAAACAAGCCTAATTAATAGAAATGAATTGTGTCTAATAATTCTAGGAAAAGATGGTTTTCTAGACGGTCTGTCCAGAACTTTTCACTGGACGGACACCAATCCTGGCCATTCTCTGATAGGTGGCCCTCTGGATTGACCACATGAATAATTTCCAAGTCCACATCAGCCTATGCCCTACCGTATATTGAACTAATCTCTTATAATAGCAGCAGTTGAAGTTTGTAGCTTTAAAAAATGCCAAGAAGAGATTGTTTTTTTTCACACAGTGGAACGTTACTGGGCTGAAACTTTCCACGTTGGTGGAAGGTGATGTGGCAAACACGTCAACTCTTTTTATGCCTCCACCTCAGCCGCAACGTGTAAGAAGCAGCCCATTAATTTTTTGCTGGACAGACCAGTCCAGAAAGCCCATCCACATAATTATTTCTATTCGGTATTTCTTTCAGTACAAATAGAACCAAAATTATTAGCCGAAACAGGAAAAGAAAAAGGGGGAGAAATGTGTGAATGAAATTGTCTGATTGCATTTACCTTTGCAACTGCTGCCTGCTTAGACCTTGTTGACCTAGATTTGCGTGAAAAAGCCCTAGACAAGCGTGGAATCCCGTCATTGATATCATCTAGATTGCTCCCATATGTAGATGTCTTCATTTCAGGAAACGAAAAGTGTTCTTGTAATTGCTTCTCCATGCTTTCCCCCATTGGTGAGGGAGTCAAATTACTTGTCTTTGATGACAACCCACGAGAATGATAATCCATACCCGATCCATGATGAACAACATGACCATTTTCACGCGGAAAACTTCCACTGCGAGTATTAACAACAGTGGATCTCCTCGAACAAATCCCCCCCATCGCGTAGAACACTACAAACAATAGCTAACTTCTCCTTTGAGCATCCAATACAAAGAAAATGGCAAAATATCAACTAAAAGTATAGAACAATTCAGGAGCTCAGATTAAGGCCAATTAGCAGCAAATGAAATTCTTCCTCAATCAAGCCCGAGTTTCAATAATACCCACCCAACTCCAGAAATCAAACCCTAATTCCACCAGTAAGAGTCACAATTCGATTACTGTCATCACCGAAACTCCAGTCCATCAACACCACACTGTAAATCATAAACAGCACATGCTATAAATTTCAGAATAACCAAAAAATAATAATTTAATACAAATATGAAAGTATGAACCAAACCCAATTCACACCATCATGGCCAGCAACTATTACAATTAATATATATATATCTATATATATTTAATATATATATATATATATATATATATATATAATCAGAATAACTTAAAAAATTAAAACAAAAATGAAAATATGAACCAAACCCAATTCACACCATCATGACCAACAACTATTACAATAACATATATATATATATATATATATAGCCTAGATTTGAAACAAGGGAAACACCATAGCATAATCAGGGAAAGAACACAAGAACTACATCATACCCGATAATAAGAAAATCAAAAGTTGGGATCAAACAACATCAATCGAAGCAGAAACAACATTATAGATACATACATGTATGATAAATAGAGAGAAAGAGGATCTCACCAGCAAGAGAGATGAGGTATTGGATGGATCTGTGACCAGAGAGTACATTGAGGTCTTTTATCTATGTTTGATTGCAAACAGCTTGACAGATACAAAAGAGAGGCGATGAGGATGATGGCGAAGGGAGTTGGGGTTTGGGTACCGAGCTGCTACAGAAGCAGGAACCCAAATTTGCCCAACCCCACGCACTGAAACTAGTAGACCAGAGCTGGTCAAACCTACACCCCTTTCTTCTTACCAAATCTAACTATGGTTAGTTAAGTCCACTCTTTAATTATTCAATACGACACGTGGACTCATCGGCCATCACGCCCATCTTCTGCGCGTTCCAGACACATCCCATAATTCCTTGACACCTTTGAAATACTTTCTAAGTACACATTGCTTGACCAACGATTATTATAGATTTATATTTTTAACCTTCATTTTTAGGAACTAGATCCTTTGCAGTTGTAACCAGATTCTGGAAACCGCTTATGCCCCCGAGGTCACCAATATCCCTTTTGACGCCTCTTAATTGTGGTTAAGGTTCATTCACCCCAAGGGTTCACCCACCCATCTTTATCTTTTCAAAAAATCAAGGATGGTTGGGTGAACTTTAAGGGTAAATGAATCTTAACCACAATCAAAGGGTGTCAAAAGGGACACGTGGCGGGCATAACCGGATTCCCCAGTTTTAAGTGTAGAGGATTTGGTTCTAGTTGTTATAAGAAAAAAATTATGATATCAAATTAAGGTAGTGTTAGGTGCACCCTAATTTTTTATGACTACACCCCATTTATAATTATTTTTCTAATTTTCAATTTACACCATTTTAATAACCGTGCCCCTAATATTTTCTTTCTTCCTCTATTTTTTGGCTTCTTCCTACATATTCTGGTGGCTCTTTCCTCCTTTCTCCATTCTCAAGATTAAACCAAGGTGTTTACACAATAATTTAAATTCATAAAATCCTTTCAAGGTCTTTGAAATTTGAGCTTTGATATCTTAAAACTTTTTATTTTTTTGGTTCAAAATATATGTTTAGGCCGTAACGCCGGTTAGGTGTTAGTATTTTTTCAGTTAATGAGCGGATGAAGAGTACATACAAACCCACCCTCTTGAAAATAGAACTCGGTACCTCCCCCAAAACCCCCGGGGGGGGGGGGATGCACTACCCCTAGAACAAAGCCTTGGTGTTGATAAACGTAGGAGAACTAGTGAAACAAAAGAACTTGCACGACGGTTGGGACGACGAGTTCGACTTTCACATCTAGAGTGTGATGAGTTTAAAGACATGACGGAAGGAGGGAACATTGTAGACTATACAATGATTTGTGAATTCTTTTCTGAGCGTTGGGTTTGATCATGTGGTGGTAATTCAAACCGACAATTTTGTATTGTATGACCGCCTGAGTAACAGATGTTACATGGGATCAAAGCTTACAAACGATATTGAGTACGAAATTCACCTCAAATCCACATAAGTTAGCTTTTAAGTAAATTCACCTGTACTTGAGAAGATTCACAAATAAAAGGATTAGCCTGAAACAGCTTTTAATAAATGTTTTCTACTGGAAGAAGATTTGTAGAAGTGATCCAGTTTTTAACACTTAAAAACATTCTCTTTCATTGTACAAAGTGTGGTTTGATTTAAAGATATTGAAAATCTTTTTCCTGGATTGGTGAGTAGTTATAAAGTTTATTAGCTAATTTTTTTATTTTCGGTGTGTATAAGTAATTTTAAGAGTTTAATGGTATGTAGTTAATAATTTTTAATAATGAGATGCAATCATTAAATATTGGGGTATACATAGCGCCACCAAAAAATTAATCACAAATAAAAGGGACAAGTATTGTTTAGTCACCCTAATAAAAGGCCACGTGTTGGCAATGTGGATGCCGCTCCACGTTCCGCCTCGTGAGGAGCAGATTAACGCTCCACTTGCAAAAGTATGTCTTTTTGACCATCAAGAATGGGACAATGGGATTAACTTTCACGCGTATTGACTGCGCGTACTTACGTGACGTTAGCATTCCTATTAAGACAGCACAACACATTGACCGTTCCGGCGGTCCCCATTTGTCTTTCAATGAACCAAAGGAACATTTACTGTGTATTACGTAACACACTGTATTAAAATAGGAAACAGTATTACGTAACACACTGTATTAGTAGGAAACAGTATTACACATAACACACTGTATGAAAATAGGGAAATAGTTTAACTTACCTGGATAACTATTTGCAATGATAGGGAAATAGTTAACTTACCTGAAATATTTATTTGCTAACCTAAAACCAGATCTCAGTGGTTCATGTCTCCCTCTTTAAGTACTCATCAGATAAATGGGATAAGAATCGTGCACCTGGCAACCAACAAATGAATTCAAGACACGTTACATTTCTAAACTGTGTGGAACTTGTACAGTGCACTTAAATGGTCGTAAGTAGGGTCCATGGTGAATGATGAAGCTGAAGTCCATATCCCAATGCATCATCAGCAAAGAGCAATAGTCCCCTCGTCGGCCGAGGAGGGGACTATGCCTCCTCGCTCTCGCATAACCGACCCTTCAACTCCATTAATTCAAGGTTAGTTTTTTTTAACCCTTAAGTTAATTTTTTTTACTTTATTTTTCTAAAAACCAAGAGTAGATGGGTGAACCCCAGAGTAGATGAATCTTAACCACAGTTAAATAGGTTAGAAGGAGGACACATGGTAAGAAAATGGGAGTTGAGACGCTCCTTCTCGCGTCACAGACCAAGGAGGTGACTATTTTCCATTAGCAAATGCCGATTGGATTTAAGAGAGTCAAATATATATATTATTTTATTATTATACAATTAAAAATAGGGGTGTATCCGAACCAAGCTAGTTCGAAGTTCGGTGGGCTCGGCCCGAAAAAGAGTCTGGCTTGAGCTCGAAAAATAGGATTGATCAACTTGAACCGAGCTATTTTTTGAGTTTGAAAATGTATTCAAGCCGAGCTCGAGCCAAGGCCTGTAAGATTTGGCTCGACTCGAAGCTCGCCCAATCGAGGCTTGGTTCGGCTCAACTTGAATATTATATAAAAAATAAAATTATATATATAAGTAATATAATTATTATATATTTATATAATAAAAATATTATTATTTTATTTAAAAATTATTTTTTAATAATTCAATCCAAGCTCAAGCTAAGCCGAGCTTGAATCAATTCGAGCCTGAGCCAAGCTCAAGTCTAGCTGAGCATGTTCGAACCGAGCCGAGCTCGAACATAGATGAAAAAATTTCAAATTGAGCCGAGATGAAAGTATTTCAAACCAAATCCAAAAAAAAAACCGAGTAGGGCCAAGCCCAGCCCGGCTCAAAATACACCCCTAGTTAAGAACAACATATTTGATGTAGGTTTATGGATCACGGCCCTCCAATTCAAAACCCTTGATTATGGCATGGTGGACCCTCTTGCCAAACACGGGGAAATGAATTTCCTCTGACCTACGCCCGAGTATGTTACTCGGGCCTAGCCTCTACGCGCTAACTGTGGTTAGATTCACTAATACTTAGGATTAATGAATCTAACCTTTTTTTAGAATAAAAAAATAAAGATTCAATTTTTTAACCAATTTTTTAAAATAACTACAATTTAAGGTTAGATTCATTAATCCTAAGGGTTAATAAATTTTAATTACAGTTAAAAGAGACACATTGGGCAGAGAGGCTGCGTCCGAGTAACATACTTGGGCATCAGCCTATTGCCCAAGCTGACATCCCCAAAGAGTCCTCAGAAGTGGACCCTGGGTCCGCTTCTAAGCTGACATCCTTGGGTCCGCTTCTAAGGTGACCCAAATGTCCCAGTGTCCCTTTTAACTCCTATTTGACCATGGTTAAGCTTAATTAATAAAAATTAGTAATTTTGTTTTTTTATTTTTTCTAAAAATCATGGTTAGATTACTTAACCCTAGGGGGTTAACACAGTGGATAGATGGTAAAAAAGATGCTTTGACCAATGAGGTCACTGGGTCAGCTTCAAAGCTGACCCTGGGTCCATTTTCCATTTCCCTTACCAAAATATGATGGTGGAATGCATTAGTTTATGATACAATCGATTTTATAATATAATTATCTTTTTTTTTTTCCTTTTAAAATGGGTAGGTTTCTTGATTTTACCATGAAAAGTCAAAGACCCATCTTAGAAGAGTAAACAGGACTTTTTGGGTTCTGTCTTCATCCCTCGACAAAGGGTCAAAAAAAGAAGGCAACTTTAGATAACATGAATGATCCTATGTAAAGCACATATACAATAACAATCTTCGGGAACAGTGATGTCAAATCGCCGGGATAAATTCGAGCATTTAGGTTTAGTACCACATTGTTTGGGAAGTTGACTATGCAGGAGTGTATATGGGGCCATCGGCCCTGGAGTGGTTGCTTGACCTTACCCTTATGACACCTTAACAGATCCCTTAAGTTTGGCTGTGTGTATGCCTTTAAGGTGTTTGTGTGTGTTACATGATAACCTTTCTTAAAAAATACTAAAAAAAAAAGTTTAGTCCCACATTGGTTAAGAAGTAGACTTCTAGGGGTTTGTAAGGGACCATTAACTCTCCTTAAGACATGTCATGTTGGGGTGGTTGCTTAGACTTACCCTTATGTACCTTAACGACTACCTTAGGTCTGACTTGTGTATATACATTTAGAGTGTTTGTGTGTATGTTACTTTCTATCAAAAAAAAAATTCGACCATTTGACTTCTAAGCACCTAAGGCGTGACTTTAGGTGCTAAGTGATCATTTGGATGAGCACCGTGGTTAGCCCATTATTCTCATCAAAATCGTTTGATCACATTATTCTTTCTAAGTGAATTAGATATGATAGACGATTATATCCCTATGTATCTCATGATGTGTGTCGTGTGAAGATGAAATAAATAAAGTTTTTAATTCGTAAATCAAACACCGCATAATGGCCAGGTGTGAAAATCAGAAAATGAAATAAAGAATGTTTTTTGTTTGCTAAATCAGACACCGCCTATTGACCATTGGATGTGGCGTCAAACCACTCATTATCAGTCATATATACTCAGTCAATCTTAATATCCAAATAAAAAATACACCTTTAACCGGCTTTGGAGTCTCTCTGGCACACGTTAGAGAGGTGCTCTCGGGCATCCATCCATACATGAAGCACCACCTGGTGGGGAGAAGTCATTTCATCTCTCCCCTGATTTTTGACTTCTCCCCATTTGATATCACTCCCCTTTATCTCACCATTTTATCACTAAGTGTCAAATATTGGTAGGAGAAGTCAAAATCATGGGCCCCATGAAATGACTTCTCCCCATCAGGTGGCACTTCATGTATGGATGGATGCCCGAGAGCACATCTTTGGTGTGTGCCAAGAGACTCCAAAGCCCCTTTAACCATATCAAATTGTCTCCCATTTCTCGTGTTCTATTGTTTTCTAAATTGAATAGACAATTGCATTTTTTCTCTCTCCCTCTCTACATAATTCAAGAGGTGGGTGTGAGCGCGGGTTTCGGGGGAACCCTGGTTTGCATCTCACGGGGTAGTATAGAGTCGCCACCTATTTATTCGGAGGCGATAAGTCCCTGGGATTTGGATAAGGTCTTGGTTTGCGGTCCGAGGTCAGGGTAAGAGGTTCGGTTAAGTCCGGGGAAAGGGTTAGGCACCCCGGCATTTCCACTTTTCAGTGGTTCCCTACTTGCTAGGATTAAGCCAAACTAATCTCAATTTTAATCGAATGCCTTAAGTATTTAAGAAAATGCTAATCTAAGAAGGAGAAAATCCTAGACTAGGGTCGAACCCGGGTTGGGTTGCCTACGTACTCACATAAGGGTGAGATCAGACCGAGCGTAGTTCTGGCACATGAGCCCGTGCCAAGGCTAGGGCTGTGTGTGTGTGCACCAAGGGTGGCTTAAGGTCTAGCCGGAAGACTAGGGGTGGTTGACCGGGTTGGTCAAGTGCTTGGTATTGGGCCCGGTAGGCCTAAGGTAAGTCCGATATACTAGGGTTGGGCCCGGTAGGCCAAGGGTGAAGCCCGGTAGGCTAGTTTGGGCTCGGTAGGCCGAGATGAGGCCCGAGAGGCCAAGGATGAGCCCGGTAGGCTAGGGTTTGGCCTGGTAGGCCGAGATTAGGCCCGGTAGGCCAAGGAGTGAGGCCTGGTAGGCCCAGGGTGTCTTAACCAAGGGTTAGGGTTGCTAACCGAGGTTAAGAAATGTGATTAACCCTGGTCAGGGGTGCTAACAATGGTTAAAAGGTTCAATATCAGATTTTTTTGGTCTTTTTGAATTTTTCTGATTTTTTTGGGATTTTCTTAGATTTTTCCCAGCGGTCAAAGGTGCTTAACCGCGGTTAAGGAGGGGAGGTCACCATGGTTAAAGGTCTTAACCATGGTTAAATGGTCAAAAGAGACCATTTTTGGGTTTCTCCTAATATTTTGGATTTTTTGAGCATTTGTCCAGATTTTTTCCGGGTCAGGATTTTTTACCGTGGTTAAGGGTCAAAAATGGGGTCGACTCTGATTAAGTGTCTTAACCACAGTAAAAAATGAAATTGAAGACATTTCTGCATTCCATGTAATATTTATGATTTTTTGATGATTTTTCAGAATTTTTGCTAGGTCATGGGTTGCTTAACCATGGTTAAATGTTAACCACGGGTGAGTTTAACCATGGTTAAGGGGCCGACTGAAGCAAAAGCGGTCCCAAGGTCCGTGGCAGGGCCTAGACTGGCCTCCTACCCGGTCTGGGCCCCCACAAATATCCGAAATTGCAAAAAACTCTAAATTTTCATCAAATTTTTAACCATAGTTAACATGAATTTAACTATGGTTAACGGGGGAATCGCGGGAATCCGAGACCACCATTGGGTAGCCTACTATGTGAGGAACAATTTGGACCCTTTTGGGGCCCAAGGGGATACCGTATGTGGGCCCCACAGAGGCCCAAAGTTATCCCGAAAAACACCACATAAAATGACGATTTCCACCAAAACAGATTGTTTCTCAAACTTTACGGCGATTTTTCCGCTGATTGGCTCAACCCCCGGGGGATCCGAGACCATGGTCGCGAAGCTTGCTATGAGGGGAACAATTTGGGCCCTTGTGGGGCCCAAGGGGAGGCCGGATGTGGGCCCCACAGAGGCCCAAAGTTGCCTCTTCGCACAGATTTTCACACTGTCGACCCCACTTTGGGGTCGATTTAACTATGTTAACGGGGGAGTTAAGAGCCAAGAATTTACAGGGGGTTAGCCTGTAGTATGGGGAGTCTAACCATGGCCTTGGTTTCGACCAAGGCCTAGTCTAACCATGGTTAAACCATGGTTACAGGGGGGCTGCCTGGAATCCCTTTTTTTTTGCAGAAAAAACATTTTTATAAAAACTTTGGGGCTGTGGTACTAAACTCATGAAGGACCAGGGGGATTCCTCATGGACTGAGGACCCCCCAGACCTCTAGGGAGTGCTGGACACGCTGAAAAGAAAGAAAAAATGATAAAAAAATGGAGGGTGTATAACCTCGTGTTGTTGACAGCCGCACAAGAGGTCGTGGCGAGTGGTTGCTGTGGGGATTTGGGACAGACCCTGGGGTGGTCAAGGTGGACGAAGGGAGAGGACCTTGGAGGTCTAGGGATGGAGCCAGGTAGAGTGGAGCAAGGCAGGAGCTGCTGGACAGGTTGTTGTTTTTTTTATAAAAAAAACTTGGACCGAAGGTGGTGTAGTGGTGGTGGACGGTGAGGCCTTGGGTAGTTGCAAGGGCGGTGTTGGGCGTGATCTAAGACCTCACCGGGCAAAAGGATTGGCCTGGAGAAGGCGGAGCTGGGCTACTGTTTTTTTTTTTGGAAAACTTCCCTCCTCCAAAACCGGGTCTCCTCAACCATGGGTGCAAATGGGTGTTATATAGAGAGGTTGGGAGAGGGATAAGGATGAGGATGGATGACTGTGATTGGATGGTCAATGCGGGTGCAGGCGCAGCTGGTTCGCACCGGGGGTAGGGGTGGCTTTACACTGAAATGGGACTGCCTCCCACCCTCTATCTTGCTGTTTTTTCTTAAAATGAAACCCCAAATGGATTACTTTAGGAATTTGGAGGGAAAGGAGGAGAGAATGGGGTCGTAGGGGAGCTGTGGGGCTGTGTGGCAGGTGCTTGGACCAATGGGGAAGACGATGAACAGTGTCTTCCCCATTTGGTTTAAAGTTTTTTTTTTGTTTACTGTTTACTTACCGAATGTGGGCTTGGCTAAAATGGATATGGGCCAACCCATGTTGGCTTTGCCACATTGGGTTGGCGCCCAAATTCAACACCCCCTTTTTTTTCTTTTTTTTTTTTTTTTAATAGAGAAAAAAAAAATAGAAAATCCTAAAAGGCCATGGGTCTTGACCTTTTGGTTGAAATTTTTTTTGGCTTTTTTTGTTTTTTTTGTTTTTTTTTTTTCATTTTGGGCTTACCCTCACCTATGTAGGGTAAAGCAAAAAGGGTTTTACCCTACTTGGAGTTGGCTCCCAAATTCAAATTTGAAAAATCATTGTGGGTCCCACTCAAATCGTGGGCCCTTGCTTGGGCCCAAAAATAGGATTTATCCATTTTTTTTTGGACTTTGGACTTGAAAAGGACCTTGAGCCCATGGGGTTTTGCCTAGGGTTTGAGCTAGGGCTAAGCTAGGGTTAGGCCTAGGGTTAGATTTAAGATCTACCTAGGGCTACTAGGGTTTGGTCGAGAATAACCATGGTTAACGACGGTTAACTATGGTTAAGCAATGTGTAAAAATTGGGTGCTTACTGCTGCCCCTCTTTGCCGGAGAGTGCCAGGATGACGATTGAATGGCAAAGACTGGAAACATCCTATTTTTACACCGAGATGGATGCTAAGAGTGATGATATGCATGCTGTGTAAATGGTGAGTACGGTGAAGTGATGAAGACTACTGCTAGGGGATAACGAGTAGCCGGGGAAGAACATGATGCCGGGAGGGAGTGGCCCTGAGGCGCTGGCCGGAAGATGTCGCTCAGAAGCGGTGAGGGAGATTGATCGAAACGGTGTTTCCCGGGGGATATTAATCAAATCGATCGGAGTACACACGGGGTGTCGAGAACACACAGGGTGTTGGGCATTCGAGGTGTCAACAAAATGTTTTATGTTGACGCTCACCTAGGATGCCAAGGACACACGGGGTGTCGAAGAGGAGGACATGCAGGTGGTGCACACTGTAAAGGTGTACACGAGATGTCGGGCATGCGAGGTGTCGACAAAGTGTATTATGTCGACGCTCACCTAGGATGCCTAGGACACACGGGGGTGTCACAAAGAGGATATGCAGGTGGTGTACACTGTCAAGGTACACGCGGGATATCGGGCATGCGAGGTGTCGACAAAATGTGTTATGTCGACGCTCACCTGGGATGCCTAGGACACACGGGGGTGTCACAAATGGGAGATGCAGGTGGTGTACACTGTCAAGGTACACGCGGGATGTCGGGCATGCGAGGTGTCGACAAAGTGTGTAATGTCGACGCTCACCTGGGATGCCCAGGACACACGGGGGTGTCACAAAGGGGACATGCTGGTGATGTACACTGTCAAGGTACATGCGGGATGTCGGGCATGCGAGGTGTCGACAAAGTGTGTAATGTCGACGCTCACCTGGGATGCCCAGGAGACACGGGGGTGTCACAAAGGGGACATGCTGATGATGTACACAGTCAAGGTACACGCGGGATGTCAAATTGATTGGAGGCATGATGCCGGATTTGATTTTGATATGACCGAGAGACACTGAGTTTGATCATGTTTGAATGATGTTGAAGAGTTTTGTCATGCAGTGGATAAAGACGAGGATGCTTTCCCATGACTCTACTAATTGCAACTTGCAGGGGAGGTGCGGAAACAACTTTTTCTGTTTTACCTGTCGGGGAGTCTTAGTGCAAGTTGGTTCAAACAGATTTTGATACCCGGAGTTCACTTGTTTTTGAAAATTTTTTCAAAAAAAGTGTAGAAGACTTTTGTAAAGATTTTGATTTTGACAAAAGCGTGTTTAGTTAGCTTTTCAGATTTGCCAGTAAATTGCATTTGTTCAGGGCTTATGGGATTTTGTGGGTTCCTTTCTATTCTTGGAGAGCCGAGTACGATTTAAAGCAGAACATTACTGTTGCGGGTTGAGGACCTTGAGGAGAAGCTTTTTGAAGACTTCTGGACCCTTGCTGGGGAAAGCGTTATTGAGAGGCCGTCAGAGGCTTCTGCCGGGGGATCCATTGGGGATTGGAAGATTGTTATAGCCTGATGCTGAGGATTCGTTGGGGAGTGGGTCTCTGTTATAGACTACTGCCGGGGAGTCTGGGGATTTCTAATCTGCTGGAGATTTCCCAATATTTGCCCCTCTGCTGGGGAGGTGCTTTCTGGAGGATTATCTGTTGAAGAATGCCTTGAGTAGATCACCTGCTGGAGATATTCCCTGACGGAATCTTTGTTGAGGATATAGATCCGTTGAGTCCAGTGAGACTGATCGCTGCCGGATCTTGTTGCCAAACTGAAATTCAGCTTTTCTTCCCTTTTTTTTTTTACCCTTGGAATGACCAATTCATAGGGTTCGCATAATTTTTGCGCGATGAGGCCGTTGCCGGTTTTCCTCATGCCTGCGAAGCTGATTAATTTTATCAATTTTTTGCCCCTAATCGCAAGACTAGGTCTGGGAGTCGCGTAATTTTTGCGCAATGAGGCCGTTTCCGGTTTTCACTCATACCCGCGATTTGTTTGAGGGTTCGGATCTTCTCCCTTCATTGCCCTGATTGACATTCGCCGGGGATTGATACTCCACTGGGGATATAGGCGTGATATTGCACTTGTACTCGCAGTTTCTAGGGGATCTGGGAGGACTTAGAGTAGGACGAAACGTTGGCTAGGGGGCCGAAGTTTGGGACACCCTGGAATTATTCTTGATGCAACTGACTTGCATGGGGGTTTTCTGTTGAAGATAGATTTTTCGTTGGGCTCCACTAGGGATTGTCCTCTTTGGTAAAAGCTGATTTTTTTGGGGTTCTTCCCTGTTTTCTTTTTTTGGACGAATTTTTTTTTTTTTTTTTTTTTTTTTAAAGAGAAGTTGATCTTGTTGGGGAAAACCCGGAGATATTATTTTTGCTCATGGGGTCCCTTGCTTGGAAAATATTTCAACTTCTATTTTGGAATTTCCTTTGATGGAATATTTTGTAAACTTGATGTCAACTCCGTTGTGAAAATTGGGAGAATTTGTCTCTATTTGGGGAGTGACTTTGTGGGAAAAAATCGTTTATGTGGAGAGAGAGTTTTACGAAGTTTTGAACTCTCTTTGGGGGAAAAGATTTTGGGGGGTTAAGTCCCTTTTTGTGACCGCACCTGATTTGTCAGGTTGCCTACGTACCCTTTGCAGGATCAAGTCATGACGTAGTTCAAGCAAATGCCACAGATGGGCGAGGAAGGGTGTCCCTGAAAGGTTTTTGTGAGAGAAAGGCTATTAGGCTCGAAGGGCTAACTAGCGGATTTCATTGATTTTTGTAAAAAATGGTTACATTGCTGGGGGTAAGGAGTGTGCCAATGACGACCTCCTGTCATTTCCCGGAGATCCTACGAGTACAAAATGCCTGTCAGACCTAGACCTTAAGCGTAGTATCGTTTAACTTTGTCCATGTTGACGGGCTCTGGGAGGTCTTCGTCATCCATACGTCCGAGTCGCAGGGCACCACCAGAGAATTTGTCTCGGACTATGTATGGGCCTTCATAATTGGGTGTGAACTTACCCCTTGAGTCAGGACGGTTTGCCAACATCTTCCGGAGAACCAGGTCACCGATCTCAATACTGCGGGGCTTGACTTTCTTGTTAAATGCCCTAGCCATACGCCTCTGATAGGCTTGAGAGTGATCCATGGCTTTCAGTCGTCGCTCTTCAATCAGGTTCAGCTTTTCATACCGGGTTTGTGCCCATTCTGCTTCTGATATTTCTGCTTCCATTAACACCCGGAGCGATGGAATACTTCGATGAGGAGGACTGCTTCCGTACCATAGGCCAAAAAAAATGGTGTTGCTCCTGTTGAAGTTCTGATGGACGTTCTGTAGGCCATGAGCGCGTATGGGAGCATCTCATGCCAGGCAGAATAATTGGTTGCCATATTCTCGATGATCTTTTTCAGATTCTTATTGGCTGCTTCCACTGCTCCATTAGTTTGTGGCCTGTATGGTGTGGAGTTATGATGTTGTATTTTAAATTCTTGGCAGAGATCAGTCATCCCCTTATTGCAGAAGTTCAGAGCATTGTCTGTTACAATCTCGAATGGGACACCATATCGGCAGATGATGTCTCTCTTCAGGAAACGCTGAACCACAGAGGCTGTGACATTTGCATAAGAAGCCGCCTCGACCCATTTCGTGAAATAATCGATTGCAACCAGGATGAAACGATGTCCGTTAGATGCTTTCGGAGCTATGGGTCCGATGACATTGATGCCCCAAGTAGAGAAAGGCCAAGAAGCAGTCAGATTGTGCAGCCTTGTCGGGGGTGCATTGATCTTGTCAGCATAGATCTGGCATTGGTGGCATTTCTGTACATGCTTGCAACAATCAGCTTCCATAGTAGACCAATAGTAGCCTAGTCTGAGAATTTTCTTAGACAACATCAACCCATTCATATGTAGGCCGCAAATTCCTCCATGAACTTCTTCAACTACCTGTACTGCTTCACTAGTATCGAGGCATCTGAGCCATATCAAGTTCGGCGATCTCTTGTATAGAATGCCCCCTGATAGAATAAACTGGATGGCCAGTCTTCGGATCGCCCGACGGTCTGTTTTTGTGGCATCGAGAGGGAAGGTCCCGTCCTCGAGGTATTACTTGATGTCCGCATACCAAGGCTTGTTGTCATTCACTGTGTCCAGCTCGAGGCAGTAGACAGGCTGATCCTGTTGCTGAATTTCAATTGGCCAGAGCGTGATGCCCCTGGGAATCTGTACCATAGAGGCGAGAGTAGCCAGTGCGTCGACAAATCTGTTATGGTTCCTGGATCGGTGACTGAAACTGATTCTTCTGAATCGAGTGATTAGTACATTGAGATAGGCTAGGTATGGGACCAGCCTGGCTTCTCGGATGGCCCAAAATTCATTTACCTGACAGATTACCAAAGATGAGTCCCCGTAGACGTCTATCTCCTCAATTCCGATACCTAGGGCTTCCTTTAGTCCGGCTATGCATGCCCCGTATTCTGCTTCATTGTTGGAGCATCTGAATTTCAACTTTACAGAGATAGGGAGATGTGCCCCCTTGGGTGAGATTAGGACTGCTCCTGCCCCGTGTCCATGACTGTTGGCAGCTCCGTCAAAGTATAACTCCCAATCGGAGTATTCTTGCTCTTCTGCTTCTGCGTGCAGGATGGCTTCGTCCGGAAACTGATCATGTACAGACACATAGTCTTGTGTTGGGCTGTGGGCCAAGTGATCTGCAATCGTCTGCCCCTTGATTGACTTTTGAGTCATGTACGTAATGTCGAATTCAGACAACATCATAAGCCATCGGGCAGTCCTTCCGGTAGTGGCCGGCTTTTCCAGTAGATATTTGAGTGGGTCCATCCGGGAGATTAGAATTACAGGGTAGGAAAGCAAATAATGCCGAAGACGCTGAGTAGCCCAAACCAGTGTCAAACATGTTTTCTCCAGCGGGCTGTACCTTTCTTCGTACTCTAGTAAACGCTTACTGATGTAGTAAATGGCCTGTTCTGTTCTGCCTGTCTCGTCATGCTGTGCCAAGACGCACCCCATGGAGGTTTTTTGTACTGAAATATAGAGTAGTAGGGGTCGTCCCGGCGTAGGAGGCACAAGTACTGGAGGATTGAGAAGATACTGCTTTATCCTGTCAAAGGCTTCTTGGCATTCGGCTGTCCAGACTGTTGGTGTACTCTTCCGGAGAAGCTTGAAAATCGGTTCACAGATCAGAGTGAGCTGAGAGATGAACCGGCTAATGTACTGAATTCGGCCCAGGAAACCACGGATCTCCTTTTCAGTTTGGGGTGCTGGCATTTCGATGATGGCTCTGGCTTTAGCTGGATCGACCTCAATGCATCTTTTGTTGACTATGAAGCCGAGGAGTTTTCCTGATGAGACACCAAAGACACATTTGGTCGGGGTTCAGTCTTAGGCCGAATTCTCTGAGTCTATCACAGAGTCTTTTTAGATCTTCAGGGTGTTGCTTGACAGTAGGTGATTTGACGATCATGTCATCCACATAAATTTCAGCTATCTTATGGATCATGTCATAGAAAAGTGCCGTCATGGCCCTCTGATAGGTTGCCCCTGCGTTCTTGAGTCCGAATGGCATGACCTTGTAGCAGAATGTGCCCCAAGGTGTGATGAAGGAAGTTTTCTCCATATCTTCTTCTGCCATTCTGATTTGATTATACCCAGAGAAACCATCCATAAATGAGAGCATCTCATGCCTTGCAGTATTGTCGACTAGGATGTTGATGTGCGGGAGAGAGAAGTTATCCTTAGGGCTAGCCTTATTCAGATTCCGATAGTCGATGCACATCCGGACTTTTTCATCCTTTTTGGGTACCGGCACGATGTTGGCTAACCATTCAGGGTAGTTTGCTACTGCCAAGAAGCCTGCATTGATCTGCTTTTCTACCTCTTCTTTGACTTTTTGTGACCATTCGGGCCTCATCCGTCTCATTTTCTGCTTAACCGGTCTGACATCCGGGTTCAGGGGCGGTCTGTGTACCACCAATACTGGTCTAGACCAGGCATGTCTGCATATGACCAGACAAAGACATCACTGTAGCTTTTCAGGAAGCTGATCATATTTATTCTTTGCTGTGGGCTCATAGTTGTGCCAATCTGGACCAGTTGAGGGTTGTCTTCGGAACCCAAGTTCACTATCTCGGTATCCTCGATGTTTGACTGTAGTAGCCCTTCACTGCGTTCTAGCAGGTCCAAAATCTCCTGAGGCGGTTCCTCATCCTGTTCTGTTTCCTGCTCTGAGTCATGCTCAACTTCTGAAAGCTCAAGAAGGGTTTCAGGGGTAGCCTTGTCGGAGGCGATTTCCTGGCAAATCATTAAGCTTAGTTTAGCATGCTTATGTTTTTATGTTTTGTTGGCTTCAGGACACTAGGCCTTTCAGGGGAAGAGTCCGTGTGATTTCGTCATTAGCCGAATGCAAATTTTTTTTGAAAAACATGTTTTTGAGTCAAAATTCCAGATTTTCATTAAAAAAAAGTGGACTGTTTACAAAATTGACTCGACAAAATAAAAAAAGAGGCCTACAGTTGGCCGACATTTTGGATTTTTGCAATGGGAGCAAAGAGAGATAGATTAAGGAGGAGAGGGGGATGATACTGCATCACTGCTTGTTCTGACCAACCTTCCCTGCACTGTGCTTTCCCTGGCCCTGTGCGGGGCCTAGATGGTGAGAGCCTCAGTCCACCAACGGATTAGTGGCTGGCGACTGGATGATGCTTTTGCGCTGTTGGAGATGGTGCACACCTGTTCTCCCGCTGAATATTCTGCTTCTGCATCTTCAACAGTCAGCTCTTCGAACATCCGGGCGACGCTGAATACTTTCGGTTCGGGAATCCCTGAAGATTCGGTGCCAGGTTGAGGGTTAGAGATATTGATGGCTGGTGCAAGAGGGATTTCTGGATTGGTTTCGAAGATTCCGACGGGGAAAGTTATGGAAATGTGGGGTCGGGGTTCAGGTTTTACCGACTGTCTACTCTTCTTTGTTAGCTTGTTGAGATAGTCCTCGTATTTGGGCATGTATCCCAATCCAAATGGAGGTGTGTAACGTGGAGGCACATATCTCTTCTTCATGCCCTGGTTCCTAACACCCAGGCCTAGACCCGGCTGGTAATTCATCTTTGCCATCATCCTGATAAATGGAGGTACTGCATGCTTGTTCTGCTGTTCCACTTGGGCGATGGAGCTGACCTGCTCAAACTGATAAGTCATGAAAGTTGTACCTTGCCCTAACTCCTGGATGTCCCCGAAGGAAGTTGCCAACTCCTCAGATGGAATGACGACTAGGTGGTCGTCCTGTATAAATTTGATTCTCTGGTGCAGAGAGGATGGAATGGCACCGGCCGAATGAATCCACGGCCTCCCTAGGAGAAAGGTGAATGAGGCAGGTACATTCACAACTTGGAAATTTGTCAAGAATTGAGCCGGTCCAACCCTGATGGTTAGGTCAATATCACCCAAGTTTTGCCTGGTGGTATTGTCAAAAGCCCTTATAGTCATGGGTCTCTTCTTAACTTGACTGGTGTTCATACCCAGACTTTGCAGTGTAGAGAGTGTGCAGACATTTAGGCCGGAGCCATTGTCAATGAGTACTGAGGATAATGTCCTATCCATACACTGAACTGCAATATATAGGGCCCGAGTGTGATCCCTATCTCCATCCGGTATTTCTTCTTCAGTAAAGGAGATGATTCGTGATTCTAGTACTTGCCCCACCATCTACCCCAGTTTCTCAGGCGAGATGTCTGGTGTTACATGGGCGTTGTTAAATACCCGGAGGAGTTGCTTTCTGTGATGCTCTGAAGTCAAGAGAAGGCCCAAGATAGAGATTTGTGCCTGAGTTTTGCCCAATTGCTGGGTAATATTGAATTCTTCTGCTTTTTATAATATTTTTAGTAGGAGAGCTGAATCTGCTGTTTCCATTTCTAGGTCTGCCACCCCTGCTTTTTCTTTACCTTTTTCTTTCATCGGCTCAATCGCCGGAGGTTGATACACCCGACCGGATCGGGTGAGGTTGGCTATGTACTCACTTTCCAGGATGAGAGATTGAGGGGCAGGCACATGATTAAGGTTGAAAGGCTGGGAAGGGATGTAAGGGATCTTGACTGGTCTAGAGGATGTTGAGGCCTTGGCTGAAGCGGTGGGCCAACTGGCAGGACAGGGAATTGTGTAAACAATTTGCTCTTTGTCCGATTCCAGAGCGGGGAGTTGTATTGGGGTCTGGATGGTCTGAACATTAGATTGTGATAGAGGGATTATAACTGGGGGTCGGTATGAGGGCCTGATGATACCATCATCGACTGTGGGTGCGCTAGGTCTAGGTTGCCCTACCCCGGGCTCTTCCCATTCAATAAAGTTAACTTGGTTGTTATGTGGGGGCAGTGGCACCTGGTCGATACTGGTGTTGCTGGGAGCTAGTTCGACCTTACTCGTATCCAGGAGATCCTGGATAGCGCACTTCAGACCAATGCAGTAATCGGTTGCATGGCCCGGACCTCTATTAAAGGCGCAGTGTTGGTTGACATCATAATTTTTGTTTCTCTTGTCTGACGGTAAAAGAGGGGTAGGGCCTCTTAGTTTGAGAAGGCCCTGCTTGGTTAGGAAGTCCAAAAGTTGACTGAGTGTGTAAGGGAGAGGGGTAAAGGTCCTGGGGGGACGGGTTTGCCCCTGGTTCTGTTTAACCGACCGGGTGTTTCCAGATGGTGGCTGTTGCTGAGTGGCCGGAGCCGGTAATCTGATCGGCGCTACGGGGGCCACCAAGTTAACATTTTCTTTTCTCTTCTGGTCTCTGTGACCGTTGTTTCGGCTGGTTGAAGCTGCTGCCGCTTTGGGGGGAGCAAACCCTAGGCTTGAATGAATGGCTCCACTCTGTATTGCTGCCTCAATACGGGCACCTGTTTTGACTATTGTGCCAAAGTCCACAACCGGTAGAGTGACCATCAGTGTAGAGTAGGGCTGCTTCAACGTGCCCAAAAATATGTTTGCCAGCTCTTCCTTAGGGATAGGGGTGATGACCTTTGCTGCCATTTCTCTCCACCGGGTTGCATATTCCTGGAACGACTCATTGTTCCACTGGTACATCTGTTCTAGTTGGCTTCGCTGAGGCCGAAGCTCCTGATTAAAAGAGTATTGCTCCACAAAGGCATCCATGACATCCTGCCATATCTTGATTCTCTGTTTATCGATCGACATCCACCAGGCAAGGGCTGCCCCCTTCAGACTTTTCTGGAAATACTGTATGAGCAAAGACTGATTCTTGTTATATGGGAGCATGTCCCCCAGGTACATCTGCAAATGTTGCTTAGGACAGCCCGAGCCGTCATATTTATCGAAGTCAGGTACCTTGAATCCGGGGGGAATAGCATCTCCAGATGAGAAAGTCAGGTCCTCTATTGACAGGGTGGGATTGGTAGATGCCCCTCTCATTCTTCTCATTTCCTCTTTCATCTGTTTTATCTCTTCATGTTGGTCCCTAAGAGACGGTGTAGGGTCAGAAGATGATGGCCTGTCCTGATTGACATGTGATGTCTTAGGCTGCTCGTCATACTGGTCATACTCTTCTCCTCCTCCGCCTGTTGCGGGTATAGGGTTGGGAATAATGATAGGGGTAGGCTGTTCTGGGTGAGGCTATTCAGGGGTTTCATTGGTAGGGTTTCGGTTAGATGGTTCTTCGGTTCGGGCACCAATAAGAATATTCAGGGATTCCAGAACTCGGTCCAACTTGTTTAGCATAGCTACAATATCCCGGTCATGCGACTGTACTAGTTCCTCGATCCTCTGTTGATGGTCTGATGGTTCTGTCATTGCTTCTAAGTTGCTTTCTATCGGGCCGATGTAGGGTACAATCTCCGTGACTGGTATTTCTGTGAGGACTGCTTCTGCGACTTCTGCGAGAATCACAGTAAGAGAACGAGTCATGGGTCGGCTCATGCAGACTGAAAAGATGCAACGACTAAACATGAATATGCATGAGGGAGAGAAATGATGCTAAAAAAAAAGATTTTTCATTGATTGCAGTGATTGAGTGTAGTACAAGACTGACTCAATAAAGGTAAAAAGGACTCAACCCTAGGCAGGCCCATCAGGGATGGCAAAATCAAGTGGTCGGGGCACGCCGTCACAGTCCATGACCTATTGTTGGAGGGATATGATTTCGACCTCCATGCGCTCGATTGTCTCCGAGGCATTGTACATATGGGATCCGTACTGACGGATCCGACTGGTCATCTCCTCCTTCGCACTATCAAGCTGTTCCTGATGGAAGTGCAACTGGGCCTGAAGGACGGAGTTCTCTCTAACATCACCCCTGTGTCTCTTCCACAAGGATCGGACTGTGTGCTCGAGGCGGTCACCCTGCTCCTGCATGGCTATGAGTTCGCGGTTCTGCTCCGCTTCCTGCTGCCTGAATGCGCGTTGGGCTTGTCTAAACTGCTTTTCTCTCTCCTGGATCTGTAGCTACCTTTCTAAGAAGAATTCTATCCAGGGAACCGCCATGGCAGCTATGGGTATGGTTCCTCGAGATGGGGCTGCAACTGGTGTAGGCAGTTCCCTAGGCGCTGGCATGCCGGGTAGAAGGTCAGGATTTTCTACCCATATACGGTATGCAGAATCAGTTGGTGGTCCAGTTGTGACCACAAAATCAGGCCATTTATCCCTTCTGGAGCTTCGCCAATCTGCTTGGAATCGGCCGGTGAGGCATTCAGATTGCACTGTGAAATTGACGAAATCATTCTCCAGGTCGTCTATTACTGGTATGCGCTGAGGGAGTCCAAACTGGCGGAGGACGCGAAGTGGTACATAAGCTGCAGAGCCGGTGAGTCCTGCTAGGACCATGCATCGCCTTCCTGCTATGACGACGCGTGGTAGTTGTCTGCGAACCAGCCACACGCATTCCCATGTGATCTGCTCCTCTGTCAAGTCTTGGAGAAGCCGGTAGAGAGTCTTAACATCCGAAGTCACGATCTCGCCCTGATTCTGCGAAATCTTCCTGGGCAGGCTGTATGCATCTCGAGGTACGCCTGGTACCGGTAAGATGGTGGGCAGGTGTGAGACCATCCACAGATGTAAAAGCGGTGCACTGGCGTGGAAGACGCCCTTTCTGCGTCCTGCTGCGAGGTTGAGAGCCCTGAGTAACTCTGCAAGAATGACTGGGACAACCGTCTTTGATTCCCGCATGTCGTCGATTATCCCTGTCAGTACTGAGTCGGCGAACGCGCGACTTTTTGGAAGCACCAGTTGTGACATGATGATCAGTGTGAAGGCATTGAGACCAGGGATCTCAGTTTCTAGGGAATCAAGGTCCCACTTGGGCCGGTACAATTTCTCAAGAAATTCAATGGACACCCGGTCGTAAGTGCCGCTAGGATCGTACTGCAAGGAGGCAGTCCTGATTCGTAAGAATCATGAGAGATCTGCCTGAAAGTTTGCCTTGCAGCGCGGTACTATGGCATCACCTTCCATGTTTAAGTCGAGAATGCGTTGTATCTCCTCCAGTGTTGGACACAACTCGTTTTTACTGAAACAGAATACCATATAGGTAGGGTTCCAACACTGGACGGCGGTATTAATGAGGCGTCAATCTGTCTTAACCATGGACAGGTCTAGGGTGTTATCCAGTCTGTAGTACTGGGCCCAAGTGAGACGCTGATCCCGACTCAGTGCCTCAATTTTCTCACGGTGGGCCGGATCACATGCCCCCTGGGAGGTCAGGTGTATGGGCCTAGGAGGCTGACCATTTAGCGGAACAATCCCTGACGGACTTGCCATCTACCCTGGACAAAATATACAGACTCTATGTAAGTGTACTGTGTATGAAATGCAAATGATGCAATCTTTTTTTTTTTTTTTTTTTTCATTAGGGTGTGACATGGCACACGTATCCTGATAGGGCAATCAGATAGGGGTCCGGTATGCTTTACCCGGGTTGTAGGGAACCAGGGGCCTATAAGGACAAGGAGGGGGATAGGTTTAAGAGAAGACCTATATGCCGAGAATTTGAACTTCATGTGCTATGTCCGGAGGTGGGGTAGGATGTGTTTTATTACAAGCATAAGTTTGGCTCATCACATGCCCCTAGGTGGGTACTTATCCGGGTAATCAACCCTGATTGGGGACAGGTATAGGGTGCAAGCAGGTTAGGGTTTAGAGTATCCCTCCAGGTAGGGCTGCTTGTAGACTATACCCTAACCTAGGCTATATGTATGCATGCTGGGGTATGCAGTATTGTGTTCCTAAGGTTGGGGGGATCACTTACACCGTATTTACTACTCCCTAAAAAGGGCCGATTGGTGTAAGCGGGAGCGTTCAGAACCGTTTCCTGAGGATAGTCACCCAGCAAGCTAGTTCCGCGGACCTCCAAGACCATTAAGCCCCTGTCACTGAGGATAGTCATCCAACAGCCGTGAGCGTAATAAGCCTGTCTAATAGGTATTGGGTTGATTACACTACTATGGTATGAATGAGATGCACAGTACACAAATCAACAAAGAGATGTAAAATGATTAGTATTAGGTTAAATATCTAAGCATTTGATTAATTTGAGGTTTAGTTTGGCTTAAACCAAGATTCCGGGTTGAACCATAAAGATCCCCAGCAGAGTCGCCAGAGCTGTGAGCGCGGGTTTCGGGGGAACCCTGGTTTGCATCTCACGGGGTAGTATAGAGTCGCCACCTATTCATTCGGATGGGATAAGTCCCCGGGATTTGGATAAGGTCTTGGTCTGCGGTCCGAGGTCAGGGTAAGAGGTTCGGTTAAGTCCGGGGAAGGGGTTAGGCACCCCAGCATTTCCACTTTTCAGTGGTTCCCTACTTGCTAGGATTAAGCCAAACTAATCTCAATTTTAATCGAATGCCTTAAGTATTTAAGAAAATGCTAATCTAAGAAGGATAAAATCCTACACTAGGGTCGAACCCGGGTTGGGCTGCCTACGTACTCACATAAGGGTGAGATCAGACCGAGCGTAGTTCTGACACATGAGCCCGTGCCAAGGCTAGGGGTGTGTGTGTGTGCACCAAGGGTGGCTTAAGGTCTAGCCGGAAGACTAGGGGTGGTTGACCGGGTTGGTCAAGTGCTTGGTATTGGGCCCGGTAGGCCTAAGGTAAGTCCGATAGACTAGGGTTGGGCCCGGTAGGCCAAGGGTGAAGCCCGGTAGGCTAGTTTGGGCTCGGTAGGCCGAGATGAGGCCCGAGAGGCCAAGGTTGAGCCCGGTAGGCTAGGGTTTGGCCCGATAGGCCGAGTTTAGGCCCGGTAGGCCAAGGAGTGAGGCCCAGTAGGCCCAGGGTGTCTTAACCAAGGGTTAGGGTTGCTAACCGAGGTTAAGAAAGGTGATTAACCCTGGTCAGGGGTGCTAACCATGGTTAAAAGGTTCAATATCAGATTTTTTGGTCTTTTTGAATTTTTCTGATTTTTTTGGGATTTTCTCAGATTTTTCCCAGCGGTCAAAGGTGCTTAACCGCGGTTAAGGAGAGGAGGTCACCATGGTTAAGGTTCTTAACCATGGTTAAATGGTCAAAAGAGACCATTTTTGGGTTTCTCCTAATATTTTGGATTTTTTGAGCATTTTTTCAGATTTTTTCCAGGTCAGGATTTTTTACCCGTGGTTAAGGGTCAAAAATGGGGTCGACTTGATTAAGGGTTTAACGCACAGTAAAAAATGAAATTGAAAACATTCTGCTTCCATGTAATAATTATGATGTTTCAGAATTTGCTAGGTCATGGGCTGCTTAACAATGGTTGAAATGTTAAACCCACCGGGTGAGTTAAAACATGGAAGGGGGCCCGACTGAAGCAAAAGCGGTCCAAGGTCGTGGCAGGCTAGACGGGCCTACGAACGTCTGGGCCCCACAAATATCCAGAAAATTGCAAAAAACTCCAAATTTCCATCAAATTTTTAACCATGTTAACATGAATTTAAACTAGGTTAACGGGGGAATCGCGGAATCCGAGACCACCATTGGTAGACCCTATGTGAGGAAAATGGGCCCTGTGGGGCCCAAGGGGATGCCGTATGGGGGCACCACAGAGGCCAAAGTTATCCGAAAACCAACACAATTAAAAATGGAGATTCACCAAAACAGTTTTTCTCAAATTTGCGGTGATTTTTCTGCTGATTGGCCAACCCCAGGGATCCGAGACCATGGTCGCGAAGCTTGCTATGAGGAGAAACAATTTGGGCCCTGGTGGGCCCAAGGGGAGGACGGATGTGGGCCCCACAGAGGCCCAAAGTTGCCTCTACGCACAGATTTCACACTGTCGACCCCACTTTGGGGTCGATTTTTTTTAAAATATGGTTAACGGGGGAGTAAGAGCCGAAAATTTTGCAGGGGGTTAGCCGTAGTATGGGGAGTCTAACCGGCCTTGGGTTTCGACCAAGGCCCCCCCCCCCCCCCCCCCCTAGTCAACCTGGTTAAACCATGGTTACAGGGGGGCTGCATGGAATCCCTTTTTTTTTTGCAGAAAAAACATTTTATAACAACTTTGGGGAGTATACTAAAAACTCATGGAAGGTCCAGGGGGATTTATCATGGACTGGAGGACACCCCAGAAATCTAGGGAGTGTGGACACGCTGAAAAGAAGAAAAAAATGATTAAAAAAACGGAGGGTGTATAATTCGTGTTGTTGACAGCGCACAAGAGGTCGTGGAGAGTGGTTGCTGGGGGGATTTGGGGGAAGACCATGGGGTGTCAAGGTGGGACGAAGGGAGCGGACCTTGGAGGTCAGGATGGAGCATGTAGAGTGGGAGCAAGGCAGGAGCTGATGGTGCAGGTTGTTTTTTTTTATAAAAACAACTTGGACCGAAGGTGGTGTAGGGTGGGGCGGGAGGCATGGGTAGTTGCAGGGTGGTGTTGGCGTGATTCTAAGACCTTTCACCCCCACCGGGCAAATGATTGGCAGAGGAGAAGGCGGGAGCGGGGGGGGGGGGCGGGCTGGGGGGGGGGGGGGTGGGGGAGATGGGCTATGTTTTTTTTTTTGGAAAATTCCTCATCCAAAAACGTGCTCTGCCCGAAAGACCATGGGGCACAAATGGGGGTAAATAGAGCGGTTGGGAGTGGCTAAGGATGAGGGATGGATGGCTGTGATGGATGGTCATGCGGGTGCAGGCGCAGCTGGTCCACAGGGGGTAGGGGTGGCTTACCTAAAATGGGACTGCCTCATACCCTCTATCTTGTGTTTTTTCTATAAAAGGAACCCCAAATGGATTACTTAGGAATTTTGGAGGGAAAGTGGAGGAGAGAATGGGGTCGTAGGGGGATGGGGGGCGAGGGGAGAGCATAGAGGAAGAGTGGCATGAGAAGGAGAGGTGACGCGAGGCTAGGAGAAAGAGACTTGTATACGTAGAGCCAACTGGGGATAGACGTGACAGTTGTCTTTCTCCATTGGTGTAAAAGTTTTTTTTTTGTTAGTTTACTTAACGGAATGGGGATTGGCCTAAAATGGAATCATGGGCCAACCCATTTCTGGCTTTAGTCACATTGGGTTGGCGC